>KB205949.1:785467-811965 GCA_000328965.1 Ascocoryne sarcoides NRRL 50072 | reverse complement strand
ATTGATGAGTATGTAAGAGAGTGGTAGAAAAGCTAAGGGAAAGAAAGAGGGGTGTTGAGGCTAGCCCTCAACCCCTAGTGAATCACTTAGTGTGAGTCAACCGGTCACATGATCCAAGTCATATGACAGGTGTCGGATTCCATCCAACATTATATACTAATTTAAGTTATAACTTCTTTATAAAATCTTTAGATGCCGAGCCTCAGGGCTGTAACTCGTCTCGTGATTACAATCACGTGTTACAAGTTTGTAACACTTAACTTACTTTTATTATATCTTCTTTTATATTTTAACCTTATAGTCCCGCGCCCTTTTTAATAATATATACTAATTTTACTACTAGGCTAGCTATAGTTCAAGCGTATATAAAAGCTAATAAATATACTTTCTTTTAATATCATAAAAGGCTAAATTAAATATTACTTATAATAATATAAAAAAGGTAATATTATAAAGGTATTACCTACTGGAGAAAATTAAGTATATAGCGCAAAGATATTATTAAATAGAAATTAATAGAGTATAATAAGTAAAACAAGTTAATTATAAATCTTTATTAAGTGTTTTTGATATTAATTGTTAAATTAAAAGCTTAAATTCAGTTAAATATAAAGCTCTTATTTACTAAAGAAAACTAGCTGTTTATATAAAACCTTTTTACTTTTAAACCTTTTAAACCTTATAAGTTTTAAATAATAATAATTTCTTATAAACTTTATAAGTTTATAAATTGTTATAATTTACTTTTATATTTTATAAATTTATTATATAACTATTATTATATATTAATTAAATTGTAGCTTTTTTATATCATTTTTAATTATTAAACTTTAAAGTTATAACTTATTTTATAATTTTAATTATATATTATATATATATAATACTATTTCTTTTCTAGTTTAATATATTCTTATATTTAAAGTTCTTTTTTTAATAAATTTTCTATTATTTTTTATAAATAAGTTTAATAATATATTTTCTAATACTTTTTTATAAAGTAAAATATAAAATATTAAATAAATATTTATAGTTTTAAATAGTTTTAGTTTATAATTAACTAGTTTTATAATATTTTTAATTTTAAATAGTTTTAATTTTTTATTATTAAATTTATTATTTAGTTTTTATATTTTAATATTCTTTTATATTAAATAAATTTCTTTTTTAAAAAATATAAGTTTTATCTTATAAGTAATAGTTTTATTTAATTATTTTTTTAATAATTAATATAATAATATAAGTATACTTTTATTTATTTATTTATTTATTTATTTATTTATTTATTTATTTATTTATTTATTTATTTATTTATTTATTTATTTATTTATTTATTTATTTATTTATTTATTTATTTATTTATTATTTATTTTTAAATAATTTATTATTAATAATTTATATTTAATTTTTAATAAAAAAACTAAAGTTAATTAAAATTTTAATATAAATAACTTATTTTTATTTAAATTTCTTTTTTTTTAATGTTTTATAATTTATTATTATTATATTTTAAAATATGTATATTAAATTATTAATAATAACTAAATTTTTATAATATTATATATTTAAACTTTATTAATTTATTAATAATTATATATATAAAGTTATATTTTACTTTTATAACTAGTTCTTTTAATAGTAATAACTTAATTATAAAGTTAAATAAAAGTTTTTATTATATAATATATATTTAATTGCTTTATTTTATATATAAGTATTATATTTTATAATTATATTTATTATTATTTTTCTTATTTTAAAAAAGAAATAATATTAAAATATTTTAGTTATTATTTTAATAATCTTTTAATATTTGTAAGCTAATAGCTTATATTATTTAATAATAAACTTCTTTTATATTTTATTAAAAATATATATTTTACTTTTATAAAATTATATATTTTATTAATTCTTTTATTATTTTTTGTCAAACGGGACGGTCGAAGGTGTGGAATCTAATGTAGTAGATAGCTTTATTAATGAGTAATCTAAAAGAGCTAAGGAAGAAAAGAGGGTTAAAGCTAATTCTCAATCCCTAGTGAATCACTTAGTATTAGTCAACCAGTTATATAACCGAGTTACAAAACAGGTGTCGGATTTTATTTAACACACCCCTAAATATAACACCTATATAAGCGTATTTAAATACCTTAAAATAACAATTGAATTACAGCTTTAAAGTATATAAATTCATCTTAATTATAAAGTTATTATATTTTGTTTTAAGTAAAGGCTTAGTTAAGCCGTCTGTAGTTATATCTGAAGTAGGTATAAACTATAGGTCAATCTTACCGATAGCAACCTCTTTATAGATATAATACTACTAAATCTTAATATACTTAGTTTATTAATAGAATTGAGGATTTTTAGCTAATAAAAAAGCTTCTTAGTTATTTCTAATTAAACAAATAGTATTAATATTAGTACTCTTATATTAGAGATCCTTAAATAGAAGGCGTAGCTAGGCTGCCTCCCGTGTACCTAATGTAAGTGTGTAATACTCTGCTTTTATAAAGGAGAGAGCGAGTAGCTTTTAACGTTAGTAGCTCTATAAAATAGGGCCTCTTACGAATAGGAATACGTAGCTATAGGTAGATCGGCGGTCCTCTCTACTATTTTTATAAGCGGCATTAGCATAGCTATAGAGTTACTAAAGTAGGTTAGTTTTATTATAAGTAATACTAATAGTTATAGTACTTTTAATATATTTAAGTATATAATACACAGCTTTTAAGTACTCTTAGAAGAGATTATATAAGTAATAGTATAATATAAAAAGAGTATAAGCTAGATTAGGGCGTATTTAAGTTATAAGGTACATTTTAAAGCTTATAATTGACTAGTAGAGCTTTATATTCTTTAATATAGCTGTACTAGAATTAGATATAAACGACTCGGTAGTACTAATATCTATAAGAGTTATAATAGAAGTATAATCTTATATATTATATTTGCTTAAAATTTTGTTAATATAAGCGTTTTATAAGAGAGAAATAGTATCTACTACTTAGTTATAAGTGATTTTTGTAACGATCGGGATCGCAATCGCTAAGGATCGCTTAGCCTAGTTAATACGTAAGGGCGCATTCCACGTGATAGTGTATTCCCGTGATATAGATTCACAATTAAGAGCTAGGAATAGTTACAGAAGGGTTTTAAAAGAGAAGTGAATCGTATATATAAAAGGTATAGCTACTCTACTCTCTTTTACTTCCTTATACTTTATTCTTTTTTATATATAAACTTATAAGTTAATATTATTAGCTACTAATATATACTCTTATATACCTCTTTCAGTACCCTTATCTTCTTATATTAATATATAAGAATAAAGTATTAAGTCTACTAAAGACAGCTTATATAATATCTTACTCTTAAGTTTCGTTTAGTTATATTAAAGTAAAGTCAAATATTATTTAAACTTTTAACTTTAGCTAATACTAAAAATTCTTAAATAGCTAAGAACCTAGAGATCTCTTAAATAGTTAGTAAACTAGAGTTTAGTTTAACTTAGAAGTAACTAGTATAGACGCTGAATCGGTGCCGAGTAGAATAGTTAGTTAATAAAGATTCTAAATAACCCTCTTATATAAAGGTTATTACAAACAGAAATAGAGGTAGTATAAGATACTATCTAAAACCTCTACTTCTACTTATTATTAACTTTAAGGGCTTATTGCCCAAATTCTTAATAAGATGTCTTAACGTTTTATAAGTAAAGTAGAGAGTAAAACTACTTATAACGCCGATACTCCTTAGACTATAGGACCATTTAGAACTCGCTAAGGACGATCTACTCGAAGAGAGTAGGACCAAAGGGACTTCTCAGATAGTTCGATTATAAAAGGTGTTATATAAGTAATAGAGGAACAGATTTCCTTTTAAATAATAAAGATTTCTAAAGTTACTACTACTATAAGTGAATTTAAAGCTATGTTTACTACTCTAAATTAGTACTTAAGAAGCTGTAATAATACTACACCTCCTCAGCTTATATATAACAATATTACACCTACTTTAATCATTCTATTAATTAAAGCCTCTAGTGTATCCTAGTCCCCCTTTAAAACTGGCGCTTACACTAGACCCTAAAAGACTCAATTAACAGAGAAGATCATTTCACTTAATAATAGGAACTCTCTCACTTTCAAATAATAGTAAGCTTCTATTTGGAACCGATTTATTGTTAATATAGACTAGTATACTACTAAAACAGCTCGCTAAGCTTTAATATAAGGATCAACAATAGACTTAGCTAAAGAGTACCTAACCCCTAGGTACTTAGCCTCTTTAAATAGCTTTTAAATAGTATTTAATATATTAGACTTATTATCTAATTACTTTTTAATAGATAATAAAACAGAGGTATATTATAGTATATTCTAAGCTATATACATAGGTGAAAAAGGTTATATTAGAGAAACCTTCTTATAGTTTAAGGCCCGATTTTAGAGCTTAGTAATTTAAGAAGAAGTATAAGAAGCCGATTAATTCTTTTTTATATAAAATAAACTAATACTTTAGTTATAAAATATCTCAACTATATTAAAGAAGTATTAGAACAAAGACTATAATATTATAGTCGGTGACCTTACGTTAGGCGATCGAGAACGACGGAGGAACTATGAGCTATAGCCTCTTATTAGTTTCTAAAGCAAGTAATCTACCTTAGTTACTAAGAAAGTGTTCTCTTCCGGAACTCTACGGCCTACCTACCGAGCCGCCTCTTCAGGAGTTCTTAACGTTCGCCTAAGAACCTCAACTACAGTCGTTCTTTATTAAAGGCCTCTAGCCCTAGCCTAACCCTCTTCTGGTTTTCTTCCCCAGAACTACTCTACCCCTGTAAATAAGCTAGGTTCCTTAGTCAAGTGTTATAGTTGCGGGAAGTTCAGCTATTACAGGAATAAATGCTTTAAAGCCTTTAAAGTTTAGGTTATAACTAAAAGAGAAGAAAACAATAATTTAGATATTTAAGAAGAGGATATATTTAAAGAAGCAGAGGAGTTTCAGCCGGAAAACAAAGAAGCCTAGGAAAAGACTCTTTTTTAAGTTTAAAAAGATATAATCTATTAAAATTAGACTTAATATAGTTAATAAGAGAAGAGTAGTTTTTATTTTCTAATACCTTTAATATAAATAGATTTAAAGTTTCTTTTTAAGTATTAATAGATATAAAAGTAAATAGTTTTCTTTTTTTAAATTACTTCCTTATTAAACAACTTTTAAAGGTTTTAAATACTAAGATTTAACACTTACTTTATATTATATTAATCTAAGGGTATAAGTTTAATATTTAAAGCTATACCTTTTATTATATTCGACTCTATTTAACAATTAAAGGTTAACAGATATATAATTGTCCTTTTATAATTTTAGATCTAAGTTATAAGAATCTAATTATTAAAAGTAAATAGATAAAGCGTTTTTGAGTTTATTTAAATATAAAATATTATAAGATTATATAGTCTTTTATATATTCGTTTATACTCTAGTAGAGTAAAGAGCTTATAATCCCTTTTAGTCTTTTATATTCTACTTAACTTAACCTTAACTATTAAATAAATCTAAATTAAAGGAATTAAACTATAAAAAGGTAGGATTTATACTTATAAAAAAGGGGTTAATATCTACTAATATTAATAGCGCTTTTTTTATTTAATCTTATACTTTAGAACTTAACTAAAAGTGAGCTAATACTATTACTACTAAAGAAATCTTCTTATATACTTAAGAAGCCTTTTTCTTAATTAAAACTAAGATTATATAAGCTATATAATAGGCTTAAAATAACACTTATATAATCTAAATTAGTTTTTATTTGTAAAATAACTACTAATACTTTTTATTTTAATATAAAGTATTTAAATAACAAATTCTTTATTACTAGTATATATAAAATTAATTATATTTTAAATAAATAAAACGTTTAAAAAGAAGATTTAAATACTATTTAACTTTTTAAAAAACTAATATTAAAGAAATATACTTATTTTAAAAATATGTTTTTTAAAGTTATATTAAATATATTACTTTTTTATAAACTATATAATTATAAAATATATTTAAAAGGTTTTTTATTAGACTTTTACTTTCTTTTATATTATTAATTAATAGAAAAACTTAAGGTAATAAAGAAGTATTTACTAGAGAACTTAAATAAAAGCTTTATTACTATTAATAATACCTTTTTTATATCTCTAGTATTATTTATATAGAAATTTAATAGAATATTACACTTTTATATTAACTATTAATATTTTAGTACTTTTATTTAAAAGGATTTATATCTTATTTTAAAGATTAATAAACTCTTAGCTTAAGTATTTAAAACTAAAATCTTTACTAAATTAGATATTTAAGTAATATTTAATTATATTAGAATAGATTTTAACTTAAAAGAGTATATTATATTTAAAACTTATTATAAAACTTATAAATGTAAAGTTCTCTTCTTTAAACTTTATAATAGCTTTAATATATATTAGTATTATATAAATAATATATTTATAAACTACTTAAACAATTTTTATATAACTTATTTAAATAATATTCTTATTTACTTAAAAAATATTAAAGAATATTAGATCTATATAAAAAGGGTATTAACTTAGCTTTAAAACACTAGATTACAAGTAGACATTTGAAAATACGAATTTGATATTACTAGAACTAAGTACCTAAGTTATATTATTACTATTAAAAGTATTAAAACCGACTTAGATAAGACTACTCTTTTCTACAACTGAGAATACCTGACCACTGTAACCGGTGTGAAGTCGTTCTTAGGCTTTTACAGATTCTATTGGCAGTTTATCTAAGACTTTAGTTATATTATTAAACCTATTATTACACTTATATATTTAACTGTTTTTTAAAACTAGACCAAAGAGTATAAAAAATCGTTTAAAGTGTTATAAAGTTATTTACTAAATACTTAAGTAATTTACTATTTTAATTTTAAACTCTTTATAAAACTAGAAATAGACTTATTTAATAAAGTTATTACTAATATAATATTTTAAGAATACTTTAATAAGTAGTAATACTCTTTTAAATTCTACTCTTATATATTAGTTAACTATAAAACAAATTAGGAAATATATAATAAAAAGCTTTATATTATTATTATAGCTTTTTATAAGTAATATCTAAAGCTTATATTAATTATAAGCTAACTTAGTATTTATATAAACTATTTTATATTAGAATACTTTATAACTACTAAAGTACTTATTATAAAATAAGTTTACTAAATAAAATTTATATTAAACTTTAATTTCTTAATTATATATTAACTTAGTAAATGTAATTAAAAGACTAATATTCTTTTTTAAAGAAAGTAAAACTTTATTATTTAAAAAAAGGTTAAGAAAGATATTCGCTTATAAGTCTTATTTAAATTAGAATATTTTAACCCTTATATTAATACTAAACTTATTTAACAGTTTATAATCTCTTAAAATATTACTACTCTAGCTTCTATTACCTTTAAAGTGTTTTTAAAACCTCTTTAAAACTCTTTTAAACTTATTAATAATTTATACTAAAATAATTATAACTCTTTCTAAAATCTTTATAAAAGCTTATTTAATAGTTATATTATTAAAAACAGTTTAATCTTTTATAAGAATCGGCTCTATATTAAATAAGGAACACCTTTTTATACTAAGCTGATTTAAGAGGCCTATAACCAGCTGTTAACTGCTTACTTTAGTAAAGTAAAAACCTATTAACTCTTAGCTCTAAAGTATTACTAGATTAGAATAAGTACTAATTATAAATAGTATATATATAACTATAGAGCTTACAAATACGCACACCTAAAACAGTTAAAGAAACTAGGTCTATTATATCTTTTACTTATTTTAGACTATTTTATATAATATTTTAGTATAAACTTTAAAGAGTTTTCTAAAGATTAATACAGCTTTAACAATATTCTTGTAATTATAAACTAACTTAGTAAAGCTTTAGTAATTATACTATACTATAAAAATATCGACGCTAAAGAACTCACTATTCTCTTTGTTTAATAGATCTATAGGTTTAAATATACCTTAAAAACTATTATATTTAATAAAGAACTTTAATTTGTTTTTTCTTTTTAAAAAGAATTCTATTATATTATAAGAGTTTAAATTAAGCTATTTATAATATATTATAAAAAGACTAATAGTTAAACTAAGATTATAAACAAGTATATTAATTAAAAGCTTTACTTTTTTATTAACTACTATTAAAATAACTAAAGTAAATTAATCTTTATAATTAATAAAGTTTAAATAACTCTTTTTATATACTTTTATAAATATATTTTTATATTAACTAAAATATAAAATAGATCTAAGAATAAGTTAGAACTAAGAATTTCTAAAAGCTATTAACACTTTAAAAAAGCTTAATTACTAAAATATTAAAAAGGTAATAGAAAAGATAAAAGCTAGTTAAAAGTTTACTAAAGCAAATATAAAGAAAGCTTAAGCTAGAATAGTATAATATACGAATCTATATTAAAGCTATATTAATTAAGAGGTAAGTAAAAAGGTTTATTTATTAACTAAAAACTTTAAAAACTATTAACTTAATTAAAAACTAGCTAATTAGTAAAAAGGACCTTTTAAAATCTTAAAGTAGATTAGTAACTTTTATTAATTAAAGCTATTAGCTAGCTCTAAAATTTATAATATATTTACTTTAAAGTTACTTTCTAAAGATTTAAAAGACTTTTTACTTAACTAAGAGAATTTAATATTAGAACTTATTATTATTAAAAGCTAAAAAGAATAGGAACTTAAAGAAGTTTTAGTAGTATACTTAACCTAAAACACTTTAAAATATTAAATTAACTAGATTAAATATAATCTAAATCTAGTTTAATATAATACTTTAAATCTTATTAGTTTTTTATATAAGTTTTAAGACTTTTATAAAGCTTATTTTAATAAGCTAAGTCTGCTTTAAAACCTTTTTATATAAATTTAAACTTAAGAAAATAAAGAAGATAATTATAGTTACTTAAAAAATAATAGGCTAAAAGTGAAAAAGTAACCTTTTTATTTACTACCTTTTAATTTAGAGTATTTAACTTTATAACTAGAGCTCTTATAAAACACTCTACCAGTTTTACTATAGAGGGCTACTTTTGTATAAAAGAATAATTGAAACCTCAGCTATAAAAGACAACTAGTCTCTTTGAAATAGAACTTACTTAAATAGCGGCTTTACTACCCTCTAAATCACCCTCGCTAGACTTTAGATGATTAAAGAACTTACTATTCTCGTTTAAAACTCTACTGTTCTCTTTTTCTTCCCTATCTAGCTTATATAAGAACTTTATAGGTTTAATAACACTAGAAGGCAGCTTTATCTTTACCTTTTTAAAGGTAAGAACCCCTCCCTCGGATCGTTTTCGCTTCTTCGAAGACAACGTAGTAAGAGACTCCAGCTGACCTAGACTCTCCCCGAATTTCTTCTTAGACTTAACTAGAGCCTCTATATTATATTTTAAGCTTTAAGTAGAGTTAGTACAGTTTTATAACAAATTTAATAGAAAAAATTATAAAGATATTATTAGCCTAGTTAATAGCTATAATATACTAGTGTTCCAACTGGGTTCGTAGGAGCTGAGTCTCCTCTACTAACGCTAGGAGAGCCTTATTTCTATCTTTTAGTAGCTCTAAAGAGGTTATAAGTATTACTAAGTTAAGTTTAATAGTAGTAGCTTAGACCTCCTTATTATTACTAGTACTCTAAAGGAGTTTAAACTCGAGGCTATAAAACTAAAAGATCTTATTAAATTAGTATTAAAAACTAGTTAAATTAAATTTAAAACTTATAAGATTATATAAAGTATTTTATTTAATATAATAAAAGTACTTCTTATTTTCTTATTTAAACTTATAAATATAATTTAGTTTCTTCTTCTTTATTTATATATAACAGATATAATAAACTTAATAAACTTTTAAAAGAGCTTTAAAAAGTAATAAAATAAGTATTTTATTAATTAAGTAATTATAATTATTATTAAATTATATTTAATTAGTACTTTAAATAAATAAGAAAAATAGAAATATACTTACAGTTTTTATTTTATATTTAACTAAAAGGAAAAAAAGTTAAAAAGGTTTTAAAAGTTATTAATATATTAAAAGATATAATAAAAAGGGTTTTACTTATAACTAACTTTCTAATAATAATAACTATATATTAACTAAATTAATCTTACTTAACTATTATATAACTAATTTATTATTAACTTTATTATTATTATATAATATAATAAAAAGTAACTTTAGCTTTATAAATCAGATATAATCTAAGCTTAAGAGTAAGCTTTAACTTAAAAGAGAAGTAATATAACAATTGAGATTGTAATTACTAAAGATCGTTTAGTTTAGTTAATATATAAGAGTGTATTCTATATAATAGTATATTCTTATAATATAGATTTATAATTAAAAGCTAAGAATAGTTATAAAAGGGTTTTAAAAGGGAAGCGAATTATATATATAAAAGGTATAGCTATTTTACTCTCTTCTACTTCCTTATACTTTATTCTTCTTTATATATAGACCTATAAGTCGATATTATTAGCCACTGATATACACTCCTATATACCCCTTTCGGTGCCCTTATCCTCTTGTGTCGATACAATTTTAACACTAACGAAGTACTAAATAGAACTTATATCTTCTATTTCAAATGTACTAAAAAGCTGAGCTTTAATAGTATTAAAGTCTTTGCTTTTAAAGCTAATAATAAAGAAGTTATTAACGTAAGTAACGATGAGAATACTATTAACTATATAATAGTAAATATAAGCGTTAGAAAAGAAGAGCTTAAAGTTTAGCTTCTTTAATTTAAAGCTAAGCTTCTTTTATTATAAGTGTAAAAATTACTTTAACTTATAAAAAGCTTTTAGAAGCTTATAAATAAAAATAAGAAATTTACTATTTAAATAATAGTGATTTAAGTCCTTAGAAAATTTAAAAGAAATATTAAAGTTAAGTAGTAATTTAATATATACTTTCTTATTAATATTACTATTTAAGAAAGTAGTAATAATATTCGCTTAATTAATCTCTTAACTGTTAAAAGCTACTATAGTAATTATAAGCTTCTAAGAGATAGGTTTAACTACTTTAATAAAGGTTTAATTAAAGTTAATACTCTTAATTTAATAAAAGCTTTTAATTACCTATTAAATTTTATATTAAAAGATTTGGTTATCTTTGTTACACTTAGTTTTAAATACCTAGTATTTAAGTAGTACCTTCTTTCTTTTACTAATAGTACTTCAATTAATAATAGTCTAAGTTTTTTTTCTAGTAAGAGAAGTAAGCTCCTTTTAAATAGCTAGCTTTTAGTAAGTAGCCTCAGGACTTACTATTACTTTCTTATAAAACTGTAGATCTTTGTTATATATTAAAGTAGCTTTATAAATAGTATATATTAATGTGAATAAGGCTAAACTGGCCTATTTATACTAATCAAGTATAATAGAGCTATATTTAACGTGTAGATTTACTGTATTTAAGTTCTTAGATTAAAACTTAGTAAGTTAAAATATTCTAAGAAGAGGAGGAGTAGTAGTATTACTATTAACTACCTTTAGCTTATTTTTATTGCTTTTTAAACAACTACAGTTACGCTTTTATATAAGAGTTTTAAATAAAATATGCTTTAAAGTGTCTAAGTTTAAGGTAGAATTAGAAGTAAGTAAAAGTAGCTATATAATCTCTTTAATAATATTTTAAAAGTCTTTATTATTAAAATCGTTAAATATAATATCTTTTTCAATTATAAAGAGAGCTGAATTTAGCTTAATAGAAGAGACTAGTAAAGGCTTAAGCAACTGATTAAACAGTTCTTACTTAATAGTATTAATATAGTACTCTAATATAAAACTTACTTCTTACTCGAGGCTAGAGCTTAAAACAATTGTATATTCTTCTGAATTAGATATAACTATAAAAGTTATAATCGATTAGAAAGAGCCTTTATTAAAGCGTATATTTAATAAACGAACTAGCTTTTTAAAACGATTTAGAACTTATATATAATATATATAATTGCTTTCAAATTCAACTAATATACCTCGATTAACACGTAGCTCTAGCTTCTATAAATTAACCCTGTTTACCTTTGGAATTTAAACAAAGGTTTTATAGCCTAGTACATATATATAGCTAAGATCAAGTTTATAAGACTTTTCTAGCTTAACATTATTAAAGAAAGCTTTGAATAGAGTCTTATTTATAATAGTAAAAATAGCAGTTCTATTAATAATAGATATAATTAAAAAGAAGATTTTAAGTTAAAGAATTTATAAAATATTTATATCTAATATAACTATATAAAACTGTTTTATAATAATATAATTAGTATATTCTATTTTACCTTTTTACTTAAGATTTTATAAAATAGTAATCTCTAAGATTATATTTAAAACAAAAGTGTTTATAAAAACCTTATTACTTCCGAATTCTTTTCTTTTATCTATTTGAAATATCTTTGAAATTCACTTATATTAAATATAACACATCTTTATAAAGCTTTTAATAGTGTTATAGGTGCCTCTCCTTTTAATATAAGTATAGCCTTAATAAGTACTATAAGCTCCGTTAGTAAACACAGTAGTATACTCTTCCCTCTTAATCTCACGTGAAGTAAGCTTAACAATGTTAATATAGACCTTATTAAAAGTATATTAAAGACGAATACATCTAATAAAACTGTTGGATTATAGTATTTCTTAGGTTCTGAAATAGGTAATCGAATGCATATAACTATATACAAAGCGTATATATAAAAGTCGCAGTAGAGTAGTTATTAAGAGTTCTTAATTAAAGATTTAAAGTCCTTGTATTAGAATCAACCTTAAGGGTTAATTCGACTTATTAAATAGACTAAGTACATAAGTACAACCGGCTTATATAAGCCCCGAATCAGCTATATTATTATACCGACGGAATAACTATACTATTAAATTCTTAATTACACCACCTATTAAATTAAATTCCCTTACACCCTTTCGTGGCTTTAATATATATTAAATACTACTTAATGTTAAGTGAACACCTAATATCTCGTATTATAAACTATTTGATTATAAATCCTATTTGATTTATAATAGGTCTTATATTTATATATTAAATATAAACGTAATACCCCGCGTTTTCAACTGCCGAATTATAAATCCTATTTGATTTATAATAAATTTAGTAGTTATATATTAATTCAATATATAATCTTTTATTTTCTAATAGCTAAATTACAAATTCTAGTTTATTTAGCCTATATTAGGCTAAATACAAATATTAACATATATTAAGTTAATTATAGTATTGCATCACGTGACATAATAATTTAATTCTTTAAGTATTATTATAATATTTAATTAATTGTTATATATATTAAATATAATATAGTATTATATTATAGTCAACATTAACATAAAAAGTAATATAAAAGCGTTTTTAAATTAGTTAAGAACTTTAACTTTTTTAATTTTAAAAAGTAAAAGAAATTTAAAAGTAAAAGGTTTACTTTAAAAAAGCTAAAGCTAAAGCTTTTATTAAACTTTAAAAAGGCTATTAAGTTTAAATATAACAGTAAAAAAGAGGAGGAGGACGTAGAAGAAGAGGAGTTAATAAAAGGTTATAAAGAAAATAGTAAAAGTAAAAATAATAAAATTAAAAAGTAAACTTTATTTTAGAAAAATTAGTTGTTTTTTATAACTAAAGTTTTAATTATTCCTTTATATAAAAGTAGCACTTTATAATAAAACTAGTAAAGTGTTTTATAAAAGCTTTAGTTATAAAGCTAAGTATTTTAAATTAAAATTATACTTATAAAAGTATATAAGAAAGTTAATTAAACTTTACTAATTAAAAAGATTAACTTATTTTAATTATTTTAATAATAATTAATAAAAAAGTAGAGCTTTTAATTAATATACTTATTTATAATTTTAGTTTAATTATTAAGTTTTTTATAATAAATTATAAATAATTTAATTTAATCTTTTATAATATAATAAAAATAATAAAAGACTTAATTATTAAAACTATTTTAAATATATATATTTATAAGTTTTAAAATTTTATATATATATTATTTATAAGTTATATTTCTTTTTATTTAATAGTATTTTAAAACTAAATATTAATAAGTTTTTATTTTATAAAAATATATAATTAATAGTTAATTATAAGCTTTTTAAATTAGTTTAATATAAAAAAAGTGTTTTTAATTTAATATAAAATTAACTTTAATAAAAAATAAGCTCTTTTTAATAATATAATATAATTATTAAACAAATTATTATATAAACTTTAAAAGAAAGTTATAATTATTTTAATATAAATTATTAATAAGTTTAAAAAGGTTTTAAAAAGGTTTTAAAAACATTTTAAAAATAATTAAAACTAAAGTAATAATATTTAATAAAATAGTCAACTATTAAACAAGTTTAAAGTTAAAATAGTAAATTGTTTTAATAGTTAATAAATAATTTTATAATATTTTAAATTATTTCTTATATTTTTTAATTTAGTTTTAAAAACCTATTAAATAAATAAATATAATAATAAGTTTAAAACCTTTTTAAACTTATTAATAATTTATATTAAAATAATTATAACTTTCTTTTAAAGTTTATATAATAATTTATTTAATAGCTATATTATATTATTAAAAAGAGCTTATTTTTTATTAAAGTTAATTTTATATTAAATTAAAAATACTTTTTTATATTAAACTAATTTAAAAAGCTTATAATTAATTATTAATTATATATTTTTATAAAATAAAAACTTATTAATATTTAGTTTTAAAATATTATTAAATAAAAAGAAATATAACTTATAAATAATATATATATAAAATTTTAAAACTTATAAATATATATATTTAAAATAGTTTTAATAATTAAGTCTTTTATTATTTTTATTATATTATAAAAGATTAAATTAAATTATTTATAACTTATTATAAAAAACTTAATAATTAAACTAAAATTATAAATAAGTATATTAATTAAAAGCTTTACTTTTTTATTAACTATTATTAAAATAATTAAAATAAGTTAATCTTTTTAATTAGTAAGGTTTAATTAACTTTTTTATATACTTTTATAAATATAATTTTAATTTAAAATACTTAGCTTTATAACTAAAGCTTTTATAAAACACTTTACTAGTTCTTTTAATTTAGTTTTAAAAACCTATTAAATAAATAAATATAATAATAAGTTTAATAATATAATTAAAGTTTTTAATAAACTATTAGTAAAATTTATAAAAGTTTAAAAACAACTTTGTATTAGTTATAATAATAAAATATTCTTAGTTATAAAAAAAAGGAATATTTTTTAAGTTAGTTTTAATACTTTTAATAATAATTATATAACTTAAGTATTTACTGTTAATTATGTTAAATTCGTATTTTTAAATATTTATTTATAATTTAAATATTTTAAAATCAAATTAGTACATTTTTTATATAAATTTAATAATTTTTAATAATTTTTAAATAAATTAATTATATTAAATAAAATCTAACACCTGTTATATAACTCTAGTTATATAACCAGCTAACTAGTACTAAGTGATTTAGTAGAGCTTAAAAAAGTATATTTAAATCTCTTTTCTTCTTTAGTTTTAAAACTACTTATATATAATTAATTAAGCTATTTATTACTTTAACTTTTATACCTTTAACTGTTTTATTTAATAAGTTATAAGCTTTTATAATCTATTATAATAAATTGTTTTAATAGTTTTATATTATTAAATTAGATTCTTAGTTTTTTAATATTTTAAAAGACAACTAATTAAATATATTATTTTTAAAGTTATTTTTTAACTATAATAATAATAGTATTAAAATAAAAGAATTAAATAAGTTATAACTACTTTTAAATAATAAAATAAATTTATAAAATTTTTATTATTAGCTTTTAAACTATAATAATATATATCTTTTTATTATATTATTTTTATAAAAGTTAATACTAATAGTTTTAAAATTAATAAAAAATTAATAATATTTAAAAATTAAATAAAGTATTAAAAGTATTATATTAAAACTATATTTACTTTTACTAATGATATATTTAATATTAATATTAAAACTTTAATAAAGTTAAATCTCTTTATTGAAAGTATTATAAAAGATTTAGTATTATATTTAAATATTAAACTCTTAAGTATTAAATAAGTATTTATTATCTTAATTATAATAATATAAGTTAATAAATATATTATTACTTTTAAGTATAATTTTAAGTAAATAAAAGATTTAAAGCTTAGATATAATTATGTTAAAATTCACCTTTTATTTATTATTTATAGCTTAGTTAAAAAGCTTCTTATATAAGTTAAGTACTAATAATTAATTTTTTAAACTATTATATTTAAATTATATATTACTTTTAATAACTTTATTATAAATATAATAAATAAAAGTAAAAATAAAAATTATATTATATTTTATAAAAGTAAGCTAAAAAATAATAAAAAATATAAGAGAAAGAATAAAAGTATATTTATATAACTACTAAATTTATTATAAATCAAATAGGATTTATAATTTAGTAGTTGAAACTGTAAAGTATTACGTTTTTATTTAACATATAAATATAAGATCTATTATAAATCAAATAGAATTTATACATAAATAGTTAATAATATAAAATATTAAGTATTTATTTAACTTTAAAGTACTTATTTAATTTATATTAAGCTATAAGAAGGTATAAGAGAACTTAAGCTAATAAATAGTATAATTAAAAATTTAATAGTATAGTTATTCTATTAGTATAATAATATAGCTAATTTAGAGCTTATATAAGCCGTTTTTACTTATATACTTAGTTTATTTAATAAGTTAAATTAACTTTTAAAGTTAATTCTAATATAAGAACTTTAGATATTAATTTAAAAACTTATAATTACTACTCTATTATAACTTTTATATATGTGTGACGCTTTATATATAGCTATACACCTCCGATTACTTATTTTAGAACTTGAAAAACATATAATCTAATAGGTTATAAGCTCAACTATTCGCTTATAATCGATTCCATTATATATATAACATATTATATATTTAGCTTTTAAATTCGAATTTAAATTGTTCTTTAATACTATTTAAACTCTTATTTGACAATTTAATCTAAAGCTTAATAATTTAAATCACTTAATTAAAGTTCTAAACTTATTTGTATATATATATAAATAAGGCCTAAGCTCCTTTTGTAAACGTGAGTTCTTTTAATAAATTTAGCTAATCGCACTTATAATATTAAGCCTAAGGCCTACGTTCCTAAGATTAAGTTCTAGCGAGTGTATAAGCTAGAACTTCTAAAAGCTATATTTTACTTAAGAGTTCTTATAGTAGAGGTATAGCAACTATTTTATACTAAGGTGCTTATATCTTATTTAGCTAGCTAGATCTAGGCCGAGCCTTAGCTTATTAAACACCTACTAGTTTTAAACTAAGGGAGTAACTGCTTAATATTATAGCTGTATATTATATTTAGCTATACATACCTAAGAACTAGCTTTAAATATAAAGAATATTAAATATACCTTTATATTAAACTTAAGCTTTAGTAAAGTATATATATAATAGTACTAAATATAATAAAGATTATTATAATTATTTATTAAAGCTTTATATATATATATTATTAAAATATATATTACGTATATTATATATATATTACATATTATATATATATTACATATTATATATATATTACATATTATATATATATTACATATTATATATATATTACATATTATATATATATTACATATTATATATATATTACATATTATATATATATTACATATTATATATATATTACATATTATATATATATTACATATTATATATATATTACATATTATATATATATTACATATTATATATATATTACATATTATATATATATGTAATATATATATATATTACATATTATATATATATAAAGTATTATAAATGATTAAGAGAACATGTAATTATAATATAATTATAATTATTTAACATTTGTAAGTGTTATTAATATTCTAGTATTATTATAAGATTATTAAATCTATTATATATTCTATTATTACACTTATAATTATATAAATTCTAAGTTATATTAAGTAAACTTTACTTATAAATAAGATATTAAATAATCTTATTAAATACTAAAATAATAAGCTTTTTTTAAAACTTAAATCCTTAGTTGAAATTTAAAAAGTTTAGTATTAAACTCTAATATTTTAACATTAAGAATAATAATTGAACTAAGTTTAATATTAAGCTATTTAAATATTATTTAAACTTATAAAGTTAATACTCTTTTGTTATTAGACCTAAAACTATATATATATAATATAATACTATATTAATATATATATATATATATATTAATACTTATATAAAATATAAGACTATATTAATATATATATATATATTAATACTTATATAACCTATTATAAAGAAATAATAAGTATTAAGAATATTTTAAGCTTTAAAAATTAAAATATTTACTTGTTAAATAAGAGCTTAATAATATAATACTTAATAGCTTCTTATATTAGTTCTAGTGCTTATAAAGGTACTAAGCTAATAGAACGTTCTAATTATACAAAGTAGAAGTCGAAAGCTAACTTATTTTTTAAAATTGGTAGCTATATATTATATATTAATAAATTAGAACATGTACTTTTTAAAAGCTTATATTATAAAAAAGTAGAAATTAAGCTTAATAGTCAAAGTACTAAATTAGGAGCCTCTACTAGTTTTATATATAAATATAAAGAAATAAGCTTTGAATTAAATATTAAATATAAAGAGATACTAGCCGAATTTCATTATACGAATAAAAGAGCTTTAGGAGCTTTAAAATCTATTATATTATTTAATATAATAAATTGTTTGAAGTAAGAAAATACGTTTAATAAGTTATATAATAAAATTATTATTACTTTTAAAAGTATTAAGTTATTTACAATAAAACGTTATTATAATAAACTAGTAAAGTTTAAAGCTAGTGCTTATAGCTTTATTAAAAAAAATATTAGTAATATTATAGCCAGCTATAATTACTTAAAAAGCTTAAATTAAACTATTTTTAAACTTATTATAGCTTTTATAATACTTAAAGGATTACTTAGCTCGTTTGAAGCCTTCATATTAAAAAAATATGAAGAATTAAAGGGCTATATTAAAGAAATAAAATTTGATATACTAGTAACTAAAACTATAACTGAAAGCTTACTCGTTAATAGTAGTTTAGAGGTTAATAAGGGTTTTAAACCTAAAAATCAGTTGATTTGTAAGTATTATAATAAAAAGGAGTATATAAAATTAACTTAATATATTAATTATCTAAAGCTTAGAAATAATATTAACGTTAAATTTAATAAAGCTAATTTAAATAATAAAAGTTATAAGGTTTTTAATAAAAAAGAGTTTAGTAAAGCTATAATAAAGCTTTAATAACGTAAGAGGATAATTTATATAGTAATTATACTAGTAATACTAGTATAAATAAATTTATTTTAAACTTGAGTACTATAGTATATTAATCCTTTAATAAAGACTCATTAATTAATTATAAGAAAGTATATAATAAGAATATTATTATTACTAATAGAGAAACTTTATTTATATTAAGTAAAGGTGATACAATAGTTTTAGTAAACTATAATAACCTTATAATTTAAGAAGTGTATTTAGTATTTATACTTAAATCGACTTTATTAAGCTTTAGAGAGCTTACTAATAAAGGGTAGGAAATAGTATTTAAGAATAATATAGCTAATATTATAAATTCTAAAAATAATTTAATAAGTAAAGCTAGTTAGAATAATAATGTTTATTACTTAAATAATACTAAAATAAATATTAAGAATATAAGTATTATTAATACTATACCTAATATTACTTTAAAGTTAAATAAATACTTAATATTTTATATTATTAACTGTTGGATGGAATCCGACACCTGTCATATGACTTGGGTCATGTGACCGGTTGACTCACACTAAGTGATTCACTAGGGGGTTGAGGGCTAGCCTTAACACCCCTCTTTCTTTCCCTTAGCTTTTCTACCACTCTTATATACTCATCAATTAAGCTATCTACTACATTAGATTCCGCACCTTCAACTGTTTTGTCTAATAGATTATAAGCCCTTACGCTTTACTATAGTAAACTGTTCTATCTATTAAAATACTCTCTTAATTTATTATTACCTTATAAATTCAATTATAAGCTTTATAACATCTAAGTATTAAGTATATTTTTATACTTAACTAGTACTTACTTCTTTAAGTATATATATAATAGTACTTTTATACTAATATTATATATTATATAATCTCACAGCTTTATTTAATTAAACTATATATTAATAAGCTATTTTATAAATACTCTTCCTTTTTACTAAGTTTTAACTTCTTTTACTATAAATCCTTATTCTTTAATATAGTTTATTAGCTTATATTTTCATTTTTCTAATATTTTAGAAAAGGAGTAATCAAATATATTATTTTTAAAGTTGTTTTTTAATAGTAATAATAATAATACTAAGATAAAAGAATCAAGTGATTTACAGCTACTTTCTAGTAATAAGCTTAAGAGTATAAAGAACTATAAGTAATAAAAGAAATTTATAAGAAATCTACTATTAGCTTTTAAATTATAGTAATATATATCTCTTTAACTTATTATTTTTATAAAAGTTAATATTAATAATTTTAAAGTTAATAAGAATTTATTAGTATTTAAGAAATAAATAATGTATTAAAAGTATAATATTAAAGTTATATTTACTTTTATTAATAATATATTTAGTATTAATATTAAAGCTTTAAAAAAGTTAAATCCCTTTACTAAAAGTATTATAAAAGCTCTAGTATTATATTTAAGTATTAAACTTTTAAATATTAAATAAGTATTTGTTATTTTAATTATAATAATATAAGTTAATATATTATTACTTTTAAATATAATATTAAACAAATAGAGAATTTGAAGCTTATATATAACTATACTAAAATTGACCCTCTTTTCTTTATTTATAGCTTAGCTAAAAAGCTTCTTATATAAGTTAAATACTAATAATTAATTTTTTAAACTCTTATATCTAAATTATATATTACTTTTAATAACTTTATTATAAATATAATAAATAAGAATAAAAATAAGAATTAAACTACTCTTTATAAAAGTAAATTAAAAGAAAATAAGAGATATAAAAGAAAAGATAAAAGTGTTTTTATATTAAAGTTTTATAAAAGTTATAATAAGAAAGTTATATATACTAAAGCTAATTATTATATTTTCTACTTTAAAAAACACTTATTTTAAAAAGATAACAAAAGTAAAAAGAGAACTAATGTATATTAGTAAAAGCTTAATAATAAAGTAGTATAATTATTAGTTATAATTAATATTAAGTTTACTATTATATTCTTCTTTTCTATTGTTATATCTAATGTAACTTTAAGAGTATTTATATCTTTAATAAAAAGTAATTAGATTATAAATATTAAGTATACTTACTATATTTATAATAACTTAAACTAGTTTTATTAATATATATTTAATAGATTACTATCAATTTTAACTAGTAATAAGAACGTTTACTTTAAAAGAATAGATATTATATATCTAAATGTTTCTCTTTTTAATAGGTTTTTTTTTAAGTTAAAACTTAAGAATATAATATATATTTCTACTTTCTTAATTAATTTATTTTTAAAAGTAAGATTATATTAAACTAAAAGATATTTTAAAAATAATAAGGTCTTTTTTAATAATATTAAGATTATTTAATATAGTATATCTAATAGCTTTATAAAGTTAAAAATTAACTCTTTCTTTTTTCTTACAAATATAACTTTCCCAGCTGCTATTTATAAGTAACTTATTACAAAGGAGCTCGGGCACTGTTGCCTTAGATATATTAGCTTTAATAACGTTACCTTATTAAGTCTATTACTATAGGTATAGACTACCCTACTCGAGCTTACTATAGTAACCTCAGAGTTACTAAGCTCTACGATTCTTATAAGATTGTAAAGCTATACTAAACTGTTCGCCGCGTTAGATGTATTCGTCTTTAACACGCTTTTAACAAGGTCTATATCAACGTCGTTAAGCTTACTCTACGTGGGATTAATAGGGAAGAGTATACTATTATACTTACTAATAGAGCTTATAGTACTTACTAAAGCTATATTTATACTAAAAAGAGAAGCGTTTATAACACTATTAAAAGCTTTATAAAGTTATATTATACTTAATACAAGTGTACTTTAAAGTTATTTAAAATAGATAAAAGTAAAGAATTTATAAATAATAAAGTTTTTATAAACACTTCTATTTTAAATATAATCTTAAAAATTACTACTTTATAAAATCTTAAGTAAAAAAGTAAAGTAAAACGTACTAATTATATTATTATAAAAAAGCTTTATATAATTATAATAGATATAAATATTTTATAAATTCTCTAGCTTAAAATCTTCTCTTTACTTATATCTATTACTAATAGAACTACTATTTCTACTGTTGTAAGTAAGACCCTATTTAAAGCTTTCCTTAACAATATTAAGCCTAAAAAGACTTATAAGCCCGACCTTAGCTATATACGTGTACTAGGCTACGAAACCTTCGTTTAGATTCTAAAGTAAAACAGGATTAATTCACAGAAGCTGGGGCTATGTGTTAACCGAGGAATATTAGTTAAATTCAAAGGTAATTATATATATCGTATTTGAGTTTCAAATCGTTTTAGGAAGCTAGTTCACTCGTTAAACGTACGCTTTAATAAAGGCCCTTTCTAATCAACTATAACTCCTATAGTTATATATAATTCAGAGGAATATACAGTTGTTTTAAGCTCTAGCTTTAAATAAGAGGTAAGTTCTATATTAGAACACTATACTAATACTATTAAGTAAGAACTGTTTAATTAGTTGCTTAAGCCTCCGCTAGTCTTTTCTATTAAACTAGATTTAACTCCTTTTATAATTGAAAAGGATATTACATTTAATAATTTAAGTAATAAAAACTTTTAAAATATTATTAAAAAGATTACACAGCTATTTTTATCTACTTCTAATTTTATTTTAGACTTAAACACTTTAAAGTATATTTTACTTAAAACTCTTATACAAAAGTATAGCTATAGTTATTTAAAAAGTAGTAAAAATAAGCCAAAAGTAGTTAATAGTAATACTGCTACTTCTCCTCTTCTTAGAGTATCTCAACTTATTAGGTCTTAGTCTAAGGACCTAAGTACAATAAATCTGGAGGTTAAGTATAACTCTACTACACCTGATTAGCGTAAGTAGGCCAATTTAGCCCTATTCACGTTGATGTATACTATCTATAAGGCCGCTTTAATATATAACGAGGATCTTCAGTTTTAGAAGAAAGCAATAGTAAGTCCTAAAGCTACTCACTAGAAGTTAGCTATCTAAAAGGAGCTTACCTCTTTTACTAGAAAAAAGACCTAAACTATTACTAATTAAAGTGCTATTAGTAAAGGAAATAAGGTATTACTTAAACGCTGGGTATTTAAAACTAAGTGTAGCAAAGATGGCCAAATCTCTTAGTATAAGGCCTAATAGGTAGTTAAAAGCTTCTTATTACAAACGTTGTATCACGGGACTAGATCATGTGGGGTACTATAGCCCTGAGGCTCGGCAGCTCGGCTGCACAGAGAAGCTATACTACAATGGGTCACGTGATGAACCACGAGACGGGAATGTCACGTGGATTAGATCCTTTTGGATCCTAGGGATCTAAGGCTCCAGGAGCCTGGGGAGCCTAGGAGCCATAAGGGCTCCAGGAGCAGGAAGGTTCTATATATACAGCTAGTTTTCTTTAGTAGATAGGAGCTTTATACTTAACCTAATTTAACAATTTAAGCCTTTGATTTAACTATTAATATTAAAAACACTTAGTAAAGATTTACAGTCGACTTACCTCACCTATTATACACTGTTAATCCCTACTTAGTAATATCTTCGCGCTACTACACCCTATTATCTTCAGTAGGTAATAGTTTTATAACATTTTAAGTACTATCTTTAAGTACCGGTTAAAGAGGTAGGAAGATAAGTAAATATTACCTACTAACAAAGTTATGTTAATAAGTAGAAGACGAGAGTCGGCGGACACTAAACCAGTTGTGTCTAAGAAGGCTCTAACCTAATATATTTAATAACTAAAGAAATAAAAGAAGAACCTAAAAAATAAGATAACAGTTTTAAAAAAAAGAAATAAGGATTAATAAGCTTAGAATTATATATTTAAAAAAGAAATGGAAACTCTTAGGAAAAGAAATAAAAACAAACTTAAAATTAGAATACTAAAACCTTTTAATAAAAGTATTAAACTTAAAAGATTTTTTATATAGTTAAAAGCTTATTACCTATTCTATTTAAATACTTTAAAAACGAACTCTAATAAGGTTCTTAGTATAGAATTATTCTTAGACAATATTACACTCGATTAGTTTAAACCTTACCTTTTTAACTACTTAAATAACTCACTTAAAGACCGGAAGAAGGAGACAGACGAGATCTTTGATAATTATATAGTCTTTAAGAACTGATTAAAGGGAATGTTCAAAGAAGCAGATAAAGTCTAACTAGCTGAGTAGCGACTTAGAAAGCTTTATTAGTTAAGATTAGTAGTAAAATATACCACCGAATTTAGGCAGCTAATTACTAAGCTAGATTAGAATAACGATTATATAATAGAAGACTTTTATATAAGACTTAAAAATAAAGTAAAAGATAAATTAGTAAAAGAAGATCGTTTATAAGATTTATTTAGTTATATTAAAAGAGCTATATATATTAACAACTGAATTTATAAGTGTAAATAAGAAAAACAAATTGGAGCTTTTTAATAGAATTAAAAAGAATAGTAACTTAATATAGGAAGACTTTACTAAGTTAGAAGTATTATATACGGGACACATATAGGTCTAATAGAACTAGACGTAACAGATAGATTTGATCTATTACTAGAAGAAATGAATTACTAAAGGGAAAAACGACTTTGTTTTATATATAGAATACTAGGTTATATTTCTAGCTTATATAAGAAAACTAAAGAGTAAAAACCTTAGAAGATAAAACTAAAGCAGATAAATATAGTAATTATATAACTAGTTACAAATAGGAGCTATAGAAGCTAACAATAGGCTATTTAAACCTAATAGATATATACTTTAACTTATAAAACTCGAATTTTTAACTTAGAACTAGTAGAATTATATATTAATATATAAGTTAATAAATAGTTAAAAGAAAAGAGTATTATTTAAGAAGTTTATTAAAATATTTTAAATATATTAGATTATATAATAGTAGAATATAAAAATAATAATAATAAGGATTATAAATCTTAGAATAATTATAATAAAGAACTAGATTAAAAAATAGACTTAAACTAGAAAAAGGAAGAGAAGAAATTTAAAAAGCTTATATATATTAAAAAGAATAAGAATATTAGAGAACTTTAAAAACTAAAAAATTAGCTAGTTAAAAGATAAATATAAGAGGTTTTATAAAAAGATATAAATATAAAAGAATTTGATATTAAAATTTAATAGAATAAAGAAAAGAAACTCGAATTTAAATAAGTAAAAGTATCTTATATAAAACTAGAATATAAAGAAGTTTATAAGATTATTTATAATAATAATTACTAGTTTAAAATATAAAAGATTAATTTAGTTAAAAGAGAAACTTATATAATAAGATATTTAATATAACTTAAAAAATAGTTTAGTAAATAACTTAAAAAAGATAAGTGTTAAAAACTTATTATAGTAAATAAAAACTTAATAATATAATAATAGTATAAAAACAAAGAAGTCTTTTTTAAAGAATATTATTTAATAAAAGTAAAAAATAGCTTAGTTTTTAAAAAAGTTTATTAATTATAAAAAGTTAAAGATATAAAAGAATTAGATAATAATAAATACTAAGTTTAAATTAATATATTAAATAACTTAAAATACTTAAAAATTTATATCTTTAAAAATAAATAAATATTTTATATATTAGAAATAAAAGAATAAAGAGTTAAAGTTATAATTAACTTAAAAGCTATAAATATATATATATTAAAAGAAGTAGTAAATATATTATAATTACTTTTATAAAAGAAAACATTTTTTATTATATTAATTCTAATTAATAAAATAAAAACAAAGAAAAAACTAATTACTTTTAAAATACTAGTTATATAAATAAAGTTTAATAATAAATATAAAAAAGATATTTAGTTTAATATTACTTTTATAAAAGAATATATAATTATTTTAAAAATATTTTAAATAAAAATATATAATTTAAATATAAATTAGATTTAAAAGAAAATAATATTTAACTAATATATAAAAGCTTATAAAATATAAAAGAATTAAAAAGAGATATATATAATATTATATAAGTTAAAAA
>KB205949.1:772484-784853 GCA_000328965.1 Ascocoryne sarcoides NRRL 50072 | reverse complement strand
AATAAAAAAAGATTAAAATAGTTTAAAAATAAAAGATATTTAAATTAGTAAAAGATATTTAATTATTTTTAAAGTTTATAAACTTTTATTAAAAGTTTATTAAAAACTATTTAATAATAATAATATTATTAATAAATCTAATAAAAAAAGAAGTTAAATTTATATAAAATAAAAAGAGTTAATAAGTATTTAATATACTAAAAATAGTTTTTATATTTATATTATTACTTATAACTTTTAATTTAAAAAAGAAAATATAAGTAAAAATAAATATATTAAATTATATTTTAAAAGTAGTATTTAACTAATTTAATACTAATAGTAAATAATAATTAGTTATTTACTATTTATAAAAGCTATTTATAATAGAGTTAAACTATAAAATATATAATAAAAAACTTTTAGTAATTGTAAATACTTTTTAAAAATAAAAAGTATATTTAAAAAAGTTAAAATATAAAATATAAGTATTTATAGATTATAAGAACTTAATTTTATTTATAATTATAAAAGAACTTAATAAATAATAAGTAAAATAGTTAAAGATACTTATCTTTTATAACTTTAGAATTTTATATATTAAAAGAATAGAAAACAGATATATAAACGTATTTAATAGAAAACTAAAATACTTAAAAAACAAAACTTATCTGTTAAATATAATCTTAAAATAAAAAGAAAAAAGCTTAATATTTAACCGGTAGTAACTTATAATAGCAAACACTAGTGTAATTATATTAAATACGCTAATATAACAACTGAAAAAAGTATATGCTAATAATATAATAGTAGAATAAGTTATAAATAGTATTAAAAAATAATAAAAGAATTAGTAGAATATATAATTCTATAGGAACCAGATATATATCTCTAGTAGAATAAGAAAGGAATTTACTATTAAATAGTATAAGCTACTAGCCTACAGATACTAGAGAATTGTAAGAATAATAGATAAGATATTCTAATATTACTTCTTCTTAGAAATAAGGAAAATAGTAACAAATATAGTTATAGAATATAATATTTATATAAGAAATAAAGCTATTAAATATATATTATATAATAAACTTAAATTATTAAATATACCTTTAAAACTATAATAAAGTATAATATTTAACTTTGTAGTTAAACTACTATTGTTAAAAGAACTAGTTATAAAAGTAAAATATAATTTTATATATATAATTATTAATAGATTAATAAAGTTTAAATATATAATATTATAAAAGGAATTAGCTATAGCTAATAATCTAGTATATATATTTTAAAAAACAATTGTAGTAAATTATAAGATATTAAAAGAGATAATTTTAAATAGAAATAAGCTATTTATATTAAAATTCTAGTTAACTTTAGTCTTTTTATTAAAGATTAAATATAAATTATTAATAGTATTTTATCTAAGAATAAATAAATAAATAAAACAATTAAATTAAATAATAGAGGCTTACTTATATTACTATATTAATTACTAATAGAACAATTAGGTAGAACTACTACTAATAGTATAGTTTATATATAATAGTACTAATGTAAAAATAACGGAGACATTACTATTCTTTATAAATTATAAATAGATATTACAAGTATATTATATACTATTACTACTGTTAAAAACAGTGTAAGTAGCTACGATTTAAGTCGAATAGATAAAGAAGCTATATAAAAAACTGTAGACAGATATACAGTTTCTTTTGTAAAGAGTAGCGCTGTATTATAACACACACTGTAATATAAGACCTATACTTAAGAAAAGAGAGAAAGTCTATTTAATATAAAAAAACATAAAAATAAAAAGGCTAAGTAATAAACTTAATAATAAGAAGTTAAGACCGTTTAAGATTGAAAAGGTTATAAAACCAGTTAATTATAAGCTAAAGCTATTTAAAACTATAAATATCTATCTAATGTTTCACATTTCACTTTTTAAGAAAGCATTTGAAAATACGTTACTAGTACCTCTTATAAAGATAGAACTAGTTAATTTAAATATTAAATATATAATAGAATCGATCTTAAACTATAAGTAATTTAAAGGTTAAAATAAGTACCTAATTAGCTAAAAGGACTACTTATAGTCGAAAAACACTTAAGAACCTAAGAAGAATCTTAATAAGTGTTTAAAACTTATAGAAAAGTTCTACCGCTAAAATCTAAATCTGTTTAAAAGGAATCTGATAATATTAAAAAATCGAAGGCAAAGGAGACGTTAACTAGATAGAAAAAACTGTTAATAGAAAGGGAATTGAATAAGAGTAGTAAAGTAATTAAATAGTTAGATTTACGCCTCTCCCTCTCCTTACACTTCTTACGCTCGACTTTGTTAAGCTTATCTAAGGATTTAAGACTATAATAAACCATTTTTATACTATAAACCCGAAGCTCTTATTACTATTGTTTTAAAACATAGACTTAAATAAGACTAGCTATTATTACCTCAAAAGCGGTATCTCTTTTATATTTGAAACAATCCTCTTTTAAACAAAGATTTTCTAGATTAGTAATAAAGGCTTATAAAGCGTTATACTTAAAACTACGACGGAAATACTTATTATACCTTTGAAACTTAGAATTTAAAATAATATATTATTAACTATAATAAGAATAAGTAGTATATAATATAACAATTAATCTATAGAACTTAATAATATTAGAAAAAAGAATATGTTATTTGTATTTTATTAGTTTTAATAAAGAAAGAGGTATAATAGAAAAGAAAAGAGAACAATAATAAAGAAGTGAGGTTTCTTTAGTCTATTTTAAGTGTTAAAAGCTACTAAGCTAAGAGGAGGATAGTATTACAAACGTTATATTATAGGACTAGATTATATAAGATACTATAGCCCTGAGGCTCGGCAGCTCGGCTGCACAGAGAAGCTATACTACAATGGGTCACGTGATGAACCACGAGACGGGAATGTCACGTGGATTAGATCCTTTTAGATCCTAGGGATCTAAGGCTCCAGGAGCCTGGGGAGCCTAGGAGCCATAAGGGCTCCAGGAGCAGGAAGGTTCTATATATACAGCTAGTTTTCTTTAGTAGATAGGAGCTTCGTACTTAATCTGATTTAACAATTCAAGCCTTTGATTTAACTATTAACATTAAAAACACTCAGTGAAGATTCACAGTCGACTTACCTCACCTATTACACACTGTCAATCCCTACTCAGTGATATCTTCGCGCCACCACGCCCTATCATCCTCGGTGGGTGATAGCCCCGTGACACTTCTATTAAGTTAAAAGTATTAACTTCAATTAAACCTTCGCTAGAGTAGCTAAGCTTACTTACCTCTTAGAAGCTTGTAATTGCTATAGTAGCTTTTAATAGTTAAGAGATTAACTAGGCAGATATTATTACTACTTTTTTAAATAGTAATATTAATAAGAAAGTATACGTTAAGTTATTACTTAGCTTTAATATCCCTCCCGAATTTCTTAAAGACCTAAATTACTATTATTTAAATAGTAAGTTTCTTACCTTTATTTATAAGCTTTTAAAAGCTCTTTATAAGTTAAAACAATTACTATACCTATAGTAAAAGAAGCTTAGCTCCGAATTGAAAAAGCTAAGCTTTAAGCTTTTCTTCTCTAACGCCTATGTTTACTATTATATAGTTACTAGTATTCTTATTATTACTTATGTTAATAACTTCCTTATTATTAGCTTTAAAAGCAAAGACTTTAATACTATTAAAGCTTAGCTCTTTAGTACATTTGAGATAGAAGATATAAGTCCTACTTAGTATTTTATTAGTATTAAAATTACTTACAACCGAGTAGTAAATACTATTTCCCTTTTATAAAACACCTATATTAATAAAATCTTAGGCAAGTATAATATACTAGATTACACTTCTATTACAACTCCTATAAATATAAGTACTACTAAGTTATTTGTATCTAATTCTAGTACAGCTATATTAAAAGATATAAAGCTTTATTAGTTAATTATAAACTCTAAGATATACTTTATAACTCAAATACGTTCTAATCTGGCCTATACTCTCTCTATATTATATTATTACTTATATAACCCCTCTTAAGAGTACTTAAAAGTTGTATATTATATACTTAAGTATATCAAGGGTATTAGAACTGTTAAAATCACCTATAAAAAGACTAATCTACTTTAGCAACTCTACAGCTATTCTAATACCGCTTATAGAAATAGTAGAGAAGACCGCCGATCTACCTGTAGCTATATATTCCTATTCGTAAGAGGCCCTATTTTATAGAGTTGCTAACGCCAAAAGCCACTTGCTCTCTCCTCTATAGAAGCCGAGTATTATACACTTATATTAGGTATACAAGAGGCTGCCTAGCTACGCCTCCTATTTAAGAATCTCTAGTACAAAGGCACTAATATTAATACTATTCGTTTAATCAGTGATAACTAAGAAGCCCTCTCATTAGCTAAAAATCCTCAATTATATTAATAAACTAAGTATATTAAGATTTAATAGTACTATATTTATAAGAAGGTTACTATTAGTAATATTAACCTATAGTTTATATCTACTTTAGATATAACTGTAGACGGCCTAACTAAGCCTCTGCCTAAGGCAAAGTATAATAACTTTATAATTAGGATAAATTTACACGCTTTAAAGCTGTAATTCGATTGCTATATTAAGGTATTTGAATACGCTTATATAGGTGTCGTATTCAAGGGTGTGTTAGATAGAATCCGACACCTGTTATATAACTTGGATCATGTAACCGGTTGACTCACACTAAGTGATTCACTAGGGGGTTGAGGGCTAGCCTCAACACCCCTCTTTCTTTCCCTTAGCTTTTCTACCACTCTTACATAGTCATCAATCAAGCTATCTACTACATTAGATTCCGCACCTTCGACCGTCCCGTCTGACATTAACTATTTAATTATGGATTCTATTTGATTTATAATAGATCTTATATTTATATATTAAACAAAAATGTAATACCTCACGTTTTCAACTGCTAGATTATAAATCCTATTATAATAAATCTAGTAGTTATATATTAATGCAATATATAAACTTTTATTTTCTAATAGCTAAATTACAAATTCTAGTTTATTTAGCTTATATTAGGCTAAATACTAATAAGCTTATTAAAGCTTTAAATAAAGTTAAATTTAATAAGTTTTTAACAACTGTAAAATTTAATTTATATTTTAATAAAAAGTATACTTTTTTTTCTTTTTTTTAAAATTCTTAATTTATTTAACTGCTTATACTAGCGCTATGCAAACGTGCTATATATGGTTAAGCTAAATACAGGGTCACGTGTTTATTAACACTATATTTAGAACTAAAAAGGGCTTTTTAATAATAATAAAATATAAAATATTTAATTAATTAAAATATTTACAAAAAGATTAAGTATAACCTCCTGCCGCTGCTCTCTTCTGTTTTTGTATTTGTTAATATTATATTAATATAAGTTAAAGCTCTTATAAGAGCTCAATTGTTCCTTTTATATAATTACTTTTTTTTTATTCTTTACTTTAATAATAATAAAGTTCTATTTATATATATAAATTAGTTTAATAAACCAGTTATAAGAATAATATTTACTGTTTTAAGTATTAGCTTTATATTTAAAATATAGTTTACTCTTAAGTATTTTTTTTTTAGTTTCTCAAAAGGCTTATAATTCTTTATAATATGTTTTACTATTAAATAAGCTTGCTCGCAGCCGCACTATAGGTTATTTAACCGATTAATCTTATATAAGTAGTTATATAAGCTAATCTTTTCTGTTTTCAGCTAGATTAAAATAGAGCTTTTAGCTTTTTAAAATAAAGTAAAGTAAATTATATTAATATAGCGTTTTAGGTTATACTTTTAATTTTACTATTTCTTTTTATATAATATTCTTAAGATACTATTAGTTTATATTCTCTATTATTTATCTTAAGAAGTTTACTTATAATAATTAATAAATATATTATTATTATTAAAAAACAACTTTAAAAATAAGATATTTAATTACTTTTCTTTTAAAATATTAAAAAGATAAAATTATAACTCAGTAAACTATATTAAAAAATAAGAATTTATAACTAAAGAAGTTATAACTAAAGAAGTTATAACTAAAGAAGTTATAACTAAAGAAGTTATAATTTAATAAAAAAGAAAAGTATTTATAAAATAGCGTATTAATTTATAATTAATTAAGTAAAGCTATAAGATTAAATAACATATAGTATTAATATAAAAGCACTATTGTATATATAATATAAAAGTAAATAATAAAAGTAATAAATTAAAAAAGTGTTTTAATAAATAGAACAGTTTATTATAGTAAAGCGCGAGCGCTTATAACTTAATAAATAAAACAGTTGAAAGTGCAGAATTTAAAGTAATAAATAGCTTAATTAATTATATATAAGAGTTCTTTTTAATAATATTAAAATTAAAATTTAACTTCTTTTTTTTATAAATATAGTTTTTTCAACTATTATTTATAAGTAATTTATTATAGAAGAGCTTTAATACTATTATTTTAAATATATTGGTTTTAATAATTTAATTACTTTTTATTAAAAATATAAATATAATAAAAGTTATATTAATAAATATAATAATAATAATAAAAAAGGTAATAATAAACTTAATATTAATTATAATTAGTAATTATAGTAAATATATTTGTTTGTAATATACTTTTAATAATGTTTATATTAATATTATAAAATTACTTTTATATAAAAAAAATAAAAAATATTTATTATTATTATTATTAATAAAGCTTTTAATACTTATGAAAATTATATTTATATTAAAAAGAAAAGTATTTATAATATTATTAAACGTTTTATAAAAGTTTATTATATTTAATATAAATATATTTTCAAACTATTTAAAATAAGTAACAGTAAAAGATTTAAAAGTAATAAAAGTAAGTAAATTTACCTTTATTTATATTAATATATATTATTTATAAAACTGTTTAAATATATAATATAAATTTTTAGTTTTATAAAAAAGTAATAATAAGTTTTAAAACTATTCATGAAAAGTTAACTATTTAAACAAAGCTTATTATTTTTATAAAAAAAAACTTAAACTATTATTAAGTAAAATATTATTAATAAAGAAAATAAGATATTACTTAAATATTAAATATTTTTAAAATTAAATATAATAAAAAGAATTAAATCTTTTAATATAAAACTTAATACTTAGTTTAAAGCTTTTATAAAATTAAAAATATTAACTTTAATTAAACTTTAAAATATATTTTATAACTTATATATACTTTAATTTAGCTTATACTCTTTTTATATTATATTATTACTTTTTTAATCTCTCTTAAAAATATTTAAAAGTTATATATTATATATTTAATTATATTAAAAGTATTAAAAGTATTAATATTACTTATAATAACAATAATTAAAGTAATTATATATATATATATATATATATTTAAATTATATCTCTTATATTTTAAAACAAGTTTTATATATGATAACTTTAAAATTTTAAAAGTTTTAAAAAATAAGTTATATTATAAAATAAAATATTTAAAAATAAAAATAAATATAATTAAAGTATAATAAATATTATTAAATAACATATATCTTTTTTAATAATACTTTTTTAATTATTTCACTAAAAAATAGTTTAAAATTAATTAGTTTAATAAATAAAATAATATAAAAAAGATATAAGATTTTTAAGTATTAAATAGAACTAAGTTAAAAGATCTATTAACTTATTAAATTAAATATTATTAAAATATAATAATTTAGTATACGTTACAGCAGGCTATGCCGGCTTGGGATTAGCCCGCCTTAGTTATCCAGCTACTATAGCTTTAGCTCTTTTTATAAGTTAAAAGCTATAGCCTTTTAAATAAATAAGTAAATAAGCTTTTAAATAGTTAAGAAATTAGAGTTAAGTATATAATAATATATATATGTTAATCTCCACCGCAGCGCCCTTTATAATCTTTATATAAGTAAAACTATATACTTAAAAAATAACTATTTTATTTAAATTTTTAAAAATTAAAAAAAAAGATTTTTATTATATAAAAGATTATTTTCTTAATAAAAACGTTAATAATATAATATATATATTAAAAACTAAGTTTATAACTTATAATATTTTATATATTTTAATTTATTTATTTATTAATATCTTTTATTTTTATTAAAATAAATAAGTAAAAGTAGCTAATAAAATTATTATTAATAAAGTTTATATATATAAAATGTTATAACTTATAAACTTTAAACCTTTTAAAAAAAATATAACTGTTTAATAATAAGTTATATACTTTTAAATAATAATTATTGTATAATTTTTAGCTTTTAATTTATATTTTAAAATAAGAATAATAAATTCTTTTTTTTATTATAATATATATTTTAAATTTAATACGTATTAATTATAATACTCTTTTATTTTATATTAGTATTTAATTATATTTTAAATAGTTTAAAAATATTTTTAAAATAAAAAAAGAATATTATTTACTCTTATTTTTTTATTTTAAAAGATATTATAAAAGAATAAAAATACTAAAGAAGTTTATAAATAAATAAAATATTTAAAATAATTAATTAATAAAGAAATAATTTCTTAAAATCTTTTATTAATCTTTTAAACTTTCTTATTTATTAAACCTTTTTTATTAATATTTTATACTTTTTTACTTATTAAATCCTTTTTATTAATCTTTTAAACTCTTTTTATTTATATTAAAACTAATTATAAAACTACTTATAAAATTAAATTAGCTTTAAAATTAGTTTAATATTAAAATTAAATAAGAATTATTTTAGTTTTAAACGTTTTTAAAAGTAATATAATATTTTAATATTACTCTTTTACTTTTTTATTATTTTATTCTTAAAAATAAATATATAATAGAATTCAGTAATTATAAAAAGCTAGTAGTATATTATAATAAATATATAATATATAATAATAGCTATAATATATTGTATACTTACTTAAAAACTAGTAGAATATTATAACACGTGTATAAAATATAATAACAGCTGTAATAGGCTTTATATTATTCAAAATCTAATAGAAAATAAGATTTTTATAAATGTTATATAAGTAAGCAAAATAGAACTTAAAATAAGAACTTTATAAAGAAATAATATTAATTAAATTTAAAAATAAATTATCAAAAATTATATTTTTAAATTAGCTCTTATAATATTATATAATAAACATATTAAATTCTGATTGAGTTATATTTTAACAAAGACTATTAGATTATTATAAGCGCTATGATTTACTCCTAGCTTACTATTAGTATTATAAGCTATTATTTAATAATTAAATATTTTTATAAATGTAATAGCTTTAATAAATAGTAGTATTATAGTTAATATAAAGTTGTTAAGTAGAATTTAAATAATAAATATAATATTATTATTTTAAAACTAATTTATTATAACTATAGCTTTAATCTTTTAAATAATATTAAAAAGTTCTATTTATTATTCTTTTATTATATATATAATACCTTTTATTATTAATATATTTAAAAAATCCCTTTGATTTTATTTAGTAAATTGATCTTATTAAAGTAGTAAAATAATTATATTAAAAGCACTAGTTATTTAAAAAAATATTAAAGTTATAAATAGTTTCACTCGCCGCTTTATTTATAAGTTATTAAAATATTAAAAGATTTAATATTAAAAATATAAGTAATAAGCTTTTAAAGTTTTATTATATAAGAAGTAAAAGGTTTAAATAGCACTTAAATACTACTTTTAGTTATATTTATAATAAATTTTATATAAAGGAGTTCTAAGAAATTTCTTATTAAACTTAACTATTTTAATTAATTATAATAACATAAGAGGGTAAAAGCACTAAAAGAGGTATATAAGAGTATATATTAGTAGCTAATAATATTAACTTATAAGTTTATATATAAAAAAGAAATAAGTATAAGAAAGTAGAAGAGAGTTAAGTAACTAAGCTCTTTATATATATAATTTACTTCTCTTTTAAAACTTATTTAAAACTATTTTTAACCTTTTGTATTACTAATTAGTATTAAAGGGAAAGTAATCACGCGGAGTACGCCCTTGGTATACTAGGCTAAGCTAAGTAATTCCTATTGTTATATTACTTCTCTTTTAAATTTAAGCTTACTTTTAAACTTAAGTTATATTTAATTTATAAGCTTGAAGTTGCTTTTTATTATATTATATAATAATAGTAAAGTTAATAATAGATTAGACGTTAGATAGTTAAATAGGGTCGGTTTAGCTTTTTATATTAAAGTTTCTTATTATTAGTAAATTAGCTAATAAGCAAATCTTTCTTATTATATTTTTAATTATATAATAATTTATAAATCTTTTCTAATTCTCTTTTCTTTTAATTAAATATAAATTAAAAACTATAAGTCTATTTTAATTTTTCTTATTTATTTAAAAATTAGTTTTAAGTCTTAATTAAGTTCAACTTAGTAATAACTATAATTACTTAATTAATAAAATACTTTAATATAATTTTATAAGTGTTAAATTTAGTTAAACTTAACTTTAATATTAACTTATTAAGATTTTTTAGTTTTATAACTTTAAGTTTAATCTCTTTTAAAATACTAGTAATAATATAGCTGTTTAAGTAACTACTATTAAACTTAATTTAGCTATATTTATAATAGCTACTAAGTTATTAAAAAATAGAAATAAGACTCTTATAACGTTAGTAAAAGAGACTTAGCTTTTATAAACTTAATTAAAGCTTTAAATAGTTGTAATTAAAAATTAAGCTAAGAATATCTTTATAATTATTATTACTAAATTTGTTATCAAACTGTACTAATTTTAATTTAAAGCTTAAAATATAATATAAAAACGCTTATTAAGTTTAAAAATAAGCTAAGATAACTTTAAGTTAACTAAAGTTTATTATTATATTATTTTTAAAAAGTAAAAGTGATTTAAAAAAGAAGAGTTTACTTTTAAAAAGGCAAAAATAAAACTGTTTTCTAATATTTTTAAGCTTATAAAGTTTATATATAAGTTAAATAAAAAGGAAGAAAAAGATAATAAAGATTTAAATAAGAGTAGTAAATTGTTTAATTATTTAAGGTCTAAGGGAAGTAACTTAAAAAGTAATAAGGTTATTATTTGAATAAGTTTTATTTTAAAAAAACTAGTTGCTTTTTATAGCTAAAGTTTTAATTATTCTTTTATATAAGAGTAGCTTTCTATAGTAAAACTAGTAAAGTGTTTTATAAAAACTTTAGTTATAAAGTTAAGTGTTTTAAATTAAAAGATAATAAATAGAAAGGTTACTTTTTTACTTTTAGCTTATTATTTTTTAAGTAATTATAATTATTCTATTTATTTTCTTATATTTAAATTTATATAAACAGGTTTTAAAGCAGTTTTAGTTTATTAGAGTATATTTTATAAAAATTTTAAAGCTTATATAAAGAACTTAATAAGTTTAATATAATATATTAAGTTAGATCTAAATTATATTTAACTTAGTTAACTTAATATAATAAAGTATTTTATATTAAATATACTATTAAAACTTTTTTAAGTCTCTATTTCTTTTAGCTTTTAATAACAACTAGTTTTAACATTAGATTTTCTTAACTGAATAAAAGGTTTTTTAAGTTCTTAGAAAATAGTTTAAAAGTAAATATATTATAGATTTTAAAGTTAGCTAATAGTTTTAATTAATAAGAGTTACTAATCTATTTTAAGATTTTAAATAGTCTTTTTTACTAGTTAACTAGCTTTTAACTAAGTTTATAATTCTTAAGATTTTTAGTTAAAAAATAAACCTTTTTATTTACTTTTTAATTAATATAACTTTAGTACAAATTTGTACTTTATATTATTTTAACTTAAACCTTTGTTATATTTACTTTAATAAGTTCTTAATTAGCTTTTATCTTTTCTACTACTTTTTTAGTATTTTAATAATTAAGCTTTTTTAAAAAGGTAATAACCTCTAGAAATTTCTAGTCTTAACTTATTTTTAGATATATTTTACACTTTAGTTAATATAAGAATATATTTATAAAAGTATATAAGAAGGTTATTTAAGCTTTATTAATTATAAAGATTAATTTACTTTAGTGATTTTAATAGTAGTTAATAAAAAAGCAAAGCTTTTAATTAATATATTTATTTATAATCTTAGTTTAACTATTAATCTTTTTACAATAAGGTATAAATAGTTTAATTTAAACTTTTATAATATAATAGAATTTTAATTAAAAGAAAAGAAAAAAATCCTTTGTTAAATATAATAGCTTTTAAAATATATTTAAACTTATAAATTTATTAAATAAAAAAAGTAGTAAGTCTTTTAGTATTCATATTTTTATAATATAACATAGTTATAAAAGCTTTACTAAGTTAGTTTAT
>KB205949.1:385092-772464 GCA_000328965.1 Ascocoryne sarcoides NRRL 50072 | reverse complement strand
AAAAGAAAAGAAAAAATCCTTTGTTAAATATAATAGCTTTTAAAATATATTTAAACTTATAAATTTATTAAATAAAAAAGTAGTAAGTCTTTTAGTATTCATATTTTTATAATATAACATAGTTATAAAAGCTTTACTAAGTTAGTTTATAACTATATAAATACTATTAAAGCTATATTAATCTTTAGAAAACTCTTTAAAGTTTATATTAAAATATTATATAAAATAGTTAAAAATAAGTAAAAGATATAACAACATTAGCTTTTTTAATTACTTTAGATATATATACTTATAAGTTTTACAGTTATATATATACTATTTATAATGTATACCTATTCTAATTTAGTAGTACTTTAAAGCTAAAAGTTAATAGGTTTTTACTTTACTAAAGTAAGTAGTTAACAGTTAGTTATAAACCTTTTAAATTAGTTTAATATAAAAAAGTGTTCCTTATTTAATATAAAGCTGATTTTAATAGAGGATTAAACTGGTTTTAATAATATAACTGTTAAATAAACTATTATAAAGATTTTAAAAGAAGTTATAATTACTTTAATATAAATTGTTAATAAGTTTAAAAGAGTTTTAAAAAAGGGTTAAAAACACTCTAAAAGTAATTAAAGCTAAGATAATAGTATTTTATAAAGCTAAAAACTATTAAGCTAGTTTAGTGTTAATATAAAGGTTTAAGTATATTAGTTTAAAAAAGACTTAAAAGTAAATATCTTTTTTAACTTTTTTTTAAATAATAAAGTTCTATTCTCTTTAAAAAAATATTAACCTTTTAATTACTTTTACTAAGTTAGTATATAATTAAGAAATTAAAGTCTAATATAAATTCTATTTAACAGGCTTATTTTATAATAAGTACTTTAGTAGTTATAAAGTATTTTAATATAAAGTGATTTATATATATATTAAATTAACTTATAATTAATATAAGTTTAAAATACTACTTATAAAAGGTAATAATAATAATATAAAGCTCTTTATTATATATTTTTTAATTAGTTTTATAATTAACTAGTATATAAAAATAGAATTTAAAAGAGTATTATTACTTATTAAAATACTCTTAAAATATTATACTAGTAATAACTTTATTAAATAAGTTTATTTTTAGTTTTATAAAAAGTTTAAAATTAAAATAATAAATTACTTAAGTATTTAATAAATAACTTAATAATACTTTAAACAATTTTTTATACTTTTTAGTTTAGTTTTAAAAAACAGTTAAATATATAAATATAATAATAGGTTTAATAATATAACTAAAGTTTTAAATGAACTATTAATAAAATTTAAAAGCTTAAAAACAACTTTATATTAGTTATAATAGTTAAATATTCCTAGTTACAAAAAGGAATAGTCTTTTTTAAGTTAGTTTTAATACTTTTAATAGTAATAATATAACTTAAGTACTTAGTTTTAGTTATATTAAATTTGGTTTTTTAAATGTTTACTTATAATCTAGTGTTTTAAAGCTAAACTAGTACCTTTTTTATATAGATTTAGTATTCTTTAATATTTTTTAAGTAAATAAGAATATTATTATTTAAGTAAGTTATATAAAAATTGTTAAAGTAATTTATAAGTATATTATTTATATATTACTAATAAGTACTAAAGCTATTATAAAGTTTAAAAGAGAAGACTTTATATTTATAAGTTTAATAATAAGTTTAAAATTATAAAAAAACAATTATATATTTATTATCTTTTAATTATTAAATATAACTGAATATAATAGAAAATATAGTTTTAAATTCTCAACTTATACTTTTAACTAAATATAATATAAAATAAGTACTAAATTTTAGTATTTAAAACTTTTAAAAAATATTTTGTTAGAAAATAATTTAAAAAAAAAAAAACTTCTTACTCTTATATTTATTAATACTTAAAACAAAACTTTAAATCTATTTATATCAAAAGTATTAAAAAATAAGAACTACTTTTTTTTATTAACTATTTTACGTTTAATTTTAATAAATTATATCTTTTTAAACTTAAAAAGAAGTTTTTTTTAAGTCTTTTTATTTTTTATTAAAACCTTTTACTTTTTAAACGTATTTTCTTTTAAATATTTAACTTATTATTCTTTTCTTTTTTAGTTATAATTTAAACTTTAAAAGTTTTAAAACATTTATTTTTATAATAGTTAAACTTTTTATAATTATAATATTTAATTAAAGAATCTAACTTATTTATAAAAGTAAAGTAGTTCTAAGAAAGAAAACTAAAAGAAGGTTAAGTGAGAGCTATAAGCTTTTAGTAAAAGACAACTGTAGTTAAGGTTTTTTAAGTAGATATTAAAAACTTTTAAAAACACGTTTTAGTAAATAAGTTAAAAGGTTTTAAAAGAGATTATTTTTTTAGTAATTAAAGTAGATTACTTACTTTAGAAAGTAATAGTAAACTAAAGCTTATAGTTCCTTTATTATTTTTAATCGTATAATATAAGGTTATTAACTATAATATTATAGTTTTTATTTTAATACTTTTTTAATATAGTTAAAATGTTTTATAATTAAAGTATTAGTTTATTTTATATAAAAAAGAACTATTTTACTTTTAATACTTTTCTTTAGATTATTAGGTTTTAAAAACGGGCTTTAAACTATAAAAAGGTTTTTTTAATATAGCCTTTTTTACTTATATATATAGTTTAAAATATATTATAATATACTTTTACTTTATTACTAGTAAAAAAGTAATTAAATAGTAAGTTTAATATATTAAATATTATTTAAAAGTTATTTAAAAAGGCTAAGTACTTAAAAGTTAAGTACTTTTTAGCGAAATTTATTATTAATCTTTATATTAAAGTTTAATAAGTTATTTTAGTAATATACTAATCTATGTTAATAATAAATTAGTTTTAAATAAAAGCTTATTATTAATCAAAAGTAAAAGAATTCTTATTATTAAATAAGATAATCTTCTTTATGAATTAAGTTTTTTAAAGTTAAATATAAGTATTAATTTTTAAGAGAGTATAAGAATAGAGTATATTAAAAGCTTTAATTAATAAAATAATTAGAGTAGGTGTAAGGTTATTAAATATAAGTTTAAAAAATATAATATTATTATAACCTTTTAAATACTAGTTTAAAGTAGTAAATATAACTTTAAATTTATTTATAATAGTGGTAATTTTAAAAATCTCTATTATTTAAAAGGAGATTTTTTTTTACTTATATAATATCTTTTATAATTAATATATTTAAGAAATCTTTTTAATTTTACTCTTTATAAGTAAAACGTTTTTAGTAAGTTTTAAATATACTACTAGTTTAAAAGGTATTAGTATTATAAGTAGTTTTACTTTTTATTTTATTTATAAAATATTAAAATATTTTATTATTAAAAAAAATTAGGTAATAAGCTGTTTTTAGTAAACTTAATACTTATTTTTTATATAGTAATATAAGAGAGTAAAAGTACTAAAAAAGGTATATAAGAGTATATATTAGTAGCTAATAATATTAACTTATAAGTTTATATATAAAAAAGAAATAAGTATAAGAAAATAGAAGAGAGTTAAATAGTTAAGCCTTTTATATATATAATTCGCTTCTCTTTTAAAACTTATCCGAATCTATTCCTAACCTCTTACGTCACTGATCAGTATCAAGGGGAAAGCAATCACGTGGAGTGCGCCCTTGGCACACTGGGCTAAGCTAAGCGATTCTGATTATTATATTAATACTAATTTAGTATTTATTACTAGTTGCTTTTAAGCTAAATTAAACTATAGTTTACTAGCTGTTTAAAAGATTTTTAAGTTTTTAACTATTTAAAAATCTTTAATATTAGTTAAAATTAAGAATTTAAATAATATTTAAATTTATTTTAATATAATTAAAAGAAACTTAAAAGTAAAATATTATATAAGCTGTCCTCAGCTAGCTTAATATTTTATTCTTATATAATAATATAAAAAGGCATAAGTAATAAAATAGGTATATAAGAATATATATTAATAGCTAATTATATTAACTTATAAGTTTAATTATAAAAAAGAATAAAATATAAGAAAGTAGAAGAAAATAAGAAAAGTATATTTCTTATATATATATACCTCGCTTCTAATACTCTTTTATAACTGTTTATACCTATTTCTTATAACGCTGACCCCGTGATCCCGTGATCCTGTGATGCGCACACCGCCTTGGCGCGCTAGGCGAAGCGGTTGCGATGCGATTGTTACAATTATAACTAACCCTACCCCAACCGGAGTTAAAACACTTTCCTCCGTGTTTACTTCCTATTTGAAAACAAACCGCAGAGGATGCTACCTAAATCCGAAAGGCAACAACCTCTTAAAAGAACAAAATTATTCTTCTTTCCCTTTCTTATCTTCCCATCTCAAATTCTCTAGTTATTCATCCCCAATATCATCTGACAACCACTTCTTAACTATGTCTTATCCACCTGTTCCAGTGAACAATGGTCAGTAATAGCAACCTTTTTACCTATGAGAACTACTGATCTTATCTTAGGTGTGAATTTTACGAAGATCCACCACAACGACACATATCCTTTCATTGATCCCGCCACGAAATCTGATCATACAGGGCACTACGTATTCATAACGGGTGCATCGAAAGGCGTGGGAAAGGCTACCGCCTTAGCCTTTGCCAAAGCAGGTACAGCTGGTATTGCCGTGGCCGCAAGATCTAATCTGTCAAACCTCGAGCCCGAAATTCAATCCGCCGCCAAAGAAGCTGGGAAAAAACCCCCAAAAGTCGTAGTCATCCACCTCGATGTCTTAGACTATGATTCGGTCCAAAATGCTGCCAAGCAGATAGAGAAGGAGTTCGGGCGGTTAGATATTTTGATCAACAATGCAGGCTATCTGAACGCCTGGAAGCCTCTTCTAGAGGCAGATCCAGGAGACTACTGGATGAACTTCGAAATCAATTTGAGGGGCGTGTACTGGGTATCGAAGGCGCTATTACCGTTGATGCTTACGGGAGGAGAGAAAACAATCGTGAATGTCACAAGCGCGGGAGCGCATGGCATTAGAAAGGGAGGTAGTGGATACCAGAACTCGAAGTTTGCAGTTGTTCGATTTACAGAATATTTGATGGCCGATTATGGAGACCAGGGAATCTTGGCATATGCCGTTCATCCCTGCGGAGCGAGGACTGAAGTTGCATTAAATATGCCGGAGGACATGTATTTTTGTAAGTCTTATGTTTTTGATTACTCGAATGTCAATGCTAACCCAAAAACAGATTTGACTGATACAGTAGAGATTGCTTCTGATACCATGTGCTTCCTTACAGCCAAGAGACTTGAGTGGTTGGCGGGCCGCTACATCAGTTGTACTTGGGACATGGCAGAGTTTCTAAGTAGGGAAAAGGAAATTATTGAGGGTGACAAGCTCAGGTTCAGGATGAACTTCTAGGGTCTGATGAAGATACCTTTATTTGTTTGTGCTGGCGAGATTAAATCTGGGTTGCTATGGAACTTTATTACAAGATCATTTACTTGTTGATATGCTCCTATCGGTACCAAACCGATAATTATCCAAATCTTTCGTACAGCAGATTTACAACTCCTCGTCTACTTCTTTTTGTTTACTACCCTCCTAATTGAATTCAATTCCGATGAACCTAAGATAGCTTTTTGATTTCTGTAAATATGGGGCCGATAAAATCTGGGCTATGGTCCACCTTAGGCTCCAGTTATACATACTCAAGTAATATATGAGAATGAGCAAAGTAGTAGTTGACTCCTTTCCTCTACCTCCACTTAGCTCTAGCTTCTCTTGAATGCTAGAGTCTTACGCCTGAAAGCTATGGCTGCTCTAATGGCACTGGGTTTCTGATATCGTTCTCAGATTCAGAGCAACTTAGTCACGTGAACATTATGAGACTTTACATTCAGTTTATATTGCCTCTAATATAAGTTTCTGCCAACCAGCTTGGCATAGAACTTTAACTCTGCTAACCAGCTTGGCATAGAACTTTAACTCTGCTAACCAGCTTGGCATAGAACTTTAACTCTGCTAACTACATATCAACTAACTAGAGGCTGGATAGCCCTTCGTTCCTTGATCCGAGTCACATGATTTGATATATCATCTCCTCTCTCTAGAACGATCGACTCTTATCATACACAAGAACTAGAGAGTATATGTTCCCCTATATATTTATTTTCTTCCTTTGATGACAATAATAGTTGAACTAGAAGCAGTTGTGTGTAAACAATTTCCCTTTTATATCACGTGATATAAACATATACCCATCTTTCATATTGATTCCCCCTTGGAAACCAGGCATTCCTTAATCCCTTATGCTTCCACCAAAACGTATTTCACGCCACCAAGATATTCCTCGTGGACTGATGCACCTATAATCCAAAAGGAAGTCTCACAAACATTCCTTTGAGGCTTAGTCTCACTCAGCCACTACTCCTCTAATCCCATAGAATAGGATGCAAAAGAGGCACATATATGGCTATGAAACTCTAAATTTTAAGTTTCCCTTTTTCTTTCTTTCTTTCCTCCTCGGTTATCAGAATTTTGTTTCCTTTCAAGCTGTTGGCAAGTTTCATTGATCTAAGAAAATGATAATGGCATCCCACCAGTCGGGCACCGCTTCGAAATTTGGGGGATTAGACTCAACGCCCTTTCCTGCATATGTTGAACCTACATACAAAACAGAAGAAGTGAGTTGTTGCCATATATTTATTCACAATGAGTTCTTTAGCATTTGTTTCTGCTAATCTCTAACCACTTACACACCCCCTACCATTCGTTCACTTGATTATCTTGTTCAGCTTGTCCACTTGTCAAAAATGTCCACTAACTTTCACAGTTCTCGTCCTCAGCACCAGCAAACCTGCCTCCACCACCAACATACCACCCCTCCCCGCTCTCTACATCTCACCTCCCACCCTCCCCGCCTCCACCCGCTCAAACCACCACCGCACAATTCAACAACTACCGTGCTAACCCGTCCGCCTTTCCCCTCTCTTACACTGTCATTCCACACACACAAAAGCCATACGACCCTGACGATGATCCAAATTGCTCTCTTGATCAACACTCTAACAAACTAAAGTTCTTCTGCACCCTGATTTTGTTTATCTGCGTCTTGGTGATTGGGCTGAGTATTCTAGGAACGTTGGATCACTGGGGGAATAGTAGGTATTGTATTAGGTGGCCGGACGGAAGGACCAACGGGTACTGTGGGGATTACTGAGTTTGAATATGAGGTGGAGGCGGAGGAGGGAGAGACTGGGAATTCTAAAGCTAGATTGCAAAAAGTAAGTTAGGATTGCATAGCGGTGGAACTCGGCATTAGCGTTGACATTGGGGGTGTTCTGGATGATCAAGGGTTTTAAGAAATCCTAGAGGATGAATTTTACATGAGATATAAAGGAGCGACGTGCATCTGTCATATACAGACATGTGTAACTTCGCTGGTAGGAAGCATAGTTTAATTACATTATCAGCCCAGTTCAAGATCTGATAGTAGATGTGGTACATGGAGGGTTGTTACAGCTATAACTTAGTAACACACAAAAAGGCTGGCTTCGGTGACACCCTGACTAATATCACACCATCCGAGTAAGACAACGAGTGTAGTTTTAGCTGAGCAAGCCACCCGCAAGAACCCAACAGAGGAAAACAATATCCAAAAGGTTAAACCAAAAATTGGAAGAGAACCCCTTTTTCACAGCGTGAATGACGTGAAACCCCCCACTTTGTTGGCCCTATGAAACAATTCCTAATTGGTGGTGGTAATTTTATCAGCTCGGCAATCCAAAATCTGCATATGGGCGCTTGTTAATTATAAACAAGTATGCTGCTTTGCCTCCGCTAACTATTTTGTTAAAATAAGGCTCTACTTAAAGAGCCTATAAGAGGGTTATAAACTCTGTAGAAATAAGAGGTAAAACAACAGCCGATAGTGCTGAAGAATAAACCTCTTATATATATATAAACCTTTGAAATAAGGTTTTTTTATGATTATAATATTATTACTTGTAGAAATATATATTATCAGCTTCGAAATCGGCTTCCTCTTTATAAATCTTTTTTTTAATTAAGTCACAGTACCAAGTAGCACTAGATCTATTGTGGTCAGTTATTTCTTTGTTATTATATTTCGGCCTGGTGGAAGGAAGGCCTGGCTGCTTGCGGGATCGGAAACGGCCATCACATCACATGATTTACGCAACGATAGAGTGCTAGATCAAACAATGGTATTGAAGTTTCAAGGAACTGAGCAGCCAGTCTACTATCTGGCAGCATCTGACAGTACCTGGCACATTTGACAGCATCTATTACCACCTGCCAACGTATTCTACGCCTTTTTGACACCCTTCCTCGAACCCCGTAGAGCCATTGACGACGATGACGAACCCTTCTCCTTTCAAAGGCGAAGTCGAATCGCACACGACTAACAGAGCTCTTCAAATGGAGGACAACGCAGTATACATATACCAACCCGTGTCAACCCGGCAAATCCGCTTGCTTGAGCTCTATCCCGGTTCCAATGAGGAATTGAATTGCGAGCTCAAGATTGTCTCTCTGGATAATCAACCGTCTTACGAGGCACTATCCTACTGCTGGGGAGACCCAGAGGACAAAGCAGACATCATCTGCAATGGCTCTCGACTTAGCATCCCCGCAGGCTTATATGAGGCATTGGCGCATTTCCGGTCTTCGGTCCACCCGTTACCCCACCAGACTATTTGGGCAGATGCGGCGTGTATTAACCAAAGCAATGTTGGAGAAAGAAGTGCGCAGGTGGAGTTGATGACCACAATTTACCAGAAGGCTGAACGAGTCCTTGTTTGGCTTGGCTATGGGGACGGGGATCTCCATCTCGATCTGGATAGAGCTGTTGCCATTTCGCAATCGGATACAGATGCGTCTTACAATCAACTTTGGGACAGTCTCTCAAAAATCCTAAGCTTACCATGGTTTACTCGCACTTGGGTGATGCAAGAGGTGGCACTTGCTCAGGACGTCGTAGTCTTTTGTGGAAACACGCAACTATCCTGGGATAAATTCATAGTTCTTTGTTGCCCAAAGGAGAGTCGTGTCCACCCTAGACACAGAGCCGAAGTTCTTTTCAAGCCTTTATATAACATCAATGATATACGCGATAAACATCGCGCCGGCATCAAATCCGACCCTTGGTGGCTACTGCGGCTTTGTCGAGGTAGGCAATCAACGGACCCAAGAGATAAGGTGTACGGAATGTGTGGCATGTTTGAGACTGGGTTTCGAATCATCCCCGACTACGAATCTGATGTATCGACCGTGTACTACCAGTTTGCTGTTCAGTGTCTGCTTACGTACCGTACTTTAGATATATTGAGCTCCTCAGGGGGCAAGCACGATAATGGCTCGTCTTCATGGGTGCCCCGATGGGATAAGAAGTCTGATGCTTCTCCAGGTATAATCGAGACTAGACAAGAGGAGAAAATATACACTGCAGCGGGCTCCGCTCTATATACACCAACGATACAGGACAATTTTCGTCTCATGCTCTCAGGTCATTTGATTGATATAATTGAAGAAGTCTCCAGCGTAGGCGGTTTTAATGAAAGGAGCGTGGAGTTGGTGGAGTCCAAACTGCAATATAACGATAAAGTCCTCGCGCACGCGGCGGAAATGGCAAAGGTCGCAAGAGCACATCAGAGAGGTCATTACTTTACTGGTGAGACAAAGTTGAATGCTTACTGGAAGACTTTGATCGCAGGTGCATACCAGCCTGAAGAGGAGGCAGACTTACAGACAGACTTTGAACTGAAAGATAGGATAGCGAAAATAGCCCATTTCTTTGGAATGCGGTATATGCAAAAAACGTCTGGCAGTTTGGTATTGACTATTATATATATCTTGGCTGTATTATTGTTTGGAGGCTTGTACAAGAAGGAAACCTGGGAGAGGATGACTAGAACTGGGAAATTTGCTAAAAGTCCAAAAATTGACAAGAGGTTCGCATTCACAGGTCGGAGAATGATGAGAAGCAAACTTGGCTTCATTGGTCTGGTCCCTAGGCTCGCTATCCCTAGTGATCGGATCTGTGTGTTTGAAGGTGGGAAGGTTCCTTTGATCTTACGCCCTAATGGCGTTCTTTGGGAACTTATTGGCGATAGCTATATTCATGGGATTATGATGGGGGAGGCATTTGAGCAAGAGAGGTGTATTGAATACACTTTAATATGAAACAGCAATGTTAAAAGCAGTTATAGTGAGCGTCAGGTGGTGGGGGAATATATTATTTTCTTCAAGTTTAATAACCCTGCATTTATTTTTATAGGTTACTAATTTGCTGCAGAGAGAAGTTCCTGGTTCAGAAAAGCCTTTTGGTTTCGTTTAGTCATACTGTCGGTTCTACTTCTCATTCCTCTTGGGATACTCACTGAGATAGTTGCACATAACCATGCTCAGAACTAAGCTCCGGGACAGTTAAATGGAATAATTTTGTCAGCCGGAGGAGATAGTCCATAAAGAAAAAGTAGTAAGAATTTATGATTGTATTTTTGCATTCGCCTAAACATCTCATTGTGGGCTATATAATGTCTAAAGCGTTCAGACAGTTAATCTCTTTTTGTTTCAAACGGGTGTTTAGTCAGAGGAGTCGGAAGCTCATGTTCAAATTTTAAGAAAGTTGTAGGTTATTAGGAAATGGTATAAAGAAGTGCCTTGAAATTTCTGCCAAAAACAAATTATTAAGAAAATCGAACTCAACTTGTGATTTAAGCTGGTGTCGCTTGTCTATACTGGCCTTCGGGCATTCCCACCTAGAGAGATGACTCCCGTCATGACCGCGTACTGGGGCAACGATCCGAAACTTCAACCTTCAAGCTCTTCAGTATGAAGTCATCAAAGCAGGACCAACTATAGCGAGGGAAAAATTCCATATAATACCGGCGTGGCTTCATCCTTTTCAGGTAGTGGCAGTTTCCACCAGCCTGCTAATCACGATGAAGCTATCGTCCCAATTTTTAATACGGAGGAGTTAAGCCGTCAGCATGATTAGTATTGTTAAATAAAGGATAAAGCGGTGAGTTAGGATCTCCAGGCCATCCATGGTAATGATATTAGTCAATGATGTGTCAAGAACTGGCCAGCGAGAAAGGCTTGCAAGGGGGTTGCAATCCTGACTTTTAACGGGGGAAACCAGGTCGAGTTTGGCGCGATTCCTCTATCAAAATAACTACCTATTATAAAATTGTGCGATTTAGTTTATCATGACTGCGGAAGGCCATCATATCACCTCGATTACTAGGATATAATTTTTTGTTGCTAAGGAGATGTTTTGTACGTTTAACACGTCCTATAAGCGCAGGAATTTGAGGATGAGTAAAACTCGCATGCTTTCTCTCCTGTTGAGAGCCAGAATCAATTGTTAGGAGCTGAGTGCATAAGCTAGAACTAATGAAGCTAGGAACACCAGAACCGTTGGGGGTAACGAGATGGTCGCAAGCCTATGCGGCTGCACTAAAGCAAATGCAGCGCAGTGGTGATTTAAGTGTGAATAGGTTATATTTTACCTGATGAATTGTTAGCTTTAAATCAACTAGAATTTTACCTTTAGAGCTTAATATTTTCCTGTTAAGATCCTTGGGCTGTTTGGCCAATAGAACTATAAAGCTTAGTAGCACAGGAGAAACTGTCGCGCCGTAACTAAAAATAGGCCGCTTAACCTACCCCCACTTAACTTGAAAATGGAACAGATAAGGCTAACACACAAAGTATCTTCGCGTGAGATCTAGTGGCTAGTATATGTATGTCGTGACCCTTATTACATACTTTCCCAATTGGGTTAGTATCCTCCGAAAGTTGAGCTTATAGCATCGACTTAGAAGGCTACTTTTTACCATCCGCCTTCCCAATCAGGAAGGTCCCATCCTTCAAGTAGAGCCGGTAAACGTCTCACGTATGAGAAGCAGAGGCAGAGAGACATCCCTCGGGAATATAAGATATCAATTCAAGAATCAGCAGCTAGTACTCTCTAGCTGGTGGGAATTCTCGGCGAAAGTAATTAATAAGGACTAGTACTACGACATCCATAGAGGAAGGAACATCCTACTGATGTGTTCAGCGCGGCAGGCTCACAAGAGGCGGTGGGCACATCATCTTCGAGGCTAAAGAAATAGCAGTCTCAGCTTCGCTTAGAGGGTTTCCTCGTGTGCCACCTGGTGAGCAAGATGATTGCAGGATTTGCAAAATTAGCTTCGACCATCGACAGTATTGTTCACACGACAGTGTTACGATGCACACCGCCAAACCTACGGTTCGATTTCATTGATCGAATTTAGTCAGAGGTGCGGGATTCACTGATAGTTCCATGAAGCATGAGGCAAAAAATGGGCTAATATCTGCGCTCGTAACCCGGTAACCTCGATCATTTAATGTCGGCTGCAGACTGTCTACAGTTTCCAAAACCCCTTACAGTTCCTTGTGCCTTTTAAGCATCGATATCTAACCAGGGGAGCACGTGGAACAGGGGTTATGTGGTTTTTAGGAGTGCAGTATGAGCTGTTTGTCTGTTAGGTTAAGTTAAGAGTACGCTTATAGAAGACTGATTTTCTCTTCGCGCCTTTGAGTTTGCTTTCGAGACTATTAGAAACCACAGCGATTCAAAATGAATATCTCCCGAATACTTTTTCTATCTGCTCTCGGAATGTCGCGCTTGGTAGCTGGTGCTAACGAGTACTCGACCGACCAATTGCAGAATGGTGTGCTATTCTCCCGTCATACTGAGTAATTTGTACTAACTCTAAACAAGATCCTCTATCAGTTGCTCAAGATGCCGCTCCGTAAGCGCCACAATCGATATCCAAGCTCTTCTTAATACTCACTATATTGTAGGATGTGGCATTTTGCCGACGGGTCTTGCTACCCACAGGCAGCAGAAGTCAATGGTGCTCAGACGAACGGCAACGAGGGAGGAGGGGACTGGTGCATCTTAGCCAATCTTGCTTCAGGATGTCAAGACCCAGGACCTTGGTGTGGGCCCAATACTCAGGGAACCGACTTCCCGACCTATTTCACGGTCAAATACTGCAGTGGTGATAATACCTGGCGTATCAGCTATAACATATATTTTAGGCATGTAAGTATAAGCGAGACTAAAGCTTCGAAGAGCTAGTGTGAGGCTAATAAAACTAGGACTCTGGTCATGAAAGTGACTGGGAATATGCGGTTGTGGTTCTGCAGCAAGATTCGGGCAATGGATGGTGGTTCCGTGATGAGGTTATTTTTGAGCAAGATGGGTCATCACCACATGTTACATGGGGAGCCCTAGACACCTTTAATGAATGGGTTGACTCTTTCCACTACATCTTGGAGGGATAACTGATTGTTTAGTGTCGCCAATTCCGCAGATGGCCAAAGGAACCTCAACCATGCAAAACTCTACGTCACAAAGTACCACCATGCTGTGTGGAATACTCAGTATACGGGGAATAAGAACAACTGCGCGGTAATTAATGCAGACATGTTTCGGCCCAACGACTTCTACCAGTACTCTGCGTCGACTTTGGTCAATGGGTCTCTTATTCCTGGTGAGTTTTGGTGGGAATTATTCGAGCTACGCTATACTAATAAAACTCTAGTTGGGTGGGACTGGGGGAAAGCAGCTTCTTCTCCGATGGCTATGTATGATGATGGTGATCAGAATGTTTGCAATAAGTGATATTCCATGATTATGATATAGGTCAGATTATCATTGGAATTGAGACCACTAAAGCATTAGCTTTGGCTCGCTATTACATCCAATAGCTATTCTCATTTTGGGCCTTCTAGAAGTTGCGACACAGGTAGAATCGACAGGATGGTGTTTAAGTAGAAATGTGATTTGTAATGGCAGCCTATGAAGACAATAAATATATTTTAAAACCCTGTAGTAGCCAAGGCGAAGGAAAGGTGCTCCAAGTTATGTTTAACTTGACCGATTTTTAGCTTACGTATTAAACTCGTATCACACTTAACAACTTTAATAGACCAGCTTGACACTAGCAGATCCCAGTGTACAGAAAGATGAAGATAATTCCTTTAAATCATTGCTCCTCCTTTGATCAATTCATTCAACTAATTACTTCTTGCTTGCTTCATAAGCTTGATTTTCACCCACAGACGGATACCGCAAGAATTATGATAGGGGCTAGCTCTAAACTCAAAGATGCCAATCCATGTTAATTTAAAGAAACTTAGTCAACAACCAAGGAATGGAGAGATAAGTCCTACTGTTCGAGATCTTCTCAGTATCAGGCACCTCCTAGTCATTAACCGCACGTCATGACTCTTCTGTCATACATTTCCTCGAATATTAGAAATTCAATCTTAGGAGCTCATATGGCAGAGCAAGCTTCTTGCTACGCGACATTAAGGAGCTTACAGCTTAGTAGTTGTTACCTATAAGCTTATAACTAGCTAGGAAAACATGGATACGCTAATAAATGACCTTTGAGATGACGAGAACGAAGAAGCTCCTGGTTATAAATAACTAGCATGAACCTCATAGTGCCGTGGAACTGCTGCAACGTTTGTCGTTTTTCAGAATCTCGACAGTTTATGTCAACTCAACCTGAACAGAGCGCTTATTTCTAACAGACCTTTGATCTAGACTCGAACATAAAGGGAGATGTTCATGATTTGAACGTGATAGTAGGAACTATCCATTTGATCCAATATACAGAGGGTGCACTACATTTATTGTTGCGCTTCCCGGATAAGCCAACATCATTGTCCTTATAAACAGTCGTATATGGACTTTCATATTCCATCGCCTATCCCGCACCACCAATGCCCAAGCCAACTCTCTGGGCCTGCATCTGGGATTGAGGTCCTAAGCTCCCACCTCTTTCTCTCAGTCTCCTTCCCTCCATTAGGCCTCTCAGCCCTCTCTTTTGTAGTCCAATAACAGCACTAACATCACCCCTCCAAATTTGTCGCTCCCCGGGCCCCCCACCTACTTCAGAAGCACTCCGGCTCCCACTGACATCAGAGCTAGAAACGTCACTAGCCGCACTGGATGTTACACTCAGGCTCTCCTCGTCTTCCGCTCTCCTGCCTCCAGCCCCAGTACTCAAACCAGGAAGGGAAGTATTTATACGCAGTCCTTGCTGAGGTCTTGGGTTGATATCGCCACCCAAGGAGCCAAGCTGCAGCACTGGGGGATTTGAGCCCGCAGCTCCGGCAGGAATATCCCCGAGGTCTGTCGAGAGCCAGTTCTCTCCTAGACCATAGATCGTGCTCGTTGACCGTCCACCACCAGCAGCCATCGCAGATGCATTGAACACTGCTGCAGCATTCCTAGAATCAAGGACGCCATGGAGACGTTCAACTACTGCTTCAAGGAGACCATCGATTCTGTAGGGGCGGGCGAGTTGTAGGAGTGAGCAGAGGATCTGAGGCGTGCAGAGAGGTGAAGAGGAGGGCGGCAAGGACGAGGTATATAGGTAGTGCAGGAGTGATTGGAGAGTGAGATGGGTGTGTGGCAGGTAGAGGGTTCTTGGACGCGAGGTAGGTGAAAGTGAGTTTGCATCTGGAGGCTGAGAGAATGCTAGGAACTCCGAAGCGGTCGACTGGTTGGAGAGGACGAACGGTGCTGACGGGTTGTTCAGGGTAGAGGCCGTAGACATACCAGTACCCGAAGACTGCGTGCCCAGACTTGGGGTGATCGTCACACTGCTATTTCGACTCGGGTTGTGGCGAAATGCATTGTCCGGTCGCAAAGTAGCAGCGTCATTTCCATCTTGGGTGGCAGCACCCTCCCGCAATAGTTGTACAAAATATGGACCCCATCTCCTAGCTATTATTCTGGAGTTGACCGGTATCCGTTCGCCTTCGACACAGAGGATGTCCATATCTGACAATTCCTTCAATCCAAGAGCAGTTTGTCCTAATTCCTCAGCAGCTTTTGATAGCGTACGACCACCTGCCGTCCAGCCAGCTTTTGTGCTCAAGCTTAAGGCTTGGGGATAGGGGGAACTCGCCGAAGTGAATCCTGACATAGGCGTCACCTTTCTGGGATTATCATAGAGGCCAAATGCCTCAAGCTCAACCATACACACATTGCTGAAATTGATACGCCGGTGGTTATAGTCTTCCACCAAGCTGCGCTTACGATTTCCAAGAATAACAAATGTGTTACGACGGTTCCAAAGAATACCACGGTTCCAACTTCCCTGGCTGAACACACTCCCACCAGCATCGATACGACTCCATGTCAGAGTCCGTAGATTTAATGCCCACAGTGCATACTCCTGTTTGGAGGATGTAAGGTATGTACCGCTGACCACAAAATGCGCATCAATTACACCACCATTTGGGAAGCGCAGCCCAGGCGGTGAAAATGTCCCCTGCATTGGCTTTTCAGACAAAACCCCATCTGCAGATCGTATTTGCAATTCCAGCTTGACATCTAGGAAGTTGTAATTCGAATAGATCAGCATAGCGGAGCCCGGTTCTTTTGCGTCCTGGCTCATACCACTATTCTCGGTTTTATTGGGCGACATCTTTCCAATCTTGGCGGAAATGCTACTCGACAAGGGCGCAACAACACTACGGTACGCTCCACAGCTTTTGCCCAGTTGCTGGGTGCCTGTCCACTTAAGACTCCGCAGATTGAACACGCTAATTTGTTCAATATAATGATTAGCGCTATCTTGTCCTCCAACTACTATCATTTCAGCACCACCAGTACCATCGATATTCACGCCAATTGTGCCTTGATTCGGGTTTGAGCCAGGAGGGTTGTGATGAAGTGCCGATAGGGCTGCATTAGTAGATGAGAAGGTGGCAGAGGAAGGAAGAATCGTTGCACAGTGTGCATATCTTCCCTGAGGGGTATCCTGCGTAGGGATGAACGTCCATATCTTTGTTGGGGCGTCATAAATGTAAATATCGGACATAACTACTACCTCTGGCTGAGCGTCCTGGGAGGCGGGTGCCGTGGCAGCAGCTTGAGGGCTTTGGCCTGGGGCTGGAGACATGCCGCCGTAGCAGACAAGTTTCGTGTCGCCTAACGGGCATACACTGTGGAAGTATCTGGGTGGAGGCACGTCTCCAGTCGCCTCAACTTTGGTCCAATGTCGTCTGATCAAATCCAATTCATATAGGTCGGATGTCAAGCAAGGCCTTCTGCTTGAAAGGGTCCGCCCGCCGAACACGTAAAGCTTGTCGCCCAAGATTGTGGTCGTTGCCCCCACTGCTGGATGTGGTTCCCGGCCGGTAGTCCGATGGACATTGCACATGAGTCCCGAAAGATGGACAGATGAAGAGCCTCCTGGTGTTGTCACTGATGCCCCACCCGCAGACCTTGGCTGGGCTGGAGAAGGTCCTCCAGAGGGGGGACCAGCACTTCTCGGTGTTACGAGGTCTCTCGTGCCCTCTTCCCCGTCCTGCCTGCCTGAGCTAGCATTACTACTCTGGCCGCTGCTCATGTCCGCTAAGTAGGTACTCGACGAAGGTTTGTAGCCGCCGGCATACATCTGTGTCCCGCCCACCGATGTCGATGAATCCATCGTGCTTGTCCGACTCCCACTCATACCGGGCCGTGACATGGTTGCTGCTGACTGAAGAGCTTTGGGGGTCTCGGGTGGAGAGAATGGATTTGTGGACAGTTGCTGGATAAGTGGCGATGTCGGGATTTCTGGTAACGGTTTTTCTACATTAACATTACTGACTGTCCCTACATGCTTCTTCGCTCTGCGGGTTTGGTTGGAGATAGCAGTCTCCAGTCTCAGCTCCTGGATGGTCGTTGATGTTGCTCGCTCCCCTATCTTGATGTTTGCCGGCTTGTATTGCCCTCCTGAAATCGAACCAAGCTTCTTGATTCCTCTGCGTATACCGGAGAAGATGTCTTCTCGCTCTGGCGAGTTCTCCGAATTCTCGTCCGCCGCCGACGACAAGACGTGGATCTTGGACTCGGGCGAGTCTGCAGGCCGCAGGGTCAGCTTGTCGGACATGATAAATCATACTGGGTACGATCCAAAGAGGTCTACAAGACACCTAGAGACATCGATGGCAGCGCGGCCCTCATATATTTTTGGTGTTCGAGAAGGGGAAGGGGGTGCAAGGAAGCAAGGAGATGCATACCGTGGAGGCGGGCCCTGCTGGTGTGCAGACCTTCACTTTGCTGGGATATCCGGCGAGATCAGCTGAAGCAAGATTAATCTGCAATTGAAGTGCCTTTCTTGGGGTTACCGGTTCGCCTGTCGTGCAGGAGGGAGGGAAGGAAAGGTGCGTGCCTGTCAAGCGCAAGTCGGGCAGTGCTCCGCAAGACTCAAGTAGAGAGGGTATCCACAGTCCACTGCCGCACAGACGCGCTCTGTCTCGAGGTTGTGCTTCAATCGAAATAGTCCCTCGAGGCCGTTGGCGCGCTGTGGATTCACGGCGACGGTGGTCGGGCGCACCGTGTCCACTGGTATTGTGGGTGTGTGATGATGGGTAGAGGGTGATAACACCGACACCTTACTGCTTGTGGGCTCTGCTCCTGGGGGTGCCAACGACCTGGGTAATATCAGCTTGATCCGGAGCTTGTATGTGCTGTTCGAGTGAAGGCCAGAGACTCTGTACCGTAATAGCGGAACGCTGTATCTGAGCTGTCCCGGCCTTGATCCAGTCTTGGGGAAATCCACACACAGTACAGAGGCTCTTCTCGCAGTAATTTCCGTGGCCGCGCTTCGGATCGGGATGCAACGTGCGGTCAACTATAAGAATCAAAGCTCAACGGAGATTCTCCAGAACCATCCAAAACACCACCCTGCAAAATCTATGCGGTGCGGTGCTGCGATGTGTTGTGTTGGGGATCGCGACTCGTTCGTCCTTTCAGTCTTTCTTTCTCGTCAATAAAGTCACCCTCCACTTGTCCAACCCCGCCCGCCCTTTGTGAGGTGATTTCTGCGCAAACCGGCCGCGAGACTTCAACTATTGAATGGTGTGGACCCCCTTTCTCTGCGCTTACTTGCTTGCCGTGATCGCTCGCTCGGACGCGTATTCGAGAGGATCTGAAGATGTTCCTCCCGAGTGAGGGAGAGGGCGAAATGAGCAAGACTCTACGCCCCGACCGACCGGATCCTCTACACGTCCTCACTTGCCAGGGAATCACTCTTTCTGTAGGATGCTCCGATTATCCTGTGAATATGTCTTGGAGGTGAAGTTGTTCTAACATCGTGGGCCGTCGAGGCGGAAAATCTAAGGCGTCGTCCTCGTCGGCCTCTTTATTGCTTCAGTTAGATTACTGTTGCGTCTAGTTGGTAGCTTAGTATTAGGACTAAGGTTCCACTTTGCTCCCGGCAGGGAGGTTGACCTAACGAGCAACCTAGCCATTATTGCAGCATATTCGTCTAGAAGTCCTGCAGAAATCGTTCTACGTTTCAGGTGCAACTATTCGGTGGAATATTACTTCACCGTGGTCACCTTCTCGAGACCAAAGCACTTGTCAGAGTTAATATGTCCCCCGAACCATCCCGGAATGGAAGATATCACAAGAGAAGCAGCGGTTTATTTGGAGTGATTTTTTTTCTTCATTTCGTGCTAGATTGCGCGTAGTAACACCATCGTCCAGCTTCCATCAATCATGCCGCAAATATCATAATCAATCACAATTGGTCCCTGGTATCATATCGTATCATAAGCAAACGTCCTATCCTTATATCACTAGCTCCCAATTTTGTCTCTTTAGACTGCTGCCGAGGTCTTTTCCTTTGGCAGAGGTGTGAATCGAAGGTATGGCTTGACAATGCGGAAATCAGGGAACAGCGTCTTGGCCTCCTCGTTCTTGACGCTGGGGTGGACAATCACATCATCGCCAGGGACCCAGTTGATCGGTGTGGTGACGCGGTGCTTATCGCCGGTTTGGAGAGAGTCAACGACACGAAGAACTTCAGCGGTGTTACGGCCGGTGGAAGCGGGGTACGCCAGAATCAACCGGATGGTCTTCTTAGGATCGATAACGAAGACGGATCGGATGGTGAAAGCAATGCCCTTGGAGTCAACATTGGTGGTGTCTTGGTAGTCGAGCCTGTGGGCGGCGTCAGCTCTGGTTGGCATCAAGACAATTCCCGTGCTTACATGTCATAGAGATACGCAACCTTACGCTCCTTGTCACCGATAATTGGGAAGCTCAGCTTGCTGCCGCTAATCTCATCGATATCTTTGATCCATCCTCCATGAGATTCGATGGTGTTTGCAGAGAGACCGATCAATTTGACCCCACGCTTGGTGAACTCCGGCTCGAGTTTGGCAAAGGCGCCGAGCTCAGTGGTGCAAACTGGAGTATAATCTTCAGGATGTGAGAAGAGGACGACCCAGTTATCGCCGATGAACTCGTGGAAGTCAATTGGGCCTTGAGTTGTCTCAGCCTTGAAGTTAGGGGCAATAGAGCCCAGACGAAGTCTAGAGGTGCCTCGAGGTTAGCAGCAAGAACCTGGAAGTAGGAGAGCTTCGAGAATACATCGCATCGAGAGAGCAAGCTGGGAACGAGGTAGAATGAGGCTCAAACACGAGCTTCAGCCCTCATCCGACGACCTTCGATTCTGCCCCGAAGCTCAAGGAGAAGGGCAAGGCAGGTAGGAGAGGGAAGGGCCAGTGTTTACGTACGGTGGTGCCCGCTGTTCAGTAGCCATCTCGAAGTATCTCAATTGGATCTTGGATTGCGTGATGTTTTGGATTCAACGAAAGAAGGGGTTGATTCGGATGTTGTCAACAAGAACAAGCTCAAGAGGGGAAGAGAATCGCAATAGATAAATAGATAGCTTTTCCACTTGGCCATCCGCTATTGCATCATTTTCCTAGCGGAATTGGGTCAGCCTTGTCCGGATCACGCAATTAGCACTAAGCTCGAAACGACCGACAGCAACCTCTCATCTTTGAAGATGGCCTTTCAGACGTCAGCAACGACGACCGATGAGGGGGCCGCGGACAGCGGTTCGGGTGCAGATATGCACAACAAGGGTCCCGCCATCCGGCCATATCATTCTGAATTGAAAACCGGATGTGTGAAGCTGGGGATGGGATGGGATGGGTTGGGACGAAATGAAATGAAATGAAGATGTAAGGTCTGACTGCGAGATGTCCCCTCGGTCCTCTTCAAAGAAGAGATAACAAAACAGGGGCGGGTAAGGTGTGTTATCGCCATGTCAGCTGATGCGTGTCCACCAATCAAGTCTTGCGAGGCTGTAAACGAGACCGGGAAGCTACCCCTCCTTCTTTTATGCAGCCTTGCCCCTCTTCTTTCCAGTTCCCGACTTGCGTCTATTTGAGGTGCACGATTTACATAATTTCAAAGGGTTAACATCCTCTTCCTCTTCCTCTTCTTCTTCGCTTTCTTACATTGCAATCTTGACCCATTATTTTCGAGTTCGTTGTCGCCGGCACACTTTATATTTTCCATGTTCTTATTTCCCATGTGTTCATATATCTAATAACCTGTATAGTATATATCGAGCGCCACTCGGATCACAACGATACGTGGTTGGATAATAGCGACATGCCTTATAAGCAAGCTTCTTACCTCTAATTGATGCCTATCTACACCCGCGCCTTGCTTATATAGAGTGGTCTAGAAGCTTGACTTGGAAGGTAATCCACATCACGTGCGCATGTATCTCCCACCAACGTCGGTTCTTCGGTCTAGCTTTGCTTCGGGTCGGCACCGGGAATTACGCTCGACGTCGTCCATGGAAATAACGCCGAGCGGATTCTACCTGCACTCCTGAAAAGAATGGTAAACTCAATAAGCCAGAGTATTACCAGATCGGCAGTAAAATTGCCACGGCAGGGATGGATCCCGAGTAGAGAGCCAGTTGAGCACGACGAGAGTGGAGCTCCCCTCCTTCACCATGAGTACGAACCCACGGAACCGTACGGAGTAGGTGTTTGTTTCCATTAGCGTTGCAGCGGTGGTTGCTAATCGTAAGAATCCTTGATGGCACGATGTTCTTTATAATACCGCAACGTCTCTCTTGATCGTTCAAGAAGCAATGTGACGTTGACGACTGCTGCGTATTGTATACTCCATCTCCGAGCTCTTACCGTTGCAAGGTCGCAATGGCAGCTCCAGAGATTGATCTGCCGAACGAGGATGATCTTAGCCCCGCCTCCAATACCACTTCGCTCTCCCACGGCGACAAGGACAAGATAAAATGCGAAGACGACTCGAGGGTACCGTCAATCGACAAGAGCGTCGCGGATATCGTCTTAGACGACTCCGCTCCTATCGTGCACCATTATTTAACCTTTGAAACGGAACTACCCCACCCTTCAACTACACTGTCAACAAACATCGCAATATCATCACCCCCACCGCATCCAGACTTGAAGAAATTCATCTCTCCTTTTGAATGGCCTGAGACCAGAAAACGGCTCATGGTATGGCTTTCTTGTATTGCTACAATGCTCACCGCTTATACAGCTGGGTCCTATTCTCCCGCGGCTCAGCAAATGTCGGCTTATTGGCATGTTAGCGAAGTCGCTATAGATGTTGGAATAACGACCTTCTGTGTTGGATTTGCCATTGCTCCCATGGTTCTCGCTCCATTCTCCGAAATCAATGGCCGGTATCCTGTCTTTGTAGGGGCAGGAGCATTATACGTGTTTTGTCAGTTATGTTGTGCAGTAACTCGCTCATACCCTGGAATGCTGCTTGCTAGATTTGGGACTGGGTGCGGAGGCTCGGTGTTTTCAACCATGGTCGGAGGAGTGGTTAGCGATCTTTATCATGCCGAGGGGAGGAATACGCCAATGGCTTTATTTTCTGGCGCTGCTCTTGTTGGGACTGGCCTTGGCCCTTTGGTTTCCGGGTTCGTGGCCCAGGATACAACCTGGCGGTACGAAAATCTAATTATCTTCCTATGCTCCTTTTCCTTGGTACCCCCTTTCTAAAGTTCCACTCCACTTATTGCTCTCCCGCTATTTTCATTCATATCTTGTATGGATATGGCTAATCTGTAATTCCAGCTGGGTATTTTGGCTTCAAGTCATCACTTGCGGAATTCTCATAACTGCTGTTATCATTTTCTTTAATGAGACCCGTGGAAGTATTCTTCTGAGTAGAAAAGCCCGCTGCTTGAACAAATGGTACGAAGAATGTGAGCAAGCTGGTTTTATCGGATTCGAAATGCCCTCTGCATCTGGAACGGATAAACTTGAGAGCCAAAGGATAAGATGGAAGGTCAAGTCAGACGAAGAGCGAGAATCCATCAGCAAGATGATCGGTATTTCTGTCTACCGACCTTTTCATCTTCTATTCACAGAGCCTGTAGTATTCTTCTTTAGCCTCTGGGTATCTTTTGCTTGGGCGGTCTTATACCTAACATTCGCATCAATCCCTCTTGTTTTTGGTACATCCCACGGATTCGGCATTCAACAATCTGGCTGCGTGTTCGCGGCTATGTGCATTGGCGCTCTCCTATCTACTGTCATCTCCATATACCAAGATCGCATCCTAGCCCACTATCTCTCGTCCTCTTCTGGGTCAAACCGGAACCCAGGGTGGCTAAAAAGACACATAGACTTCTCGTCTCCAGAAGGTCGTCTATATTTCGCCTGTGCGGAATCCGCTTTTCTTCCTCTAGGGCTCTTCTGGTTCGGATGGACTCAGTTTCCGTCTATTCCATGGATAGTCCCTACACTGTCTATTGGTTGTGCAACCATGGGGATTTACTCTATATACTTGGCTACGTTCAACTATCTAGCGGATACGTATCATCGCTATGCTAGCTCGGCACTCGCGGCCCAGAGCTTTTGTCGGAATATGTTGGGTGGAGTGTTTCCGTTGGTTACAGTGCAAATGTTTAAAAGGTTGACTTTTCAGGGCGCAGCGAGTTTGTTAGGAGGACTGGCACTTTTGCTGACGGCGGTGCCGTGGGTGTTAGTGTTCTATGGACCGAGAATTAGAGCGAGGAGTACATTCGCCAGCCAGATTATGTGAGGGGATGTGTATACGAGCAGGATCATGTCGAATTCCTAGTTTTGACTGTGGACACACGGAAAAGGGAATACATTTAAGACATGTTGAAGTTAAATACTAGACACGAAAATAAGGAAAGCCCATAGAATTGACCGAGTTATAAACTAGAATCAATAGTACCTTGATTAGACAGCTGAGAAGTAAAATGCAGGTTTTCTTGTTCTAACACAGTAATCTGGTGCTTTCTTTCGTTAACTAATTCCAGGAGAGAAGACAAACGAGACACTTCGACAGAAAAATACATGAGTGTCAATTGAGCTCAAAAATCAAGTGCTAGGAGTACTCATCCTTCTTGGCCTGGTTATGAGACGCGAAAGTTTTTTCCTGGTCAAAAAAGAAAATTCTCAAAGAATTTGGTATTAGGACTCTGGACGTATGATTATGCGGTCAAGTCGCGTTGACGCGTGAGGCCTGAGGCATCGACGGAAAGGTAAACAAATATCGAAACCGCAACCCTACCTCGCGACCTTGCAACTTCGACCTCATCCATCCCCACTAATAGTTCTACTCTTCGAATATCAATTCGATCCACAACAATAAGCATGCCTCCTTTGACTATATCCTCATCGAAGACGAGATCTCAACAAATCCGCGAGATGACGAGGACTATCCATGACCGCGAGGGGTCTGATGCCTCTTCCACGGGCTCCAACCACGGAACGATCACCTTGGGGAGCAGTATAATTGCAGACGGCAACGGTATAGACAGCTTCATCGCAGATAGTACAATTGCGGGTGCAGATGACTCCTTTGCGCCTTCATTGGAGTCCGAAGTGATGTGTTCGACTCGAGACGTCAACTTCAGCTTTTACCCTTCCCACTCTCACAAGAAGTCGACTCGAATATCAGATGCCAATTACGAAGACCCTTGCCAGAAACTTTCCAACCTAGAATCTGCCCTCGATCCTTCTCAAAAGCTGCCAGAACTTCGGAATACCGCTAAAAAGTACCAACACGGTGCTCATTGGAGCCCTCGAAAGGACGAACTAGCTTTTAACACATCCGCCATCGAAACCGCGTTCCAAGACTTCTCCTCGGGGCCTATCTCTGATTTCAGCGGCACTTTTGATGCGTTAAAGTCGAGGACGAGATTCCGGTCACTACAGCAGGCAGGAACACCTGTGAAGGGGCGCCAACGAAGTCAATCTGGTGCTCGGCCATTGCCAAAGGATGCATCGAGTGACAGCAAAGCCAATAGACTTCCAAAGAGGCAACCACTACAGCCAACTTCACTACAAGAGGTAATGGACAACAGCGTCCAGCCTGATACTCGGCCACCATTTACTCAGACCATGTCGCAGAAAGAAAACATTCCGCCAGCTTCCCAAAGGTCCGCCCAACCCCCATATATCTCTCATGCAAGCCGCACTACCAGTGGTGAGAAACGAGCACTGGCGGATTTGCAGGCTAGAGTTGCAGATGAATCTGATCTCTCTTTACTTGGGGAAGGACAGCGGCCAAATATCACATTTGAACCAAAAAACACTCGGTTCCCGACTCGTTCGGTTTCACACTCAAAGCAAGCAAAGGACTTAGCCCTGCAAGACGCGACAAACCAATCTTGTGAATTCACAGGACAACAAACCAACAACCAATTAAAGTACGCCGTTCAACAAAATGGAACTGTACAATCTACCGATTTTAATACTCAAACCACTTCAAGCCAGTCAAAACTTGCCACCCAACAAGACCGCGTACCACCCAAAAGAAATATATCATACACCGGCGGTGCCAAACAAGCTTCTACCAACGATGAAAAGTTCTCGAAGCAGTATAATATATCTGAATTCATGTCTGAAACTGCAGATGATTCCAAGAGTCGAACTCAACGAAAGCCCAGCGTCCCCGGTGCTCAAACCACTGCTAGTCAACGAAAGCGTTCTTCCCAGCAGAATGGAACTACACAATCCGCCGCCTTGGCCAGAGATATCGCGAGTAATCAATCCATACGTCAGATCCAGTTGAACGAGTCTGGGTTCTCGCCAGCAGCTGCAAATGCCTCTAGAATTTTACTTCTCGAGCCGGATCAACATTTCAGTTATCCAGACCAAGCCTCACCAAATCCTACACAATCATTCATCCTCCCCCAAGGTATTTCCGACCAGTATACTGCAACTTTGAATGGCAGGATTCCGATCTTTACATCTAGTGGACAAGTGAAGATGGGTAGTCCTTCCGAACACCCGGTCAATGGCATCAATACTCCGCTCCAGGAGGGGCAAATTGTTGAGCACTTGGAATCTTATAAAAGCCAATGCCGGGAACTAGTTATGAGTCTAGTCGAACAAGAAAGAAGAACATATGAGCTGACTCAAGAAAATAAGCGGCTCAGAGACCAAGTAATCACCTCTACAGGAACTAGACTAGAGAAACAGGGGCTCAAATCTCAACTCGACAAAGAGAACCAGGAGAAAGAGGACTTGAGGAAGGAGATCGAGTCTCTCCGGTTACGCTTCCAACAAGACAAGGAGAACTGGAGAAAGGAACAACGAGAACTCCGCACTCAGCTCGACCAGGAACAACAAGTAAATGCAAATCTCAGAGCCGAGATTGATTCTGTCCAGTCTCGACCTGATCAAGGGGACCATTTTCAACAAGCAATTAAATCAATGCAAACGAAGAACGGGCATCTGAGTCGCGAGAACAACTTCCTACAATCTCAACTCCAACAGCAGTTGGAGGATATGCAAAGTCGGGAAAATAAGCTGGAAGAAGATATGCAAACCAGGGAGGGACAATTGAAAAAGGACATTCAAATTTTGGAGGAGGCGTCTAAGAAAGATATGCAAAGATTAAGACGGGAAAATCAAGATTCTGCACAAGCCTTACAAAAGCTGAAGTTGGAGTCGAGTCGTCTTCAACATGATCAGAAGACTCGGTTTCAACAAATTATCGAGTCGATTGAGAAGGAGAACGAGAATTTGAGACAGTCTAATGAAGACCTTCTGTCTCGACTTAACCAGCAGACAGAGGCCGTCCAAACACATCAGCAGCAGGCCAGACGGGAGAAGGAAGCCATGCGATCAAGTTTTCAGCAAGAATTGGAAGTTCTCAACTCGCGAATTCGAGAAGCCGAGAAAAGGTTTAATGAGGTGGACTTTACACAAGAAAATCGTGAAGCTAGGGAGGCCGAAATCTCTCAATGGGAAGCAGATTCTTTGAATAAAGTTGGGGAGATCCAACAGGGCCAACAGGAGTCTATGACTGACACCCAAATTCAAGCTGAATACACTCAAGATTCTCAGAAGATATTTGAGGATATGGACGAGAGCCTGATGCAACAGGATCAAGATACTCGACAGAGTTTTGAGGAAATTGGTGAGAGCCAGGCGGGTAACGACGCTCGCAACCCGGCGAAATCAACTATCCAGCTCGAGCAGAAGCGCACTAAATTACATCATCGCCGCTACCAATCTGTGGAAGATAACACAATTCAATCTAATACTTCTCACCGACGGCATCATTCCGAGACATTTTCTGAACCTGGGGGACGGTTCAATGCCAGAAATGACGCATCGAGGCAAGTCAATGTCGAGAAAATCAATCTGGCGTCTAAACAGTCCAACACCGATAATTGCAGACAGTTCCATGTTGGGAAAGGCAAACGTCCACTCTCCGCTCCTGCTCGTCAGGTTCTCGATAGTCTGTGCGATCACAATGCCGCAAATTGCAATGTATGTGGTCGAGTCTCCGAGGCCAACTCAATACCGAGAACAGTTAAGAAAACGTTGCTGGTCCCTAAACCGCCTTCAATGTCACCGATCCGCCCTCGACGTGACCCGGGATTGGCATTGGCTACTGTCATCAAGTGTCTCCAGGACGAGCTCCAACACATGGGGATGAAATCCAATCGTCTCAATACTCGCTGGCTTAATGGATGTCAGAGACTGGGAGAAACGATGTCTGACAATGAAAGGCAAACACTCAAGGATAGGATCGATGTGCACAATATTAATTTGAAGATGAAGAGTGATCAGTTGCATGCGTTGTTTCATGTACTGGAGGGCCAGAAGGCGGCCGGTCAAGATATGCCACAAGATGAGTTAGAGGTGACTATTCAGGCTATTGGAATTAACTTGAATGATTTCAACGACGATGATTTTTCGAGGCTTGTGGGCGAAGAGAAGGATTAAGTGATTGTTGTTGGATAGGGGACATTGTATATTATGATTACGATTTCGGTACCGTGGGAACGTGGAGTTATGGTGTTGTAGGCTTTGTTTCCCGTTTCTACAAAATGTAGATAGCTGTGAAAGCATGGACTGAGGCTATGTTTCGCCTGGAATACGCTGCATCGGTCTTTTTATTGTATCATAGAGTACTAAGTGCCTCGAGAAGAGGCCTGAATTGATGCAATTGTTTCTCTGAACGGATTCGGAGAATGTCAAATGAAAATTATGAATATGTAACAGTCGCCCAAAAGGTTTCTTTCATTGTGAATTGAGTATGGAGTAAAAGTCTCCTCCAATCACTCAATCCGCACCTTGAGGGCGAAGTTATTATCGGTGAAATGAATTTCCGGCCGAGCGGAAGGAATTGACCGTTACTCTTCCTCTCGAACTAGAAATTACCAAACGAGCTCGTCGTCTATCTTCTTAAAAGAAACTACCCCGCTTGCTAGTTACATCCCTTCATCCCTCCCTAGCACCGACATCATGGTGCAACCCATAAAGGACAGCTTTCTCGACCTGGAGCACCATCGACAATTGCTTGAAGAGAACATTGAGAAATTGCGAAAGTCACTCCTGCACTGGCAACTATGGGCAGCAGAATATGAGGGACTCAAAGGAGAGATCATAGCAGCTGGCCCAGAGAAATTTACAGCTATCTGCAACGAGTACGAAGGAACTTTGGTCACCAAGAAGGAAATCGATGATCTACTAGGCGTCAAGACCAAGACAACACGCACTCGCCCCCAGGTGGTTAATTTGCTCGATAGGAGGATAGATTACGTTGAGCAGAATGTACAAACCGTGACCAAGCAACTCGAGGCAGCGGAGAATAAGCTGATGGCCGCGACGGTCATCAGCGAGCCAGATGTTAGGAACGATGAGGGGTTGCCGTTGATGGATATCGTGGAGGAGTTGGACGATGAGGGGAATGTGATTTCAAGTCATGTTTCCACGCCTGGGAGCGTCAAGCCGCAATTGTTGGAGGTCTTAGAGAAGGCTGGTGTGAAGAATTTGCCAGGAACTTCAGCCATCCCCAACTCCCTAGAGCCCCGAGATCAGATCTCCAGCGAAACACCAAAGCCTGTAACCTCTACTACAAATCCATCAAGCCATGATCCAGCGTCAAAAAAGTTGCCAAGTCCAACTCCAACCCCGAAACTCAAAGATGCCTTGCGTACTTCGAAGCAAGCCCACAAAGATCCTCCTCCCAACGCATCAAACAGCACGAAGAAGGCCGTCAAATTCGCAGAAGATACGAAGCCCGGCCCTGCAGTCGAAAAATCACATACTGCCAAACGCGTCGAACAAATAATGGAACTTGCAAAGCGATCATCAGCCCCCCCATCTGAGGCTCCTGTCATACCCACAGACGAGTCACCCGAGGATTCTGCTTTGCGTAGAGAGATGCTACAGTACGGAATGTCAGAAGTCGGTGCAGTTGTCGCAGAGCTACAGTTAGAAGAGGGAAGTGACTGGTCCGAAGAGGAATACGAAGATGATGAAGATATGAGCAACATGAGCAGTGTAGATGATGAAGACGAGCACGGGAGATCAACAGGAAAAGTAATGAATGATGAGTTACGGAAGCATATGATGAACCTTGAACAACGACTTGGAGTGAAAATGATGCAGAATATCGGCAAAAATGCCAGTGATGGTTACGATATTGTTCAAGAAGGTATTGGACAAATAAAGGTTATTGGCTCAGAGAATGTCGGCGACAGTGAATCTCAGAAGTCGTCACGGACGTCCTCTGCAAAGAAGGGTGTCAGATTTGCCGAAGAACTCGATATTTCGCCCAGTCCCAGACCGTCGATTGCCCCTCCTACAGACCAATCCACAATCCAACGACAGACCGTAGCTCCAGTCAGCGATATTGTAGAGCGGACTGCCCCAGCAAATTTTTCTCCCGCACCTCAAAACAAGAAAAGGTCGTCTCGTTTCAAGTCAGCGAGGCACGGCAGTGATGAGGCTTCCACTGAGATTCTCAACACTCCAAATGCATTCTCCACTTCTGTCAAATTCAGCCCTGCTGTAGATACAACTCGTATAGTCCCCACTGGGCCAGAAGGAGCGATCCTGGCCCCGTCTGTGGTTGAACGAGATGTACCGCTCGATACTTCCCCCCATGAACCTGATGAAATGGACCCTAATCTTGTACATCAAGAGGTTGCCACCGAGTACCATAAAATGAGAAACCGAATGATACAGAGACAGGGAGGCTTCCTGAAGGAGGAAGAGAGCGAATTTGTACCATTCACCGAGGAAGAGGGTGGCCCGAAAAAAATGAGTAGGTTCAAGGCGGCCCGACTCGCAAGATCTTGAAGCGAGATGTCATCTAGTCAACTTCAAAGAAGCCTCTCAAATACTATCGGGCATGCACATATGTATAAAACTGTAGCTATTTACAATATTCTCAGGCCAACATTCTCTCATCTTGTTTTCTTGACTTTTGTGGTTTCGTTTTCGATTTTGAATCTCCACCTTTGCTTTCCTTTGCACCGGAACGCTCTTTCTGACAATTGATGTGTAGCAGTAGACCCGTCTGCTATCACGTTACTGTTGCGTTCCTAGATTGAAGTTTAGGGCCCTCTGACCCCAAGATATATCCTTTCCATGGACATTTCAATGATCTTGGGGATTCGTTTCACCCTTTACATCTTTTCGTATCAAACGAGGTGATTTGGGGTGCTCTAGTAGTTCTTATCTTTTTTAGAGGGATACCTTGTTTATATAGGTTAGAAAACCTTAAATGGATTTTAATTCGTATATCTACAGATGTCTGGATATATCTAGGTAATTTCGCAGCTTGGGCCACGAGGTCAAATTGAGATTGAGAATAGGGTAAGCAGGATCGGTTTTGTGCTAAAGCAATGTACCAGAACCCTAGTTGTGGTCCCATACTCTGTATTGCGAGACTGAGAGGCGGTAGGCCGGATGAGTAGAGCGGCGAGGACGTAGTCGCAAATCCAAGATCAAATTATGTTACAAAAATAACATGGTAGATTCTTAAGAGATATTCAGAAACCACCCTTGCATTAAAGTTACAAGTGTTGTTCATGTGATTGTGATAGGAATAATACCGAGTTTCATAGGAGATAATTCCCTAGTTTATGGTTATGGTTTTGAGGAAAGTGTTCTACGAGTACGTACGAGATACAGCACCGTGAAAGTCTCAAGCTATCGCCAGAGGTTACAAGAATTCATGTTATAGAACACCAAAATGCGTCTGGAGTCGCCACTGTTGTGATTAGATTATAACGCCTATGGTAGCTTTGAGAATACAATATTTAATTTATATAAATAATTCAGATGGGAATTTAAGAAGTTTTCTTTTACGATTTTTGATTGCCTGGGAGGCTTCCTCCTTTACCCAGAGGGGTGGAAGGAATTCGTTTCTGGCCCCATCGAAATACATTTAAAAATCGCTATCTTTGTAATTGTATTAAAACTTCAACTATCAATATAACGATATAATATTTCAAACAGGATTAGTTATTAAGAAGCCGATTTCAAAATGTATACTTTTTTTAATTTTAGTCGTTTTCTAAATACTTTTAAATTATAGTTAAAATAAGACTTCATATAAAGGTTAACTTTCATATGTTAATCGGGTGTTACGGACTATTTTAATTTAGATAACCGAGGGATGATATTAGATAGATTTTAATTATAGTGGTGAGAGGTTAATATTTTTAATTGCTGTAGTATTCTTAATATTTTATGGAAAAGAGTGTATTTTCGTAGTGTTTTAAGAAATTGGGGTAGGGCCGGAAATAAATTCCTTCAACCCCTCCCTGGTGCTTATATCTGAAATAAGTAGCCAGGTTTAGCTTTGTGTAGAACACTAAAGGTGACTATTTATTTGTAAGTAACTCACTTTACTACTATTTCTTAGCTAAGTAGATCGTAGTACAGCTTGTAAAGGGCTATGGAATTATAGAAGTATAGATGACTAATGTGATTCGTATTATTTTGGTAGTTTTCGTGCCTGAGCTAAATCGGGCCATATGCAACGGATATGAAGAGCCTCATCTAATAGAAATAGTTAGCTGCCATTCGTACATATTTACCTGCTAATATACACGCGGTCATTTAAACTGGACATGCTAAGATACCAGGCTGATATATATATTGTCAATGATCTCCTCGGTAAACTTCTTTGCTGGCAAATGGTTTCCTCGCTAAAGTTATATGCTACACAGAAAATACACCCAACTTTTTTTTAAAAAAGAATACAAAAAAATACAAAAAAATGAGTCGTCTGAGCTTATAACTCAGGGACATGAACTCTAGAGATACTCTCTGACGGGGAGTCGAACCCCGATCTCCCGCGACTTGTCTGACGTTTGAAAGTCTGTGACAAGCGGAAATCATGACCGTTAGACCATCAAAGATGCTACAAGGCTCTTTGCCTTGATTGGTGTTGGCCGAGTCGTTATCTTAGGCTATGACACACTATTGGCAAAACCTGGATAAGGTTGGCAGCCAACCGGAAAGGACGGATCTTTTATGCCTAACCCAAAGAGGTATGAGGGGTATGTGGCTATGTGACAGTACAAAATAGTGCCACATTTTTTGAATAAAAGTCAGCTACACTCTAGGGTCCAATTGATACATACGCGTAAGCTGAGTAGTATATAAAGAGAAAAGCTAAGAGTAAAAAGACAATTATGTGAAGGCCCCTTATCTGCCAAATTCTTAAGCGAGCATCCTCCCTCCTAACTTGTGGGGCTTCGCGGGGCGGGGCGGAGAGTCTCCTGCGAGTGCCGCCGCGGAGGTCCCTCCCCGTATAGCCTCTCTTCTTTCATCATATATACTCTCTCCACGACTCGAAAAGACCAAGAATACACCGCCTCCACCTTTCCCGTCATTTCTGCAATCTCTTTCTCTTGCCCATCTCCGAAGGCAGGCGCTTTTCCATCCCATTCGACAACGACAACTTTTGCAGCCCGCTGCCTTACAATTCTTTGAATGACGAGGCTATTCCCTCCCTCCTCATGACAAGCTTTGTACCCAAATCTACAAGAAATCTAGCCGATAAACGCCGCAGAGAGATAAGCATGCTATGCCACATCTTCTTCCTGCAAGTTGATGCAACCCTATCGCCGGATGCGTTCCCCGGCGCCTACACAACATCTATAGATCCCCCCATCTGGAACCTTTACTAATCCCCCGCCCCCCGCGTTGAATTGAACTTGGTGTTGTTCAATAGGAATCGGACCGTGAGGTTAGACTAATCGGCTCGGCCCATCCGGGGGCCTCAAAGTTGGGCGTATCGGATTCTGGGGCAAACCAGAGAAGAACCCAAGACCATGATTGGAGGCGGAACAACGGGTCATCCTCCCATTCTTGATGTCTTTTCTCTTTTCTTATAATATTGCTAAAAATTCCCGGCGGAAGGGCTCTCATATTTCCCCTATGCAAGCATTTTGCCGCTTTGCAGTTCTTGTCGTAAGGCTACTTCACACGCCCTAATATTCGCCACTCTCCTCATCGCCCTTTCACAGCCATCTGACAGCAAGACCAAGCAACGCACTGGAGTTTAAAATTATGTACTTGTGTTCGGTTTATAGAATGACTTTCGTTTGATGCTGTGCGACTGGGTGTATGTCACATTAACCTATAGGAACAGTTCCTATGTTCCGCGGCCCTTTTCGAGCCGGAAGAAGTCACGATGCCTCGACTAATGGAGGAGTGTAAGAGACGGGAGGGTAAGATGCACCGCCCTTAATAGTGCCTGAGTTGTTTTGACAACCATGGAAGAGGGCGGCTTGATGTCGTGGCCTTGTTGGAGCCCTTAAGAAAATTGTAGGTCATTTGGCAACTTCGTGGATCTAGTTGGCGCAGTGCCTAGCAAAGTATAAGAACCGCATGGCCTCCCTCTTTCCCAGCGTTATTTTAATTGCTTAAAATCTCAACAGAATCTTTCGGACATTCTTTCTGTCATTTTGTCCAAGTCCAATTACTCGAAACCGAAACACAGTTTTGTTCTCTGCACTAGAAGTCGTGTCTCGCTCTTTAGTGCCGATCCTGTCATTCTTATACTGCTGGTGCTCGAGTTGACCTTCCCTCGCCGCCATATTTAAGAACGAAGGTATCTTTTACCACTCTTATACCCAAAGAACTCACCTCGCCATTCGAAATCTGCAAGCCCAGAGCAATATCTTTTTTACCCATCACCCGGTCTTACTTTCCAGTCACCTCATTTCAAACAATACCCTCAAACTCGCTTCAGTGCCACAATTTTTAATAGTCTAGAACACCACATATCCCATTCGACATTCTCTACACCCCTACAACTCCGACCTGCCATCACATCAACCTCTGTTATATATCCTCTCATTTTGACCATAACAACACCCTAGCAACAAAACAATATCAAGAATTGGCACTTCAGACTCACTTAGAATTTCTCTTTGACGATTGGACGATATAACATCTATCACTTTACTATACCCGCTTTCCACCACTAATTTCACCCCATCGCTTGCCGGTTTACAATACACTCTCACTCGAAAGCTTTAAGCAAATCCACAAGTCTTTGAATTCTTGAGTTGATAAGGGGTTTTTTAGACAAGCTGACTTTAGACTGAAGTGAATACAACACATGCCTCATAATAAATTTCCAGTATTAGGCTGACAATAATCAGAAAACGCCTCATCTCAACCTCCCCATCTTCAACCCCAAAGTCTTCAATATGACCACCTCATCCAAGACCTCCAAGAATACGAAGCCATCCCTACCGCCGTCAACCACCCACGCTCACAACGGCTCCTCCTCTGGGACCTCACCTAAGCACCCCCATAAGTATAGCCACCTCCCGCACCACACAAACGAGTCTATCAATCGTTATGGAAAGGAAGATAGAGATTACCGCTCTTACGCTGCGTCCGAGTATGATCCGGCACAAGAGAACGAGAAGCAGAGGCATGAGCAGGAGTTGAAGGATGTGCAATATTCTACACGTAGCCACGGAGATGTAACTCTGCTCACAATACCTTTTAAGTCTCACTCGTTGAGTACTTTCTCCTACTAAGCCTGAGACGGTGTCCCTGTAGCTAGAGGATCTGACTTCTCTGGCAAAGTAGGAGGATCCAGCTGCGCATTTTCCGAGTCCAGCATCATTAACCCATACGTCCTCAACTCCTGATCCCTCATCTTAGAAGGGCTCCGGATCATCAAATCTTCGCCCTTTGAGCTCTTCGGAAACGCAATCACATCCTTAACCGATTCTCTCCCTGTCATAATGGCAATGAGCCTATCGAAACCAATCGCTAGACCGGCGTGTGGGGGGCACCCAGCCCGAAGAGCTTCAAAAAGGTGCGAGAAGTCATTCATACGCTCCTCACTCATCTATGTTCATTAGTAGCAATTTCATTGTGAACGAGGGGGACGGATGGGTACCTTAAGGATGTGTCTCATGATGAATTGCTGCATTTCGGCATTATGGATACGCCGACTCCCACCCCCTAATTCCACACCGTTGAGGACGATATCATAGTGATCAGCTCGGGCTTTCAGTGGATCATGTAATAACATATCAACATCTTCAGCAGTTTTGGGCGCTGTGAAGGGATGGTGCGTTGCTGAAAAGCCAGCCGCTCCTCCTTGGCCGGGATCAACATCATTGTCGAGCGTAAACATGGGGAAATTGACAACCCAGAGGAAGCGGTGAGCAGGGTCAGCTTCGATCAATCCTTCTGCTACCGCTGCTTTGTGAAGAGCGAGTCGGAGTTTGCCTAGTACCGTTGAGCCACCTGTATGAGGTTTGTTGTCGCGGGCTTGGAAGAATAGTAGATCGCCATCTTCGAATTCGGTGTCAAGCTTATAGGTCTCCTCGTCTTCATAAATGGCACGGGTACGGCTTTTATAGAGCTTCTTAAGATCTTCTGCTGCTTCGAAGCCAAAGGTCTGTAGTCCTTCAACTGGCCTTCGAGAGTCGTATATGCAGAATCCAGGGGCACCATCTTGGTTTAGGTTGAAAGGCTCGGCTTGGGGCGTTCTCATGAAGTTGGTGACAAATTCTTGCAGCTTCTTGGGGGTGCAATTGAATCTAAATTTGCAGGCTTCGATGATTGGATTTGTAATGGATGTAAGCATGCCTGAGAGGGCTATAGGTACAATTTGGTCGATTCGATGAATCTGCATGCGTTAGATCATGTTGTGGTGGACATAGAGTTTATTTACAAGTCCTTTGATCCTGAGATCTGGTTTGTCAGAGCCATGCAATGACATAGATTCCTCATAAGATACTCTAACAAATGGTTCGTCCGGCAGTGGCGAAGCTATTGGTGATCCCGGTTGAGCAAACTTGGCATAGATTGACTTCATGAGTTTCTCGACTCTGTTCATAACCATTTCGCCATTAGCAAATGACATTTCAAGATCAATCTACAGAAGTGTCAATTTTAATGGAATACAAAAATTTCACGGAAAAACTACCTGAGTAAATTCAGGCTGTCGATCAGCCCTGAGATCTTCATCACGGAAGCATTTTGCAAATTGAATATATCTGTGGATACCGCTGGCCATTAAAATTTGCTTGTATTGTTGGGGGCTCTGTGGAAGAGCATATGCATAGCCAGGCTTTCGTGTAGGTACAAGAAATTCTCGTGCTCCTTCAGGTGTAGATTTAAAAAGAACTGGAGTCTCAATTTCTTGAAAGTCCTTCATTTCCTCCCTCACAAATGCAGCTACCTCCGATCTAAACTGTAATCTCCGTTTGAGCTCCTCGTCAAAGCGAATTTGCAAATGCCTGTCCTTCGGAGAATATATGTGTGTCTCCGTAACATGGATGTCCGAAGGGAAGTCGTTCAGACTTGTGATATGTGAGGCCTTGATCTCCAGCTCGTCAAGCAAGACATTGGAAGGGTCAGTTGGAAGCTGGCGGGCTTTCTGCTTCTTGGACAGATGTTTCCTAGAAACTATTCCGGTAAAGCTAATAGGACTATTAAGGCGGATGCTGCGCATCTCGTTGGCCACACTTGTGTCCTGGCAGATGATCTGGATATGTTCCGAATTGGCCCCTCCTATGACTTGCGCAAAGCATAAAGTGTCTGAAAGGGTTGCAATCTTCTTGAGAAAGCCAACTCCGGTAACTTCGGTGCCTACCAAGGACAGAGGAGCTAGCTTCGGGAAGTCGAACGAAGGTGTAGGTACGTCGTCTGAGTCGGTGGTTGTCAGTCTCTGTAGAGCCAATTGATCACAGGAGAAAGTGTACATGTCTTTTTAAACTGCTTCCAGAACACCTCATCCGTGGCATCGAACGTGCTATTGACCACTTTCGCAGCGAGCCTTCTGCCGCCATCGTGAAAACACCGCGGATGTGATGCTGAGTGTAAAATAACAACGGATCTGAGAGAGGATGGCTGCAGGAGAATCCTTCGAATTGGGAGTCGTAATACGCGGCTCGTATGACAGGAGAGAGCACTCATTGCTGTGCCAATTGCTGCTGCGAGTTACATTTGCGCCTAGAAGTCGTGTGGTTTCGAGGTCGAAAATCCCACGAGCTCCTACTTGAAGCTGCCCGATATGGTTAGCGTCTGCGGTAGCTTCCGCCCACGGTATAAATTGAAAAATCGCCGCCAAATTCTTTTCTTTCTCTTCATCCTTCCAAGTTTATAACAAGTAAGCCCCCCTCAGCCTCTTCGTGAGGCCCAAATGCATTGAACGATCATACTAACGTCCTCTCCGCAGATGATGAAAAGCCAGCGTGTTTATATGAGTACGATTTCTCCTTCTCGAGCGCTCCGACTCTCCCTTCACCGGGCTTCAGTGGTTAGGCGTGAGAGGAGGTAGGGATAGTGATATAAGCGTTCGACACACTCCTTGTTCAAATACGGACGCGATGAAGGCATCTCTGAACCCTTAAACTCGGAAGGCATTAATTATGTGTGGGCCTGGAGAATGCGCGATGGCCGATATCTTCGCTCCCATCTGGCGATGAGGGCCATCCGTATATCTCGCGGGAAGAAGTACCACATTTTTGTTTCCCCACCAGCACTTGCACTTTTGTTACTTGTTCGTGTGGAGAACTCTGCAGACATACAGTTCCATTCGTTAGTCCTGGCCAAGCTACCCCGCCAGTTCACATTCCCTTATGTCGCATGGTATAGTGGTTGTGGAGGTTCTGCTAATGTAACAGAGAGCCAGAATGATCCGTCTGAGTTCTATATCAAGAATACTTATGCTCTTCTGTGCAGATTATTTACTTCGTTCGCAGTTATATTTTCCAATGATTCTTTCCGTTTGCTACAAATGGCCCTTGCTCCTGAAATTCACTGGAAGGAGCGGTGTTCTCGCCCTATTGTGGAAGACTAAACATGGAAGGCCGACGAGCTCTCGAACTGCGATTCGATTCAAGAGGTAGGCACTATTGTTGCCTCCTGAGATTTGGAGTTGGAGAGAGGGAAGGAAGCTGTTCAAGGCGAGTTGGGGTTGATCCCCGGGATCAGCAAGACAATGTTGAGAAACGGCTTCATTTCGCAGACGATAACATCGAAAATCATTCGGTTTTATAGCTCCAAGCTCCGGGATGGAGGAACTGAGAAATTTTGTAGGGAGGTGGGTATTCTGGTTATTTCTTTGGTTCTGGTAGACAATATTATATAAGAATTTGCAAACCACAATCAACCACAAGATATATCCTTGCGGCACTGCGTATGAAGCGGCCTTTTGTGTACTTGAACACTGCGCTCTTAATACGCACTGATTGCTGATTGAACCTAAAAATGTGCTTTGTATCATTCGCCAATCAAGACCAGGACCTGGGTCAATGACGCCCGAACTGCCAACACCCCAGGGAAGGCCAGCTCAGCCAGCTCAGCCGCTACTGACTGACATTACCGACCGGATATCTCTCACCTCCAAACCCCAACAGCAGGTGGCAGTGCGAAATCGAATATAGCGCGCCATGCCAATGCCGCGTAGGGCCATCTGCGATCGTTAATGGCTTTGCGGAAGCCGGGTCATCTCACCATAATCTTTATCGGCTCTTTATTTCAAGAGATTGCTTCCTAAGTGCAGGCCGAGCGAGAGGCAAGCTTCCCACCACCGTCCACGACACCAAGAACACCATCAAACATACACAACATTCACCTCCCGGCCCAACCCCCCCTGGTGATATCAACTTGCGGATTCAGAGCCAGCACCGAAGAATCACCCATTCAGCTCCCCATCTTGATCATCATAATCAGGGTGACTATTGTTGGCCAGCTGTCGCAGGCCTTTTACCCTTTGCAAAGGTCGAGATGGCGAGCTCATTTGAGAAGTCGGTGAAGGGCGCGACAAAGATCAAGGTAGGCTAGAGATGCTATGGAATCATCTCTGTCAGATTCATACCATGGAAGTTCCAGTTTAGCTGACACTTCGTTAGGCCGCCCCTCCGAAATCGAAGTATGATATCCCCCCACACTGAGCCAGATCACGAACCCAGAGCTGACACTACATGTCAAACAGGTATATTGAGCATATTCTCATCGCGACGCATTCCGGAGAGTCAGGAGTAGCGGAGGTGTTCCGGGCGCTACAGAACCGCCTTCGAGATTCAACATGGACAGTGGTCTTAAAGAGCTTAATAACGGTCCATTTGATGATCAGAGAAGGGGCTCAAGATGTAACACTGGCATATCTGGCAAGGCACAGGAGCATGCTGGCCATAAGTAGCTTTTCAGATGGTATGTTGGAAACTTGCAGACTGTTCCCTCTGCACGCTGGCTTAGCCTCACTAGGGAATTTTATAGAAACCGTGCTAACAGCACATGGGACAGTACAAACTCAAGGCCGGAATATCCGTCATTATACAAATTATCTCACAGAGAGAGCGAGAGCATACCGAGATACGAAGTGCGATTTTGTACGAGGTTCAGAAAGTAGATTAGAGAAGATGTCGGTCGAGAAAGGCCTCCTCCGCGAAACCGAGTGTGTGCAACAGCAAATTCTGGCTCTATTGAAATGCGATGTTAGTTGTAGGCTCTGGAAGCTGAGGGCTTTATACTGATGCGCGACAGGTCCTGGACAATGAGCCTGAAAACGAGATCACAATTACTGTTTTCCGGATGTTAGTACTAGATCTACTAGCTATGTTCCACGTAATGAACCAAGCTATGATCAATATCCTCAGTAAGACCGTTCCTTACTTTTCCGGATTATGCTAACCCTGAGGATAGGCCATTTCTTTGAAATGTCCAGGCCAGATGCGGAGCGTGCGCTGGCGATTTACAAGAATTTCACGAAACAAACGGATTTCGTCGTTCAGTATCTAAGTACTGCCCGGCAGTATGAGCATCAGACTCGTGTAGAAGTTCCGAAACTGAAGCATGCGCCTACGAATTTAGGAAAACAGTTAGAAGATTATCTATTGGATCCGGATTTCGAAATCAATAGGAGACAGTATATAGCCGAGCAAGAATCCAAAAAAGGCAGATCTGGGACGAATGGAGCAAGTAAAACTTTCGGCGCAAGTTCGAATACTGAATCGCGGGCAGCCACCGGGAAATCCTTCCCGGATGCATCTCAATCTTCGGCTTCCAAACCAGCCCCAGCAAAAGGGCCAGCACCAGATCTGATAGATTTCTTCGATTCGATAGAGCAGAACCAGCAACCCATGGCTACACAGCCGGGGCTGCAACAAGGAGTTCCAGCCTTCAGCAACGGAGCCCCTTTTCAGATGCAACAACCTCCCCAGCAGTTTCCTCAGAATGGCTTCACCCCACAACAGCAAGTTCCTGGCCAATTTTCCCAGCCAGGTTTCAGCATGCCACTGAATGGTGTCCCACAACAGCCACAACAGCCACAGCAGCAACTAGCTCAGACGAATTTCACGGGGGCAGGATTTGGAGGATATACACCACAGTCTTCGTTCCAACCGAGCAGTCTCTCTACTATTCCTCAAGAAGCTGCTATGAATTTCCAGCAACCATTCCCTCAACAGCAGCTTGGAATGCAGACTGGTTCACAGCAGACTACTAATCCATTCCGGCAATCAATGATGCTACCTCCAGCAGGGCCGCCCAACGTTTCCTTCGCGGTCTCACCTCCAATTCAGCAACAACCTATCCAACACACAATGAGCATGACTCGACAATCGACGAATCCTTTTGCAAAATCAACCTCCCCTAATCTTCAACCCTTCTCTCCACCAATACCTGACCAGCAATTTCAACCTCAGCAACAACAACAACAACAAGCTTCTCAACCACTCCAATCTATGGCTACTGGTACAAATCCTTTTGCAAAGAATCTTGCTATGAATTCGCAGCGTCCTCAGACAAGTGCTGGCCTCATGCCCCAGCCGACTGGAAGCACGAATCCCTTTAGACAAAGTCAATTCGTGAATACGGCTACTGGAAGCGGGTGGCAGAATAACCAACAACCTATAGGTGGTGGACTGGACACCTTGGAAACAGTTCCTGTATTTCCGAGACCTGCCCAGCAGCAAGCGTGGCAGCAATAATATGTGCCAAAATATCTAGGAGGTTCATTTTCGATATTAAGTTCATTGTAGCATGGCGTTAGGAAGAGCAGTTGATTTCAAAGGAGGGAAGAATGCTCGTGGATTCGCATTGAGATATGTAATTTAGTATTGCAGGGCCTGTCTTCTAGATGAGATAAGAGTCTCAAAGCCGTCTAATAAAGTCTTTTGACACATTAAGGTCCCCTTTTGCCCCTTTCCCTGAACGCCTTAGTCATGCTATTTCCATTGCGCCTGGGACTGCTAAGGTAAATTCTCACTATTCCTACACAGAACTGGTTCCCCGAAGTTCCCTTGCCCTCTCGTCGCCGCCTCGACCTGTTTGCAGCTAAAGGTCATCCTTGTAACTAGCCAAGGCTTGCATTTAGAAAACATCGTCCACTTCCATTTTATGCTCGATTTTGATCTTGGGTTTGGCTGCCTGAGCTGCGCCAGCTGTACCCACAGCAGAAGAGGCTGCTATCGGCTGAGACCGACTTGCAACTTCATCCTCAACAAAGACAGCCAGTCCTGAAAAGGCCTCGAACATTGTCCTGGCATAATATTCATGAAGGCTGTACCCTCCAGCCTTATGCCGTGGGTCGGCCTTTGCATGAGATAGCCACTCGCTCTCGTAATCGTCTTGAAGAACATATCTCGTTGGGGTCAGGTCCACCCCTCCAAATGGATCGTAGGGTTTCTCTTCCTTGGGAGATTCTTTCTTCTTCAACCCCCTGAGCGTAAGACTCTCGCCCAGTGAATCATTGTTCTCGTCAGCAATCAATCTCCGCCTTGCACTCTTCTTCAAGATGACTTGATGGGCCTGCTCCACGACTTCCTTCGCATTCCCTTGAGAAGAAGTCGCAAGCCGATCCAACACATCCCTCTTGCTCTTCTCTATATCCATCTTCTCCTCTTGCTCTTGATAAATCGCGGCTAAACGTCTCTGCTTTGCAGCTTCCCTCTCCATCTTCTCCCTCCTCCTCTCCCGCTCCGCTTCTTCCAGCCCCGACTTGCGATTCTCCTCAATATCATTCAAGTTGCTCTCCTTATACCTCTTCAACTCTTCCTCGGCCATCGCTCTCTCTTCCTTACTCCCCTCCACCAGGTCAAAGACCAAACTCTCTACCTTCTCTAGATAATTGTTCCAATCCAGCAAGGTTTCGAACTCATCTTGTCGGCGGTTGAAAACCGCCCCCACGCGTTTCCTGATATCGACTTCGCGCTCGACCTTCAGGTCCGCGAAGAACGCCTTATGGAAACCTCTTTTTCGGAGGGTTTTGCCACAGTAGGGGACGGGGCAGGAGGCTGGGCCGGAGGTGAAGATGCGGTCCACGCAGGTGGAGCACATTTTGTGGTAGCATTCCGGGTTGATGAGGAATTGAAGCGTGGGGTTTAGGTAGCGGTTTGATTTGCAGACGGGGCATATGTCGTCTGAGGGGTCAGAATCGAAGGCAGATTTGGTGCCATTGCGTTGCATTTTATTTTTGAGAAGAAGCTGGGAGGAGCGAGAGGATAAGGGTCCGGAACGTTGTTGATCGTGAGGCGTCATTTTTGAGACCGGGACGAGGCTGAGGTTTTGAGTGCTAAGAGCTGCTAGGTTGCGGCGTTTCGTGATGGAAGTGGAGTGCTGCAGTGGGGTTGAGATTTCAAAGCCTTGTCTGCTTGCCTCGTAGAAGATCACCGAATTGTGACCAACTCAATCTCTCCCAATTTCACTTCACTTAAATTTAGCAAAGATGGCAGAAGAAAAAGGTAAGCTTACCAGCTCGAATCCACTCATGTTTGCCTTACAAATCATTTCTTCGTGGTTCTTTGTCTAACGCCTTGCGCAAACCGATCAACTGATGCAAAATGGCAGAGCTCACCCCAGCCCAAGAGGCAGCGGCCCGCGCAAAGGAAGCAGAAGAGCAGGCAGCCCTCCCCTACAAATGGACACAGACGATCGACGAGCTAGACATCACCCTCGATGTACCTGGTAACCTCAAAGGTCGAGACCTGGTCGTCGAGCTCAAGAAGAAGAAGCTGGTCGCTGGTATTAAGGGACAGGATCCTATTATCACCGTATAACCCCCCTTCCAAAATTAAGATAGACATTGTAAACTGACACAAGGGGGATAGGGCGATCTCGCACATGAAATCCATGTCGACGAGTCAGCATGGACATTGGTTAGCAACCCGGCGGGCACCAAGACCTTGGAAATCCACCTCGACAAAGTAAACAAGATGGAATGGTGGGAGTGTGTCGTTATCGGAGCGCCGAAGATCGATATCACAAAGATACAACCAGAGAATAGTAAATTGGGAGATTTGGATGGGGAGACGAGGGGTATGGTTGAGAAGATGATGTGGGATCAGAGGCAGAAGGAGATGGGGAAGCCAACGAGTGATGAGCAGAAGAAGGTGGATCTGTTGAAGAAGTTTCAGGTATGTTTGCCTTCTCTAGTTTGCCTTGTAGGTGGGGGGATGGGATGGGGGGTTGAAGCTTGTTGCTATTTTTAATATTGGAGTCGGTGGAAATTCGCTCCAGGAGAATCAATCGTTGTGGGCATTGGATGCTGACTTTTCTGCTAGGAGGAACACCCTGAAATGGACTTTAGCAATGCGAAGATGAACTGAGTTGGCCTCCAGCGGCATATGGGATGAGATACGAAGGCTGACAGGAAAATACTTGTCATGTATGACTATAGCCAAAAGTAGTTTTGCAAGAGCATGATATACAAAGTTTCGCAACAAGTTCCGTTCTTTTAAGTTAGTGCTTGTAACATCTAACATCTAACATCCGATCGGTGTAAATAGTGAGCTCCCTACTCAGTACTTGACTTTATGTCCTCTAGACTTGATGATTTATTGGTAGCTTAGAGGGATTCGATCACTTAATGCATTGCCCTTATCCATACCTATGCCAAAGCTTGTAGTCATAAGGTATTCTTTTAATCTGAGAAACCTTTATGGCCCCATTCCCAGGATCTTTATTGTACATTGCACTTTGCCTACAATAATCTATAAACGCGTCTGTAACTTTTGTGTTTGAACGCTCCTCATATCACTCGTCTCCTTCTTCATTCTCCCTCTCTACTTCTAAATTTCCTTTACCTTTCACCGGCTAACCTCCGGCTCTGAACTTCCGATAGCGCCTTACTTCCACTCAAGAAAGCAACTACGCCTATTACTCCCGCAACAGGTAGCATTTGGAATAAGGTCCAGTTATAGTAGTAGAGGAAGAAAAGGAATTCCATGGAGATTGTAGAGCCAAAGAATACAATGTGGGAGATCGGTGCTGCACCCAAGGCTTTGGGGAGGTGAGCCAAATTCGCTCCTAGGTATGCCCACTGCTTCTTGTCAGTACAAATTTAAGTAAAAATTGAGGGTGTGTGACCACGTACAACTCCGAATAAGACAGGCAAAGTAGCCAAAACAGCGAGCACAAAAAATAGCGAGATGACAACAGGGCCGCTTTCAGGATCAGTCCTGAAAATGTGGTTGATCTCTTCACGTTGTCCATATCTAAGCGGCTTCTCGTATGGTGGTAACGGCACATTGGGATCGGTCTTGATGTCTAGGTTGAAGACGTGGTTGCCAAACGCTTGGGAGGGGCCGAAGGAGGCGAGTAGGAGAGTGGCGCGGAGGGGTTGGGTAGATTTGCGGAGCTGGATCGGGAGGTCTTTCTGTGTCTATGGTATTGTTAGTTCGTTGTGCGTTTACACCAGACCAGGAGAACCCACAAAGTCCACCTTTCCCTTCCCAGATTCCTTCACGGAGAATGGGAAGGATGTCTCGAGACCGGTGTCTTGGTCTCTGAGGAGAAGGAAAGCTTGGTGTGGACGTTTCGCTTTCCCATCTTCCGTTGCTGTCAAGACTATCTTGAGAGTATCCGCGGAGTCCAATGTTACGGGATTGGTAAGAGCAACATGATCGGAGAGTCTATTGAATTGGCGTTAGAAGATTATTTTCTAGCCCAAAAGATTTCTGCCATTGATGGAGCGTACTTGTCCTTAAATGCGCGGCCAGAGGCTCCCTTCCCAGTAACAGAGATGATTGCCTCGTCGAAATTCCACGACGAAGCTGCAGAGGCAACGCTGGCACCAGCCAGCAGTAACGAAGGGATCAATGAATTGATAAACCGCATTGTTGGGTTTATGAAATGTGAGGTTGGAATTTCCGAGCTGCGAGCTGGAGCTTCAAAGCCGCGTAGCCAAGAGTTGTGAAAGGTGTCCGCAGCCTCGACAGGGTTGGGTCGTCTATGACGGCCCTCCGTAGCGGGGCGGGGCGGAGCGGGGACGTTTTCTTTTACTATCGACCTCAAAACTTGGAAGAAATGGCATTCGAGCTTTTGGTCGGGCTATTCAACGCTCCCGATTACATTCGAATGTTCAATGCTTTTATTTGAGCGGGTCTTGTAAATTTTTTCCCTAATCGACGTGAGGAGTACCATGACAAGTCAGGCCTACGAGTAGTATCTTCATAAGTTAAGATATAAAAGAGATAATAGCATTGGATGTTCTCTGAAACACTTATATCAGTCTATGAGATTATTGATACTATAATTTTCAACCGAGGTTTTCAAACTATGGTGTTCACAGTTTAGTATACCTTATCTCCGATCATATTCCAGACTCATTCTTATACGAAACTAATTAATGTTTATCCTTGCGTGCCTGAAAAAAATATAAGTACTTTGACTTCAAGCATCTTAAAATCTATGCACACCTCCTATAATGTTTTATAAGTCATATACCGTGGCCAATCCCGGACACCTTGAACCCCCTTTTATTAGATAGCCACTTTCGCATCGTCACCCTCACGCCTAGTTAGCAAAGAGGCTCTTTTTATAGCACAATAGAGTTTCTCCACTATTGCTCCGCCACTGAGCTCTTACTATCTCTAAAATATATAAAAGGTCGTATCTGAATTTCAAGGCCTCCCTGCTCCGGATCCTACTCTACGGGAAAGTCATCCTCAGCCTTATAGCTGCCAGGGCGCGTAAATCCATGTAAGATCGCCAGGCAGACCAATCCCTCGCGCGAAGCAACTAAACAGCTTTTACTGTAGTCCAAGCGAAAAAGCCCTACTAATTACAACGTAATTTCACTTATATAATCACTTGCCAAGCTTGACGCTGTGGTTTATGGACCAGAGCCCAGCAAGCTCGTTGCCGATACAGCTGGGACGAATATGTGTACAGTAGTACGAACATTTAGCGTCAACTAAACAGTCAAACTACGTATTTAATTGCTTTACCTTTTGGACTTAGCTATAGTAAGTATCCTGACTCGATCTCAATGTATTGACGCTGATAATAGCACAAGTTTATCATATACTATGGATAACCCAGACATTCGACATGATGACAAGGAAGCGACCCTGTGCCCCTTCTGTCGAAACCTTCCTGAATATGCTATCACGAATGGAATGGAGGGGCCACCGATAGATATTCAGATTAATGTCGAGTCAGAAACAATTCCGGAAGACGACGCACGCTATAGCAATTGCACACTTTACCTCGTTATCAACTGTCTACGCCGCATCTGGTCAGGGACAGATCAATTCCCCACTGCACCCTGTCGTACTAGGAACAATATCGAAGAAACTTGTATCAAAGGGGTGTCCCTTCTTACAGATCCAACTACTCCGATAGGCATGTTTCTCAAGTCAAGATAGGGCGTCACTGACCCGATTCATAGATTACTTGGATATATTCAATCCCGGTTGGAGCAGATTACCGCCAATACACCGGGATCCGTGCAGTCCTCTCGCAATTGCTAGAATCCAGCGATGGATTGCCAATTGTGATAAAAGACACCGTAGCTGTGGCGTCAACCAATGTCCTCTGCTACCCACACGCGTTCTCGACGTTGGCTCCGGCAATTCCGCTCAAGTCGTAAAGCTGGTGGAAACTACCAAGGAACAGCGAGGCGCATATATTGCTCTGAGTCATTGCTGGGGCAAGTCCAATCCATTCATAACCACCCGGGACAACTTCAAACAGATGCAGAACGGATTCCTCCCAGATATTGCCCCAGCAACATTTCGAGATGCTATTGAGTTTTCCCGAAAGCTAGGGATACGCTACTTATGGATCGACTCTCTATGCATAGTCCAGGGAGATAAGAAGGACTGGGAAACGGAAGCGTCGAGGATGGCCAGAGTCTATCGAGACGCCACTCTTACACTGTCAGCATCATCCGCATCAGCTGACTCAGAAGGGTTTTTGAAGCACCGGCCATCGCGGCATTCAACAATTAATATAACCTCATCCTCAGGTCAGAGTGTAGAAGTCTACCTCTCTGAGCGCTTTGCGAATCGGGCGATCATAGGGGACCCGGAATATAATGTTATACAGCCACTAGACACCCGTGGATGGTGTCTGCAGGAGTGCTTTCTTTCCAACCGACAGATCAAGTTCCTGAACACCAAGATCCTCTGGTCATGTCAAAATGTAGACTTAGACGAAGCACGGCAAGATGACCTCGACAGCGCCATGAGGATTCATGGAACCGACCGAAATGTCATGTATCTTTTTCGAAATGTCCAAAAAGCGAGACATCGTACCCTCTCGCTGACTACTCCCTACTCCAGCTGGTATAATATGATCACTGAGTTCACCAAACGCAGCTTGACTTTTGCCTCGGACGTGCTGCCGGCACTGTCAGGTCTCGCCAATGAAGTGGCTGTGCATGATAACGGAAAATACTGCGCGGGGGTGTGGTGGGAGGATATAGCATTCGGAATATGCTGGAAGAAGTCGGCGACGCTCAAGCTCGCAGCCGGACCGGATGAATACATCGCTCCTTCCTGGTCTTGGGCTTCCGTCGTCGGCCCTGTGGAATTCGTCAATAGGAACGAAGTCATGTATCGACAGACTCCCATCACAGTTCCAATCCAGGTATCGTTTCACGACTTCTGGATACAGAACCATGGCAGCAACCCCCCATATGGCCAAATTGACGACGCATGCATCAAGCTCGAGGCCCCGTTCATCTCGTTAGAGGAGACGGACGAAGATACATTTTGTATTCCACACATGGTGAGCCTAGGAGGACGAATAGAAGTAACCTTTGACTTGGGAGAAGACAATCAAAGAGAGAATTTAAGTGTCATCTTTTTGCTCCGACGCCTACCATACTCCAGTACCCCCAACATCGAAGAAGTCATACTTTTCGGACTCATTATATGTCCGGTCTTATGCTCCTCGCAGAACTACGAGCACCTTGAGCTTCAAGTTGATACCAAGGTCTATCGACGAGTTGGGTTTGTTCAGATATGGACTTCTTTTGATAAGGAAACTGAATATTGGCAAACCCCTCGGAACGTTGTTATCCTTATTTAAGCGAGATAATAGATTCTATGAGATAGGTTTTATATAAGAAGGAATTCGAGTTTGCCTTTTAGAAGAACAATGATTTCGAATATGTGTTTCAATCCACCTATGGATATATTAAATTTGTGAATAGTCTAATTCATTCACGAATAGCTTGATCCGCTGAAACTACCTGCGAACAAAGTAAAGGTAAAGAATTGTAGTACTCTCTATACTAAATCATGGCCCCTACCTTTGCTTCAACCGGTCCCTTTCCTAACTATGTACGCATTGCATTCCAATCATATATGCTAATCTCTGGTTCCATCAAATCGAGAGCGTATTCGGCGTGAAAGTGCCACCGAACCCACGTACACTTTGATATTCAAGACTCCCTAAGCTAGACAACCCTACAGATTCTAGGTTCAAACATCGTATGCACTCAACCTTCCAACTTTTGAATAACCAATTATATCAAAGGCCTGATTCGAAGTCATCAGACTATACAGTGAGATAAAACGTCCTTTACCGGCTGTATTCGCCGCCCCTCGAAACAGACCATCGGGCTCGTCGCAGCAGCAGTCCTTCAAGGGTCTCCAGATTCTTATATCACAAGATCGGAGCTTATGAGAGATGTAAGAGAGGAGATAATCTGAGATAATATTATTCTCGAACCAAAACTCTAAGACTCCGATGGACCTAGCTAAGCTATCGCAAATCAGCACCCACCCGTGGTTTTTGTCAGTCTGTCCCTGAACTCCTCACATTCACACAAGATAAAACAAAATACTTGATTTAAAACGACTAGCATGACTGTGAATATAATAGCTAGATAAGGCTAAAAATACGTCCTCGCGCATTAGGATGCTTGGCGTTTTGTATACCACCTCCCACTTTTGTCCGGATAAATCCGGCAGGTAGATTTCCTTGCGCTCTTGTTTTCCAACTTTGAAGCTATGTTTGAGCTTAATTGAAGCTTGATGTCACGGCCTCGAACTCTGGAGACAAGTTGATGGTTATAATAGGGCAGGGAGGAAGAGATAGAGTAGCTTTTGAGGCTCTCAATAAGATGGTCGATCGAAGAGGTAAACGATACTATTTTTCTGACTAGAAGTCGAGCTCTTAGAGAAATAACTAAATAACAATACTAAGCTGATGGCTATAACTTTATATATTTATGATGGGCATTTAAATCCCCCAAATCATAGACCCGTTCCGGCATGCAGGGGTCTCCGGCACGCATGGCCGGAGCGGGCGTTGATATCAATTCTACACAGAGATAGATAGGGCTTATCGGCGGAGTCCGCAGCGGATATCAACGAAGCTTTTGTTGCCTCCTTACTAATTGCTGTCGTGCAACTCTATCTCGTCCATCTCATAGGCTATCGATGCCTCGAAGATCTGATATCAGCGGGAAGCTGCTATGCGATAGCAATCAATGGCGGCCGGAAGCCAGAGCTGACTGTTTCTTGATGAGTATTTAACATCGATGCCTCCCCAAGTCTCTACTTGCATCAACCATCCAAGAACCAATTAAGAAACTCCAACTACTCAAAAACATACTCGACTTAACAATGGCAATCAAGACCCTTGAGATCCGGCCTCTGAAGGCGCCGTCTCCAACCTCCGCCGTTGATTTTGGCGTCGAGATCGAGGGTGTCAATCTGGAGCACCTCTCGGAAGACGACTTCCAACATATCTACAACGCTCTGTACAACTCTCATGTCGTGGTTCTGAAGAACCAAGCCGGCCTCTCACCCAAAGCCCAGTACGAGCTGACCAAGCGATTTGATCCAGCTTCCGACAACTACGGGCACGGCAAGACCCTCGACGTCAAGCGTTCTGTCCTCCATCCCGACCTGAAGACCATTCCCCATCAACCACAGGTCCAAGTTATAGGGAACGGCTTTTACGAAGAGTATGAAGGGCTGAAGAACATCACACTTACACATCCTCACCACAAGAAATTCCACAAGACGGCAATTTCGGAAGAGGATGACTTGAAAGCGACGCGTTTCTATCGATGGCATATCGATGCCGCGCTCTACGCTCTGAACCCACCCAAGGTCACTTCTCTGCTGGCTGTCAAAGTGCCAGCTGGAAGGCGTCAAACTCTTCGGTACGATGATGGTAGTGGGGAGGAGCTGGACGTCCCACTTGGAACCACTGCCTTTGTCTCGGGCCAGAAAATGTATGATCTCTTGAGCGACCAAGACAAGGAATTCGTTCGCACCGCCAAGGTCCAGTATGCGCCCCATCCATATGTGTGGATGTCCACAGCGCGGAGTAGATCCGATGGTCTCGGCATGGTTTCCGATGGATTGGAGCTCCCTCGCTCCGAGCTCCCCCCTATCAACGAGAAAGACATCAAAATCCTCCCCATGTGCTGGAAGAATCCCGTCACGGGCAAGCTCGCACTTCAGGTTCACCCCAGTGCGATCGAAGCCATCCATCTGCCCAGCGGCGAAGTCATGACGGATCTGGCAGAGGTGAGAGAGCTGGTGCATCGATTGCAACGGCCGGCGATTTCTCCCGCCTACGTCTATCCTCACGATTGGCAAGAGGGGGATCTGGTCCTGTTCAATAACCAGGGTGTTCTGCACTCGGTTGTCGGGGCGTTTACGCCGGAGGAGAAGCGGCTTTTCAGACAATGCAACATGGCATCGAGTGAGGGGGTGATGGGACCGGATGGAAACCTGTATTAGGGAGAAGGCGAGGCGCAGTCAGTCGCATTCATGGTGGGTGCGCTCGCGGATGCAGTGTGATTGAGATGGGGGACTGGTGACCCGAGCTGGTGGTTGTCGTTTATGCGGATCGCATGTGCGTTGTCTTGGGTTGCTAAGTATCTGGATTTACCGGCGAGGGACAGGACGGGCCTTGGGACGTGGGTCTTTACGAACTCGGCGTTAGACGTATCTAAGCCTCGATTCGAGGAACTCGGCGTTTGCGTAACAAAGCGTATACCCCTTTTGCTTTCGTTACTGGGAGAGGACGGAGATGGTTTGTTTATATAGTTTGAATTTGAATGTCTTTATCTAAGCAAGAGGCTCTAGTCCAACAGGTCTAACAGCTCACGCTTCTGCCCACACTTGGCGAGTGACGCTCCGCTGGCTCTCCGAGGGCCACTGCCGTGGAGGCCGTCTTTTCTCTCCCGAATTCAAGTTTATATCTATATACTAAACACTTACTCTCATAAGAGATAAATGGAAGAAGTAGATCTTCGAGCGCAGCGAGGCCGGGGATTTGGGGGCTTGCCCCCATCAAAGTACCCGAGGAAAGCCATGTTTTAATCTTGAAAAGGTTTCTTGAAATGCCACCGTCTGCCTTTTGTTCTTTCCGACCATCAAGATATCTTGTGTAGCTCAAGGTTGATATGCGCTTTCGGACCAAGTGGGCGATATACATCGTACTCCTCGAGGGTGCCTTCGATCTCTGCTTCGCATGCTCACGACCGTCCGATGAGGGACAAATTTGTTATGCAGACTCTTCTCTCGCCAATCACCGTATCGCGCGCTATCACGGCTTTCCCTCATGATGCTTCGGTCTGATTACGGAGTACATGGCCCATCCTGCAGGTACATCAACACACGTTTCGGTCCCCGTTGGGCTTGTGAAAAGCTTCGGCGCGGCAAACGGCTCTTATCACATGTTGGCAGATCAACAAGAAGAGAAGGGAAGGGCGTGTAGCACATGGTGACATGGTGATGGGGGGCACCCGAACGAGAAGAGGATATATGTCGTGTCACCACCAGTTGCCCATGCCCGTCATCGAGGACGGTGGGATCGTCAGCTGTTTTTGTTTCGTTCTTTGTGCCTTTCAGCCCCGTGGGAGAAGTACTTCACCATCTTCTCCTATTCGGAGGATTCCTTCGTGACAAGTGCATGTGTGAATAGGCGTCGGGTTGGACCAAGTTGCGAAAAAGGCGGAATGGAATCCCAACTGCCGGTTCGCTGCTGCTGCTGGTGCGAGATCCGATGGGATTTCGAGAACTCGACGGGGTTTTCAGCTCCGGCGTGGGGAATCTGGATGGAACAGTGGGATGGAACCTTCGGATTTGTCAAAGCTTGGGGTATGGTCAACAGTGGTGGGATGAGATGAATCAGCTGAGAAGAGCATCATCATACCATCATCTACCCCGCGTATCCATCGGCCGCGAAGACTGTTTGGGTTCTTCCAAAGGGAAAAAAGGGTCTTTTGACTTGTCCGGGTTCCCCACAGTACTCGGCCCTCCGCCTTTTGCCAGCCGGTGGCGATGGTCGCTGCGTGTGGGGTACCATGTAGTGCGGACGAAGTATATACTCACGAAGGGCAAGATGTGCGGGAGGGGAAGGACTCCAAGTGATCAGCTATCAGGAATGGCGTCGTGGAACCGTCGTGCCCCGTCCTGCTATTCTCATCATTCTTCCTATCTTTTTGAATTCTTCCTACCTTTCTTAATTCTCCCTATTGGAGCTCCCTCTCCCTTCCTTTGCCCTTGGGATTTGGCACCGGGATCAACAACCATGGCAGCACTTGTGCATACCAGACGTCGACCCTCTGTTACACAATGATCCCACGCAGCCCCCCTTGTTTTCCTGCACAACCCCGACTTCCCTCACCTTTCTCCCTTCTCATCTGGTCTCGAGTTCGGCCTCACTTCTCATCCTATCTACTCGTATCGTATATATCGATGACGAGCGGTGTGATGCCCTCGTGACACCCCGGCTCCTCCACATTTCTCTGGATTCGGCCAAATCTCCCGTCCGTAGCCGCGCTGAGACTAGAAGACGGCCCTGGCTGCCACCTATTAAACATATCCTATCCTGTCCTGTCTGTTCTGATTAAACCTCCGACTACTGCTCCGCAAGCTGAACAACCTCTCCTCTCTCCTCTCAACCTCGTCTCTCCAACCACCTCCACGTCTTGAAGTCACAAACCATGTTCGTGAACTGGTAACCATTGCTTGCTTGCTCCCACCTCCCGAATCCTCGTGCGCTTTCATGGCTCGACCGAACCAGGACCATGTTGTTCGAATATCTCCAAAAGACAAATGGAGTTTGTCTCGACGAGAAGCGGCCGCGCAAACAGCTTCCCTCCTCCGCGCCCGTGAGGGGCTACCTCTGCAATGACGACTCGGCACCATCGCCTCGAAGTGGGAGATGGGAATTGTTGGGACCTGCCGCGAGGATACTGAAGGGGGGTGTGGAGGTGCTCAATCGCACCTGGACTGGGCCCCGGGGTGGCATGACGGAAGAGGAAAAGGCCGCGAAGCGGAAGATGGAGGAGAGGAGGCAGATACTGAGTCTGCGCATGAAGAATGCCGAGACCATGGCACAGTGGAGGGACGCGGCCAAGGAGTTGGATGTCCTGGACGACCATGAGAACTGGAAGTCCGATGGCACGTCCGCCGGTTTCGATGCGCTCTTGATTCTGGAGCGACTACAGCAGCTCGACCATGCGAGGATCGAATGCGATGTCAAAGAGATGCTCGTCCTGGTCCGGACGGCCTTGTCGAGGGATCTGGGCGGGATGGGCGATATTCGACTCTACAAGCATTCACATATTGGGACGAAGGATCTGATCGAACGTTACATCGATTCGGCCATGGATACGATCAAGTCATTGGTCGCGACGAGCAAACACGGTCTTCCTGATGGGATGGCGTCGAAGGATATACTAGAGCAGGTGGTCTATGCGAGACAGGCATTCGGGAGGAGTGCCTTGCTCCTGAGTGGAGGCGCTACATTTGGAATGAACCATGTCGGCGTGCTCAAAGCCCTCTTCGAGGCCCAGTTACTGCCTCGCATCATCTCGGGCTCTTCGGCCGGGAGTATTGTCTGCGCTGTATTGTGCACACGAACGGACGAGGAAATCCCACAGGTCTTGGAAAACTTTCCGTATGGAGATTTAGCAGTCTTCGAGGAAGAGGGAAACGAAGACGGCATTCTCGAGAGGGTGCGGCGATTCCTAACCCAAGGTGCCTGGATCGACATCAAGCACTTGTCGAGAGTGATGCGAAGCATGCTTGGGGATATGACATTCCAAGAGGCCTACAACCGGACTCGACGGATCCTCAACATCTGTGTCTCTTCCGCCTCTGTCTACGAACTCCCTCGCCTCTTGAATTACGTTACGGCTCCGAATGTCATGATCTGGTCGGCGGTGGCAGCATCTTGCTCCGTCCCTTTCGTCTTTTCTCCTGGCCAGTTACTGGTCAAGAATCCTCTCACGGGCGAGAACATCCCCTGGAACCCTACGCCTCAGCTCTGGATCGATGGCAGTGTGGACAGTGACCTGCCCATGAACAGACTTGCCGAGATGTTCAACGTCAACCATTTCATCGTTTCTCAAGTCAACCCACACGTCATTCCCTTCCTGATGAAGGACGAAGTCGCCGTGACCAAAGAGGTGGAAGAGGACAGCGACCCTCGCCCAGGGTGGGTGTACACTCTCACGAATCTCGCTAAAGACGAAGCTCTACACCGGATGCAAGTTCTGGCAGACCTTGGGATATTTCCAAACCTTGTCACCAAGGCTCGGTCGGTATTGAGCCAGAAGTATTCGGGAGATATTACGATCCTGCCGGCGATCGAGTACAAGGATTTTCCTAGAATGCTGAAGAATCCCACCTCGGATTTCATGGTCGAGGCCTGTCTTCGTGGGGAGCGTGCTACCTGGCCAAAGTTGAGTCGGATACGGAATCATTGTGCTATAGAATTAGAGTTAGATGCAGCAGTGCAAGCACTTCGTGCGCGAGTTGTCTTCAGCCCGAGCCAAGTCGATCTTCGCCGAATGACGACGGGATCCTACGCGGGGGCGTTTCCTATACCTCTAAAGAGGAGTGGAAGGGCGAGGAGAGACAGCAGTGGCAATCTGCATGCCCTTCGTACCAATATCGCAGAGGAGCCGACGAGGGTAAGAAAGAGTGTCTCGAGGCCACCCCGAAGGACCGCTAGTACCTATTGGCTGCAGGGCTCAAACCGTCACTTGCCAGCACCCACTCGCCCACGGCCTCGGTCGGAACATGGAACTCCTCTAATAACATCTAATCCGGAAGAGAACCCGTTTAAATTTCCAACTGACAAGACGACTTTCGAGCCCAATGCCCAAATCCCAGACATATCGTCTGCAGGCGAAACGACTCATTCGCCTCTCAGCGGCTCAGACGCCGACATTGACTCACTTACAGAGGAGAGCAGCCCCGAGTCGGATTTGAGAGACGAACTGCCTGGTCTAGGCTTGTATTATAGTCCTAGTAGCCATAATCGTTATGCGCTTGCAAATCTGATTGATTTCTTCTCGACAAGTCAACCGATCACGCCGAAGACCGATCATATCCTCGCTACGTCGCCAGCGACATCGAGAGTCAATATTGCGATAACGCCATCTCCCGTGACGGGCGGGAAAAAGCCGGGCGAGAATAAGAGCATGGCGACGCCGAGCAGTCCGGAGTCGAGATATAAAAACCCATTTCATCCGCCGCAGGATCAATCCGCGGCCGCGAATTAAACCGACCAACCGAGCTGGGTAGCCACAGCACACCACTCGTTTCCATTTTCTTTTGTGAAGATACCATGGTTATTATCAGCATATGCATTTGCATCATGGAGCAGGAATATTTTTTCATGTTTTTTTTTGGAGTTGAGATATCTAGGGGAGAAAGTCGATGATGTTTAGATCGGCGGGCATCGACGAGGATTGGCGTTGATTTGGGGATTAGCATGGCTAGTAGGATTGGGATTCGGATTAGGATCGGGGTTGATTCATTAATTGATGGGCATTTTGAGCCTTTAGATTTGGGGTATTGGGATGGGATGGGATGGGATGGGACGGGAGGGGACGGGAGGGGATGAGATGGGTGGCTAGGTCACTGGGTGGATATCAATAGATAGTTGAGGATGTTGTTTATATTAATTACAGCGAGCTCGCAACATTCGTTTTGCTTATTTGCCTGTTTGTTTGTTTATTTCTGAGTGATGTTGAGGGTTTTATTTCACCAGGCAAGGAGTTCTACCTTTCTTTACTGGCTCTGATGTTCGCTGTGGTTGTTTACGGTGAATGGTGAATGGTGAACGTAAATAGTAGGTGCGTGAATCGAGAAAAGGCAAACAAAGAGAGGGAGTGAAGACGGAGTCCCTCGAACGAAAGTACATATATAAATAAGAATCTCACGACCGTGGGAAATGAACGACACGTCTTCTTCTCCCAGCGAAACATTCTCACTACCGCTACCCTCCTCTTTGGGGGTTTTGAAATGTTGTCATAGAGACGTGAGCTTGTGTTTCTCGTCTACGTTTGCGGGCAGCTTTGCGTTTATTGATTTTGGGGGAGATGTTGTGTGGGAAGGTGTGTGAGGGGGTTGGGCGAGGAAGTGGGATTTGGCTGTGGGGGGGGTGGGGGTGGTGTTTGAGAGTTAGTACGTAGGTATTTTGATAGTGAAGATGGATGGATGGATGGATGGATGGTGAGGATGAGGTGAGTGAGTATTTAATTGTTGACTTTCCTCTTAGAATGGGAAAGAGAGAAAGAATGCTTGGGTGTTTTTGTAGGGATAAGTGAGGTGTTTGAGGTGAATTGGGGGATGCGTTTGTTTGTTGCTGGTTTTTTTTTTTTGCTTGGTGTTGGCTAGGATGGGGGTGATGCTGAAGTTTGAGATGACGACGGTTTTCAAAAATGAAGCGAAGTGTCAGGTGGATTTTATATACACAAGGCGTAGTTCAATTACGGATTTCTTAATCTTATCTAACACTTAAGCTGATCTTTCAATATATGCTTAAGTTATTTAATTTGATATCTCAAAGGTCTAGGAGCTTAAGCGAACATAGATAGTCTCGCTACGGTCCGTCCCCTAACATCAACATCAACCCCCCCGCCCCCCCACTTGACTTCCACGCAAGCTTACTCCGTCGTCAGCCCTTGCTGATACGGGATTGAGCCATTCTGATAATCATACTTGCCCGTCGCATTCCAATTCCAGAAGAAATCAAGATACTGCGGGTACGAGGCGGGGATACCGCACGTGGCGATGAAGTCCGGGAGGGAAGCTGTGAAGAGCGCTGTGTAGTTTGAGAGCGGGCAGGAGTATCCCGGGCCGGATTGGCAGGCGGGGAAGGGGACGACGGCTTCGTTGAGGATGGCGCGGATGAAGGTGCCGGCGTGGGAGAGGGCGGTTGCGTTGCAGGCGAGGCGTTCGAGGACGAGGTGGCCGGCCATGGGGACGATGTCGCTGCTGGACCAGGGGTTGCCGAAGGCGATGTGGGAGGTGGGGAGGGGTTCTGAGGGGGTGAGGAGGCCGAGGGCGGCGATGACGGGGGTGATGTTGGTGTCGTGGCAGCTTTGGGGGGTGGTTAGCATGGCAAGTTGGGTTGTGGGTGGTGGGGGTTCATTTACAAGTTCCAGAACATGGTGCCGGTGGAGGGACCTTCGTTCAGAAGTGATAGAGTTGCGTTGACATATACGGCTCCAACGGCGTTCATGTTCTTGTCACCTGGTCTGCATGATATGTTAAGTTGGCACTTTTTTTTACTTTGAAATTGAGGTACTTGCTGACCCTGAACAGTAGTAGTAGTTCAAATCTTGAGTGTATCCAAACGCAACCCACTCGTCCAAAGTGAAGGCATCGATCCAGTCCGAGAAGGGGCGGGCGTTCAACTCAAATGCAGCCATTTCTATATTTGATCTCACTGTCAGCCATATCAATAGATGGAGGTGAGAAAGTCCTTACGCATGAGATTGTACACATCCGTGGCATTGATGATAACCCCTGGGTTCTGGGCCTTGAAGCGTGCAGCTGCAACGTCGAAAATCGGCAAGTAATTGGTCAGATTTCCGCACGTCTGAGTGTCATTATCATGGATACAGGTTGGCGTTAGGCTATCAGCACCTTGCGAGGGATCCTCCGAGATGATATTGAGGGCAACAATGCTGGAATAGTTGTATCCGAAGAATCCCTCTCCGAACTTTCGAGCCGTTTCGATGATTCTCTCGTAACCGCTGGAGAATATTGGAACGATAGAATCTCCGTCCCAGAGATGACCATAACGAGCACGATACTCAGTTCCACGGGTGTAACCAGTCAGCAGGCCAGCATAGGGGCCCGAGAAGGTCTCTTGAGCATAGTAAGACTTTGACGGGAGCCAGTAAGTCCAGTCGTTCAAGAAGGTGAGGTCTCCTTTGAACGTGGCATTTGCTTTGAGCACCTTTGCGAGTGAGGTCTCGAAATTCAAGCCGATATTTGGGTCGGCGTAGCGTTCTCCATGTCTGGAAAGGCCGATCACTTGGTCGACTGCACATCCATCGGGGGGGTTTCGGTCAATGCCATAGGAGGCACGGTCAGAGTAGGGTCCGTTTCCTCCATAATGTTTCAAGATACTATATCCGTCGTAGAAGGTCTGTTTGAACTGCTTGTCCAAGTATGCGTTGCGACCAGATGCGGCTGCATTTGCTTGGTTTGGTAAAGATGCGACGGTAATGAGGAGGACAACTGCGAGAGATCTGAAGACAAACATTCTGACTGCTGCCCACGTGGGTATCGGTAAATACTTGGACACTGGGAAGACCGGAAGGGTTGATTGACTAGTTGATTAATCAAATCATACACCGAACTACTGTAGAAAAGCAGAGCTGATAGGCAGCTTTGAGCCCTGATCATCTCCCAACTCTTATACTTTTTGGTACATAGCTGCATACTGATCAATAAAGGCGGCATTGTACTACGTACGGAACTATCGCAAAGTCGGTAGTTGGAGTGCAGAAATTAATCAATTTTCTAGTAGTCTTATGCATGGTTTCGTATGATGTTGTCGTTGCCGTGTAAGAAGCGGAGGGGGTACCACCCCCCCACTCAGTGATTGCCGAGAGATCCAGGAGCGTGGTCTCGGGGATAGCCTTCCACCCGTCCCGAATGGCAAATAAGCTTTTGGAGATGGCTTGCGATATTTAATAAATTTTATAGTATCATATTTAAAATAGACAAGTCAAGATATCATTCTCTTTTACTCTTTTATTATTATTATTATCATTGTTGTTGTTGTTGTAACTGCTTAAGCCCATTGTCCGCATCCCACATCGATGACGTAAGGCAATGAAAAAACACTTGATCACCACAACTGCAAGAATGGGATACAAATACTTCTTCGCGACAGACAGAGCTAAAACTTGACTTCCGATTGTTCGACTTCTTTATGCTGGTTAAATCTACCATTTAGATGTCAGGCTCGAAACACGTGCAATCCAGGAACAAATCGATAATGCCCTCTGGGGTTTGTAAGTGGGGTAGCTGCAAAGATTCCTAGCTGCCTAATTGGGTACAGTCAATCAGATAACGGATCTGAAGACCGTGGTACACGAGAAGCGAGGATCACATTGTTGGTTTTATGGCCTTTATTGTGCTGGCATGATCTTCGGACGAGGAGGAACCCAGAGTCGGATATGGGCAGCCGATGGCTTAACAGGACTTATTGACTCGTTGTTATAGCGGCGGAGGTTTGGTATAGTGCAGCTTTGGTCGTTGGTTTTGGGAATGCCTTCTTAGGATCGTTCTATCTAATTGAGTTTCTGGAAGTGTCCAGTTGTTTGGGCAAACATGCATCAACTTTCAGGTGAGGATATGCGACACTATTCATCGGCCTGCTCCCTGTTCAGCTTATGTACTTGGATCTGCTCAATTACTCTCCAGCCCATATATTTCCTTTTGTGCATTCTATACTACTCGTTGCTCAGGACTTTCCTTCTAATCTGGACTTTAGGTTGAAGGAGAAAATTTGCTTGGCTAATTGATTAGCATCCAGTGTCCTTCATCATTTTCTTCTAGAATTGGAACGAAGACTCTATTAAAGTACCGAAGGTCAATAAATGGATAAACAAAAAATTCTCTATCTTTATCAAACTTGAATACTAAAGAGTCTTAGCAGCTGGATAGAAAGCTCATATTACTTTAACAGGTAAATTATTCGAATGTTAGAAGCAAATAACGCTACATAATACCCCTTCATAATCCCAACAGGCTATGTGTAAGATGAATGGATGCCTTAAGGATTTGCGCACTAGCAACATTGTTCTTTAGAAAAGACCTGCTGCAAAGGCAAGCTGAGCCTGGTCCGCGCCTTTTGAATTAATAGCAAGAGTCACATCCTCCTCTAGAGCATCAAAGAAACTTGGCCCAGCCGGCTTCCAGCCTAACTGTTTTGCTCGCGTCGACCTCGCCCGGCTATTTGAACCCCATATATAAAGACCAGGCAAGGGAGGCGTAATACTACCGATCTGCTCTTTGGTCCATGAGACGGGTCGACTGTTCGGTGGAAGCCACCCTTGCTTAACACCGAGATTGCTGATTGCCGTTGCTGCATCGATCCATTGAACTTCATCGGCAACTCCAAAGTAGAATCCCTAAACACACTTAGCTGAAAGTTGGTGATGCTATGGGCTGGGAACATACCTCTTTGCCCCATTGGGCTTTTCCACCGCCTTGAAGGGCTTCGGCTAGGATAAGCAAAAAGAGCGATACAACATCATCAATATGCGTGACAGCTCTCATGTTCTTTCCCTCGCCCAGATAGAACGCCTCTTTCTTCTCCATTACAACCTTGACGAATAACGGGACCATAAAGGACTCTCTTTTTCCAACCCCGGTAGTCTGCCCATAAATATCGGGAGGACAGATGGAAACCGTTTTCAAGAGGTCATTAGACGCATCCATGATCTGTCGATCGATGGTATGGTGTGCTACGGAATCAGGAAGGTCATAGATTTTCTGAATATCAGCCACGTCGTCCCAGACGAAGGGGTTCAGTTTGCCTTCCCAGGTTTGTTCTGGCGCGTCAGATATACAACCCGTGCCAGTTAGGTGGATTAGAAAACTGGGTGTCGTTTTGCTTTTGAGACCCGCGAGAATCGCAGCTACGCATCCGGGATGGTCCATATCTCCAGTGTCTGGTTATACGTTAATGAGAGAAAATGGTTTGTAGACTTCGATCACAATACTTACGGATGACAATGTCGGCATCAGAGGCGGCAGTTTGGATCACCTCAAAAGCATCAAAGTCCCCTACAACAATCTTCACTTGAGGATATCTGTCTCTGAATTGGGCCGATGGTTTTCGCAGGATAGCAGTAACTTGTAATTCGGGATATTTCTTAACAACTGCCTCGAGAACACTACCTCCAATATAACCAGTGCCCCCAGTGCTGCAATAGAAAATGAGAACTGAGAAGTGTTGATAATTTGTAGCATTAGAATGACTTACATGAATAATTTTGTTGTAGACATAGCGGTAGATGAAAAGTTGCTAAAGACAAAAATACCAGGGGTAGAACTTTATAACTTGGTTATTCCTCGACTTTGAGACGCGGTGCGAGAAGAGAGTTTATCAATCAATGACAAAATGAGTGCTTGGTAAGCTGCGAAAGAGCGCTAGAACGTCATACCATAAAATGCATGATCTGGCGTGGCGCCAAGAAAGCGAGGTAGGGGTTGGAAGCAAACGAAGAGATAGAAAGTACAAATGGGGGCTTGAGCTGTATATGAAAGAAGGAAACTCTAAATGCAGTTTTTCAAAAGTCCAGCACTCCCCTAGAATGAATTTTGCTGTAATGTTGCAACTTGCGAGAGCTATAAAATGAATGATTTGGACTACTTTCCCAAGAAAGACGATTGCGACGCGTAATTACGATAGGGAACAGAACGAAAGTAGGACTTAACCAGTACATATATTCTACCTCCCCTTAGAAGGCGAGAGCCGTGAGATGAAGTTGAGAGCTGAAACTTCAAGGTGAGATGAGACCAAAATAAGAGCTAAGTTTGTAAATACTAGCCTCAGGCATGAACATCACTAACCAAAAATGGATTGGCTGCGGATGCGACCCGCGGACCGCGTCGAAAGTTCGGAGCTCGTAGGAAAAGTCTTGGAGTTGAAGATTTGAGCGTTGATGTCGAGTCAATTGAATCGACAACCATGAGAGCGCATAAATTCGTGAGGGCTGTGGCTCCTGCGAGATCAACACTTGACTCTCTTGGAGGTTGTGTCCCGAAATCTCGATTCCTTTGTTTGAAAGCATCGAGTAGAGGATTATCCTCGAGGCCACTAGCTGGGCGAGCATTGGGTGGCCAGAGGTACTTTTCTGAATCGAGATGCATGCAAGCTGGTGCTGCAGAAGCTGTGTAAGTTGCCCTCTTCATTGGAATTGCCATTGGCTCTTGAGGGTTACAGTGGAGGAATGTTTATGCCTGAGCATGTCTTCTTACCGGTAGGAACAGTTGGACATAAAGCTAATACTTTCACAGCCTCAAGCAAGCTGCTGCGAACCCCTCCTCCCTAACACAGGAGGCCATCATAAAAAATTTGGACGAGGCTGAGCGGGGGAGGTTGACACGAATTAGAAATATTGGCATCGCTGTAGGTAGACTGACTTATAACCTAACCCTTTCCGCTTGCAGGGCTAATACAAGGACGATAGGCTCATATTGACAGCGGTAAAACGACAGCCACCGAACGAGTTCTCTTTTATACAGGGCGAATTAATGCCATTCACGAGGTACGAGGGAAAGATGCCGTTGGGGCGAAGATGGACTCCATGGAGCTGGAAAGAGAGAAGGGTATTACTATTCAGTCAGCTGCTACCTTCTGCGATTGGATCAAGCACGAGAATGGCAAGGACGAGAAATATCACATCAACTTGATTGACACTCCCGGGCATATTGATTTTACTATCGAGGTAGAGCGAGCGCTGCGAGTCCTGGATGGTGCTGTTATGATATTATGTGCTGTCAGTGGCGTCCAAAGTCAAACAATCACAGTCGATAGGCAAATGCGAAGATACAATGTCCCTCGCATTAGTTTTATAAACAAGATGGACCGAATGGGGGCGAATCCTTTCAAGGCAGTTCAGCAGATCAACGAAAAACTGCGGATTCCGGCAGCAGCATTGCAGGTTCCCATCGGTTCAGAGGATACTTTCGAAGGCGTGGTCGATTTGATAAGGATGAAGGCCATCTACAACGATGGACCTCGAGGAGAAACCATCAGAGAGACAGACGAAATACCTGAAGATCTCAAGCAGTTAGCGGAGGAGAGGAGATCCATGTTGATTGAGACTCTGGCAGATGTCGATGACGAGATTGCTGAAATATTCTTGGACGAGAAAATACCAACTCCGGAACAGATGAAAGCTGCCATTCGACGAGCCACGATTGCTTTAAAATTTACTCCTGTATTAATGGGAAGTGCTCTGGCTGACAAGTCGGTTCAGCCCATGTTAGATGCTGTATGCGATTACTTGCCCAACCCAGCAGAAGTTGAAAATCTAGCGTTGGACAAACGGAGAGAGGAGAAGCCTGTCAAGCTTGTTTCCTACAACTCGCTTCCCTTTGTTGGCTTGGCTTTTAAACTCGAGGAGAGTAATTACGGCCAGCTGACTTACATTCGGGTTTACCAAGGCTCTCTGAGGAAAGGCATGAATGTTTTCAATGCACGGACAGACAAGAAGGTCAAGATTCCACGTATTGTGCGTATGCATTCCAACGAGATGGAAGAAGTTCCTGAAATCGGGGCAGGGGAAATCTGTGCAGTGTTTGGTGTTGACTGCGCCTCGGGAGATACATTTACTGATGGTGATCTCCCATACTCCATGAGTTCGATGTTCGTTCCGGATCCCGTCATCTCGTTGTCTATAAAACCGAAGACCTCTAAAGACGGTGCCAATTTCAGTAAAGCTATGAGCCGTTTCCAGCGAGAGGATCCAACTTTCAGAGTACACGTAGATCTTGAAAGTAGCGAAACTATCATTTCTGGCATGGGAGAGTTGCATCTAGATATTTACGTGGAGCGCATGCGTCGAGAGTATGGTGTCGAAGTTGTCACTGGAAAACCCCAGGTTGCCTACCGTGAGACCATCACCAATCCAGTCAAGTTCGACCATACCCTGAAGAAGCAAACAGGAGGTGCGGGTGATTTCGCCCGGGTTGTTGGATTTATGGAGCCTATTCAACCAGGCCCCAATGGATATCTTCCATCACAATTCAGACAAGAAGTCGTTGGAGGCTCTATCTCTGAAAAGTTCCTGTTCGCTTGCGAAAAGGGTTTCCTTGGTGCATGCGAGAAGGGGCCTCTTATCGGCCACCCTGTTCTTGGGACTTTGATGGTGATCAACGATGGAGCAACTCACATGACTGATTCTTCTGAAATGGCATTCAAGAATGCGACATTGCAAGCTTTCAGAAAAGCGTTCAAGGAGGCAAAACCCCAGGTTCTGGAGCCGCTCATGAAGACGACCATTACGGCACCTAATGAGTTTCAAGGAAACATTGTTGGACTCTTGAACAAGAGAAATGCAATCATCAACGATACCGAGATTGGCCCTGAGGATTTCACATTGCTTGCAGATTGTAGTTTGAATGCTATGTTCGGCTTCAGTTCTCAGTTGAGAGCAGCAACACAAGGCAAGGGTGAATTTGGAATGGAGTTTAGTCACTATGCCCCAGCACCTGGCCAATTACAGTAAGTTCTCACACCTCAACTGAAATCAAAATACTAACCATTCGTAGAAAGGAACTAGTTGGAAACTATGAGAAGATCCAAGCTGCTCGACACAAAAAGTAGAGAGAATGGTACGTTTGATGCCATTGTGTCGATAAATTTTGGACTTGTTTGCTGTATTTGTTGGGCATGGAAGCGTCATGGCGTACATATGTCGGTATTGGCATGGCTGTAGGTGGGAATGATCACGCAGGAATGACAAATACTTGTACTACATATTGTATCATACACAAGAAAGGGTCTCGACTCCTACAACTTGGATATATCGCCATGGGGAATCTCAGCAATGATTCTTAGATAAAATTCCAACAAAGCCATTTTCTAGAGTGGTCTTTGACTTTGGATCAAATTCGTACCTTTAGTGAGGATAAAGAACTCCGTTTGTATGGGTCTATATATACACAATTTTCTCTTTGTTACCTCAAGTGCTTTCATTTTCATTATGAACAAACAAACATTTGCAACATTTTATTCTTGGCTTTCACCATATTCTCGAGTTAATGCCTTTGAAGCCTCCGGGGCATCATTTTTATTCCAAGCAGTTCCTAGATGTTTTAATTGTGCTACTTGCACCATAACTTGTTGAAACGCTGAAAGTTTATATCCCAACTGATGTCATCATCATCTTCTCCGCTGTCTCCGGCTCCTTCGGACTGGGCTTTCAAATATGGCTTTACTCATCCAACCCTGAAAAATAAGGACAATGGAAACAAAAGCGGGTTTACACCGATCAAATACGGCTCTCTACTAAGAGGAACTGTATTGGAAGATCAAGCTTACCTGGAAAAAAAAAAAGAGCCGAGGAATTTCAGAAGAGACAGCTGTACCTTTTCACGACTCAGGAGCTTGTTGATTTGGATGCGATTACAGACCGAGATTTGAAGCCTGGCACACTCAAACCATCCGACAGTCTAATTTGGTCTCCATGGAAGCGAGAAAATTGGCTTCGAAGCAATGAACAAGTAATTGCGCTATATCGAGTGAATTTCCATGGTGATCTCCGACTCCCGAGTGACTCGGGAAAATGGGCAGCAGGCGACAGCGACTTTCCTTGGAATATTGTAAAACCGGTGCTTACTATTGCTACGAAGATGACCAACACGCCCAAATTTACGGAGTTCGTGAGTCAACTTGATTTGAATGCTTACTTTTCACCTGATAACCAATTATATAGCTCGATATTCTGATTTCCGGCCACAGAGAACCAATAGGGCGCAAGCGCAAGGGCAAGTCTACGAATTTAATCTACTTGGAAAACCCCCAGGGAGCCAGACGACGATCCCAGCGCATCAGCCACCTACACATAGTCCAAAAACTAGCAGATTCCTTGCGGTTGGGGTTTAAGTATAGGCTGGAGGACCCACACACTCGTGCAGAGGAAGACACAACGGGATCAGATGCCTTTACAACCTGCGAAGTGGATGCTAATGACCCCAAAAATCTTATTATACATATACTCTTCGACTATGAAAAATGGGAGTTACTATTACGGAATGACTTGAACGATTTGGAACGCATGGGACTGCAATACCACCTTGCTACAGTTGTGCTTCATGAGACGTAGGCTACTTTTACTCTTCGTCACTCTCTGATCGTAAATCCATGTACCAATGTTAATCTTGCCTAGTACACATGCACTATGGAACGTCATTTACGGCGAAGAGTCTTTCAAAAGGAGCAAGGGTAAGAAGGAGGAAGTTGCCCAATCCGACGTAAGTAAAGCTTAAGTGTATGGGTGCGCTCACACTAACAGGTTGAAGCCATACTTCCTTGACGAGAACTTATTGGAACTTGGGTTGGCAATGGAGCAGTATGTTCTGGGAGGGTTCTCAACACCAATGCTCCGGAGAAGTAACGCACCGAGTTTTGGCTATTGGGTCAAAACTGGGTGGCCAAGCATGGGATTTGTCGAGCTATGCGAACCCAAAACCAAGATCCGGAAGCCAGCGGGGTTGGCGAATCTGGTGAATGTGTATCCTCTTCAAGCCACATACTTTGAGGATGTTCACCAGGAGTTTTGGGACATGACGGTGAGGAAATTTGGCATTCCGGCTTTGAAGATGCGTGCTCTTAGAGTGGGGACTCGGATCACTCATCGGCTTGTCAAGCAGGGGCAGGAGGTTGTAGATATGGCTAGGAGTGTGGATGCTCATCGTCGCATGGAGCTTGATACATCGTTGTCGTTACAGGAGAAATTGAAGCGTGTTCTTGGGATGGGGACGAGTGAAAAGCAGGCTTATGAACTAAGCCGCACGATACAGCGAAACATGTTGGCCATTGAGGATTATGCTGCTAAAGCAGGTCTGATTACCGAGCTCACGGCTGATTTTCAAGATTGCAATTTGCAGCTTTGGGGATTGATGAGGCAGCTCGATGATGTAGATCCGGATGAGGCTGATCTGGATGTAGATGCGCTTAGGATGGAGTTCAGCACACTCGTGGAACAGCAGGTTACCAAGCTCAGGCTAATCATAGAAGCTCACATGGAGAGAGTAGGTGCACTATGGAAGCTGATGAAGTCCGGTGATGAGTATTCGGGTCGCCGAGAGGAGCTTGCGGTGTGGAATGCGGATACGAGAAGGTTTTTGAGACAGTTGCAGGACTCGATCGGCCAGCTTACCGATGCTCATGATATGATCGTAGAAACTCTCGAGGAACTGGATATCAAACTTGAGGTTACAAAGCTGAAACTGGGAAGTGAGGGTTTCATTACTCCAGAAGGTATAAAGTTATACGACGAGGATAAATATGAATTGGAGCAAGTGACGGAATTTAGCCGCTTACTCGATGAGCATGAGTATGACGATGTTAGAGATGAGCTGGAAGGGTTGGAGGTGAGAAGATGGGACATGTCGGAGTGCTTTTATCAGGTGATAGATCTCATCTCGCTGAGGCTTGAAGAGAGATATCTTGTTGCTACGAAAGGTATTGGGCTCATAAACGAAGAGGATTTAGAGTCTTTAGAGGACTATGTCAAGAGGCAAAAAGGGGCGTTAGAGACAATTGAGGGGCTGATCGAGGCAGTCGACGACGACGACGATAACTTTGCTAAGTTTAATTGGGGAGGACAGCTTGAGAACTGGCGGGAGTATGGCTTGGCTACGTTCAAAGAGATGGAAGATAAACTTGGCTGGGTGGACCCAGATGAAAGTGAATAAGGCTGCTTGCGATGAATTTGGAAGTTTAAATGTTGATGTTTGTGAACCAGACGTTAACACACCAGACGTACAGAAAATATTAAAAACACTCTTATTAGAGTTCATATTATAATTGCTCTGGTCTGAAAAGGGGAAAACCCATCATATTCATCGCAATGGAGGGAAGCAATGTCAATCTGGATCTCGCATCCATTTCCCTGGGTATCTGCAGTCCCTCCAATAAAGAAAAATGTACTCCGTCGTACAAATACAATTCCCTAATTGCTTGATCTCCTCGGACTTGTTCCTACTCTGCCTCACGGAGCAACCTTCGCAGGATCATGTTTCGAGATAACCCACCAGGCATCTAGAATTTTTATTAATGGTTGAATCAGGTTTCATAGAGGGCGACTCACGGATGACGCCGGGAATCCAGCCGAGGATGCAGAGACATATGTTGATTAGAAGGTCGACACCACATCCTGTCTTGAGGAAGACGGAGAGGGGAGGGATGAAGATTGCGACGAGGTAGGCGAAGACATCAGCCTGTTGGTGTGGTGGTTAGTTATATCGGCATTGGGCTTCAGAGGCAGGAATGCGGGGAAGTGGAAAGAGGTGGCAATAGATAGGGCTTTGAGGGCAATAGATAATAGGGGGCAAAAGGTTGGATAAGGCTCACGTTGCTTGAAGCTGCCATCTTGATATTTGTTGATTGGCTTTGAAGTTGGGTTGATACCGGTTGAGGACTTGCAGAGTCGATGCTTTTCTGATATGTGATAGAGAGGGGTTTGGCTGTTTTCGGTCTCTTGGCATCAAAGAGTTGGAGCTGGTTCAGGCCAAATACTTTATATCAGTAAATTAGGTGAAGGTGAATTCAAGTTTTCTGATTCGCAAACGTTTCATCGATGACGCAGGGCATGACCGTTCTAAAATTAGGGCAATCACATCAGGGACCCCGGCCCTGGTCTGCACGCATCAACGTCACCTGGAGAACGAGATGAACTCTATTCGTCGAAACGAGTTCCATACGATGATTTATTGTTCAATCGAGATCGGAACCAGAATCTAATATGCCTTGAAAGGGTTGTGAATAGAGGCGATCAATTCTGCCTCAACGTTGCTCGGAAAATCCGCTCATGGAAGGAAGATCATCTGTTTGACTTCAAAGTCCGACGAATACCTCCAAGCACGCCTTGCTTCCTCTATGAGTTGAACTGGAGTTGCACTGATACGCTGTGCTGTCAATAAGACTAGACAAAAGACCTGCACATTTGCAGGAATTTGGCGGAAGTACACAAGCTGGCGAGAATATCGCTATGCAGACATAAGCGCGAAGCTGCGAGGATGCTAGGAGCAAAAGGCACACAAAGAACACGACAAAAGGCACAAAGAGAGATGGAAGCAACCAGAGGAGATTTCAAACGGCAAAGAAAGTTCTCAATCGTTGAGTCTGCTGGTGGGAACATTAAGCGGTTGGGGATTACTGATGAAAGGAACATAGGAGATTCCGATGTTTGGACGTTGGTGCCACGAATTTAAGTGCAAGATTGTGGTTTTGGCAGGAGACTTGCCCAAGTCTATGCTGATATCAACTTGTACAACACAATAACCCCGCACAACACCCTAGCATCCGCCCAACTATCTTTGGTATCAATGTCAGCTTTGGTTTGTCCCACAGCGAGAAGAGAGTACCAAGTAGCAGCCGTCCCACCCTCCAAATCTTCCAGTTCTGCGTTCTTCTTGTCTCCGAAGGATTTGTTCAGACTTCGATTGCACCACTCGAAGAACCTCTACCATTGTTGTTTGATGACCCGTCTCGATGCGTGGAGTTGATTTCCTCGCAGAAGATAGTGTCATGTTTCGATTTCCTCCCTGCATTGCTCGTTTTCTCTGAAAGGCGACTATAGCTCCGAAAGGCAACCACCATCTCCCGTTGGCTAGCTGCGCCGAAGTTAAGTGCAGGCTTGTGTGACCGGAAATCAGAAAGACGATGCGGGCACTTCGGGCATTTTCGATTGGGGTTGGTTGGTCTCTCAGTGCTCATGATGAGGGTTGCTAGTGGTGTTGAGTGATGTTTTCGGGAAGTATTCAGGCTGATGATGTTGTTTCCTTTTCCTCCGAGGAAAGGCAGCTTGGAAATATATCGTTGCTTTCGATATCGTCTTTTGTGAAAGGTTGATATATGTATTTCAGGCCAGCTGCACTGGATTAAATTCTTCCTGATGCTAGTCGCTTGAGGTAGGGTTCCAACCTCTGAAACATACCTTCGGTTTGTATCAAGACTCCAACCACTAATTTGCTTTTTTCAACGGTCTTAGTACTGACGAATCTTTCACTCTGGACGAGACCCTAAAGTCAGAATAAGACCCCTCACTGCGCATAGCCTTGCATACAACCAAGCCTTTCCAAAAGGATCAAAATAGAGAAAGAAAGGACGAAGACCTTTAACAAAAACTTTGCTATAAGAGACATCGGCTAAATTGAAAGGTCATAGAGATGACCAAGCTGAAACCCCTAGAACTGAGTGGCTCCATACGACTTACTGCGAAATAAATTGACCCATTCTCAAGGCTCCCAATAAAGTAAAGCGAACTGGCCGTCATCGAGTGGACCGAGAGATGAAAGAGAAAGCAGTTAAAGAGGAACCACCACAAGGCGCTCAAGACTCAGATAGTATAGTTTCTTGTAGCTCCTACAAAGAAGCATGAATCGTGAAGAGCAACGTCGTATCTTGGAAGATTTCTAGTTAGTTGCTTTTGATCGTAGGCTTTCTACGCATATGCCAAAAGCATGTCCGCTTTTCAAACCCCCAATTCAAAGAAATCTACTTAGCAACCTAGCTCGGGCCATGCATGACAAAAAGCGGCTTGGGTCGGCAGGATCAGGACCAGGTTTTTGGTATCGCATAGTTCTCGTATTTGCGAATGCTGTAACAATTCTTCAAAAGGTCAGTAAGATGGAACATCCTGATGGCCATCCATAAAGAACTTGATTAGTCCTGAAGGTGAGATAACACCCCCTATTTCCTTTTGATTTCTCACTTCTCATTTCGCAGCATGACAGAGTCTCCTTAGGTATTTATAACCATTTTCTTCAGTCCCAAAGGGAGACTATGATACACCTCGTACTTCCAATCAAATCCACGATTACCCTTTCCCCAAACTTCTCTTCAGATAGAAGAGCAAAGCAAAGCAAAGCAGAAAAGAAAGAAACTTTTGTACAATCCAGAGATCCCACCACTGCATGGCTATTATTTCCTCCAGTACCTAATATCCTCCTTCCTCCATGGACGAAAGCCAACCAAGGGACAACTGAAGGATCGATCTAGCCTATCAACTTTCCAGTACTCTATCATGCCGTGTGGGATATCCACGAAATGTGTAAGAAGTGTGCAGAAATAGTTCAAGTCGCAATCGTAAGCAGAGAAGATGTGCCAGGCCCTGATGATCTTTGCTGTTGACTGTTGAATTGCAGACAAGCGACCAAGTTGTGCAAGCTCTGGAGCGAAAGCCTGCAAGCAGATTCCACTGAATATCCTCCAATGTAACGGCCATGCATCCGGATACTTTGTATGCTGCTTCGACTTTGGTGAGAACATAGACGCCTAGGGAATCATGTGGCTCTGTGATTGCGAATCCCATGAGCATATTTCGGTAGCCCTTGCCAGTGTCTATCAACGATACCGCTTTGTCTAGATAACTCATGATATCGCAGTCATCCACCCATGCAGCTATCTTCTCGCCACAATATCAGAACCATTGTCTCCTTGCATATTCTCAGTCCTCGTATCCTTCGCATTTGTATCTATGACAGTCTTTCATCCAAGCCTTGATAATGAGGACTCGACTCGGCTCGCAGTACATGTGCAAGTTCGAACTCTTATCTGGTGGCGCAGGATACCACTCATTTATAGCATCCATAATATTGTTCTCGTCATTTTCAAGCAGACCCGATGAAGGATACGTTGCCATATAATGCTTGCCGCCGGTCATAGGATAATTCTGACGTTGCAGGGTAGCATTTTGCGGCAAGACGCCATTGGCAGGAGTAGGAATCCAAGTGCCATCATCCCGATCAACAATGCCATGCCCCATCCCATCACGCCCTCGAGGTCTTGTAGGTACCCTAGGGACTGTAGAACCTCCCGCGTTAGCCGGGGTGTGGTTTCTCGATAGGCTTCGGAGCCAGTTTCCGCTCATCATGTTGCGAAGTCGACTATGAGCACGGGATTCTCGCTCTTGACTGCCACCACGACGGTCACGAGGGGGAGATGGCTGACAGGAGGCTGTGGTGAGGTTGGCATGTGTGCGTGCCTTGGGGAGAGCGGAGGTGAGAAAGTGGGAGGGCGTATGGAGGACTCCTTCGCGCAGGGTGCGGTCTCGGTCAGCCTGGCTGGGGCGATTGAGATCTGGGCGAAGGATGAGGGGGGCTCTGTCCATATTTGTAGGATTGATTGGTTTGATTGCGTGTAGGTTCGATGTGAAAGGAGGAGCAAGGTTCGATTTCAGGTCGGACGAATTGCAGATGAGATGCAAAGAAACAAAGGAAGGCTAACGGTGTTTGAAGAGGTGATTGACGAGCAAAGGCTTGCTGTGGAGCGTGATATGGAGAGGGTTTGAAGCCCTCTAAAATAGCGTAGGTTGATATTGAATTTCTATTGTGTTATCAGAATGGGTTGGCGTCAGGATTCAGGGCAGCTTTGCTATCTCAGCGCACCACTGACTCATCAAAACTGATTTTTGAAAGAAAGAGGTGAATACCCGCGCCTAAACGAATGTGAAATAGACTTCCTCGCTATGTAGTAGGAAGCGGTTTCAAATTGAGGTAAGACTGACTCTTGAGGAAATCTCTGGTCTTGACTAGGGCTTAATTTGATACCCGAAAAGAATAAAGTAAATTGGAATGAGATTAGGAAAGAGGAGATTGGATTGTCTGTTGTGACGTGAAATCTGGATTGGAAATGTTCTTTTGCCGGCTCATGCGAAATTTACTAGAGAGTGAATTTTTAACTCGGCGTAGCTTTACTCTAACGAAGTAAATTGTAATAAGTTTTAAAAACGAGAGTCACCTGAATGGCTAGAAACTATTGATCAGCCGAACAAAGGTGGATTATTCAAGGCCACAGAGCTTCAGTGACGCTTGGTGGAAGGCGAGAAACCGTAAAATGTTTGATATACACAAAATATTTGAAGAACAATATGAGTCGTAACAAGCCTGATATTTAAAAGCCTCTAAACTAGTCCCGAGCTCTTGAAAGACATTGATTGTTAGTATGCTTGAGGTAGGGTATATTTCATGCAAACACTCATCTCACTCTCTGGACCAACTTCAGAAGACTCGGGTTTGAATAGCATAGCTAACTTGATTTCCACAACCTGAAAATGCAGATAAAAGAAATTATCTACTTCTCTCGCCGTGAGAGTAACGAATTCTCTGAATTAAAAATCTTAAGACCATGTTTTCTCTACCAATCGCCTCTCTCTGAATCACCCTCCTTTCCTCCCAATAAACTGCTAACTATGTAAGTCGTATGACAAATAGCAAACACGTTGCCCATGAGGCTTTAGCAGAGTTACCAGAGACTACTTAAGTCTTGGCTTTAATCTATAGCCCTCTTTCTATCTGTTGATGAACATCTGGGACAATCGCAATGAAATCCGTAGTTGTCGAAGAGAGTGGAGGCCCTCTCAGTGTAAGAGATTGTAATTTCTTGCCCCGGTTTTATCGACTTAATTGCGCTGACAACCATTTTATCTCTGAACTCGTCATACCGGTAAGTGCAAACTGCATGTGGATGGCAAGCGTGGTTGAAACGGGAACACCTAAGGAAGATGCCCGTGTTACCATGAATGGTCTTGAACCTGTATCAAAAGTTAGCTTATTGAATAAACAAACAGAGAAGACCTACTCACCGATTAGTCAAGTAGATGGCTTCAATGACAGAGTCAGACAGAGTCATGTAACCATGGAGTTTGCGATACTCCGCTTGCTGTTCCGAGCCCAACTCGTCATATTTGGTGTATATTTCTACCCATCTAGTGCGAAAGAGTGGCCTCTCACAGATGACCTCTTCGGACATCTCAATGTGCTTTAAGGCAAAAGCTCCATAGCCACCCTTTGGCGATTTTCGCACTTCAAAGCTGCCTGTGGTGAAGAGGATGTCGGATTCGGCCGGTGGAGTTGGAGAGTTGGGGGGAGGGGACCTGAGCGAGGTGATGAACTCGGTCCTGGAAATTCTAGGACTAGAGGACGAAGATATGGGAGAAGGAGGAGGAGATGGTGAAATCGAGAGCCTCTTCGTTTGATTTGTGCTGCCCACAACTTGTTGCTGGATCATGGTTTGTGGTGTAGCCATTACTTCGCGGCGGGGTTTCTAGGCACGCTCAGAACAACATCGTGTCTATTGGTGTTAATGGGTAGCTCACCTCGTTCCATTTCAAATCACGACGTGAGTACCAAGTATCGAAATCATCTGCCAGATGCACTGGCCAGATGTTGGTTTCGAAGAGGGGCAGCATGTCTTTTCCTGGGCGTAGGGAGCTCTGGAGAGCTGATGAGGAATTAGCGATATGATTTAAGCATAGAGCCACCTGGAACAAGATATAAAGAATATCGAGGTTGTTTGTTTTACTTTTTCAAGCTGGCTGGATGAACTCAAATCTAGAAAACGTGAAGTGCTCCCCTTTTAATCATTCAACACTTGCTCATGACTTAAAAGCGAAGGCCAGAGGATCTTGAATAAAAGCTCAAGGCCACAAATTGTCATCAATAGACCAACTTCAACCAATTCTCAAAGACTATAGCAAGCAACAAATTTCACTGCTCTGACAATCATAAATACTAAAAAGAAACCAAAAGAGTTTAATAGAAGAACAAACCAGATGATGGACAAATGATCCCAGAGAAATGTGACATAGAATGTGGTGCTATAAAAATGAACGGAAGCGACTTACAGAGTGCATTCTCTCCAAGCCTCTCAACATTTCTACAACTAAATTCTGCTCTTAAATCCATTTTGGATTTGGAATTAGGTCTGTCCTGTTTGATCGTTTGTATCAGCCAAAGTTTCTACTGGTGGCAAACATTATAGACCACCATGAGTCTTTTTCAATTCATGGATAGCTAGTGAAAGAGGAAATGGCAGTGGTTTGCAAGATGACGACAAAAATCCATCAAGGAGAAATACTCACAAGAAAACATCAAATATCCACCAGGCGATAAACTCATAATTGAAATCCAAACAAAGTAAGTGCTATGTATGAAGCGTGGGATAGATAAGCACGCCAGGGAAAGAGCATATATTAACTCTTCGTATTTTGTTGCAGATCGTATAAATCGTAAAAATCGTGGTGCACGAAATGAAAGAGCACACATCAGGTCTTTATATTTTGTTGCAGATCGCACAAATCGTACGAAATGAATGATTTGCGAAGACGGAATCAGCTTAAATATCTAAATATGATGTGCGGGTAGCCTGAAATGGCCATAGTCACGTGAACAAGTCAATCACCTAACCAAATCAGTATCACCACATGATGACATTTCTAACTTGCCAAAAGCACGTTGAAGATTCACCTGCATCTGCATCTACATCTATTTTTGCCTTTCAAGCTACTCTACATTTAAGGTAGTTAATTTCTGAAGGCAGATGCGCTTGCTCAGTGACTCAGTGCGGTTTCTGGTTCTATGTATTACACTATCCCTGGATGGATAAAAATCGTGGGTATCGATTGTAGTTATTCCTATTTGTCGATTCACCTACTGCTCGTGATACCACCCCGCGGAAACGAGGTATATCAGTTGAGCTAGTATTGGTGTTGATCGATGGTTGTTGTATTATAAAAGAGGAGTAGAGGACTCCTCTTTTATGCACTGTAGCACATTCGCTTAAGGCTAGTAACTAGTGTACACGTGACCAACCAACCCATTCAATCTACCACTACTATTCACTATGAATATTGATACCAACACTATTCCACTTCCTACCAATTCTGCCAAGACTTTGCAGTTCCATTCTTGACAGTAGGGCGCTAATTGTGTTAGCCGTGAGTAGAAAAGGATGCACGGTAGTCACAAACCTCTGCAATTCGCTCAATCCACTTGATCAAGTGTGGGAATTGCTTCATATCCTCATTTGAGATCTGGCCAGAAAAATCGTAACCACTAACCCATGCTTTTTGGTTACGACATATCAGCAGGTAAAAAGTGAGGGATGCAGTGGCTGGTCAACTCACGCCATGTTCCAATATCAGCAACTGAGTATCCGACCTTTTCCATTGCCTGCTAGGTAATCACGAGGCTGGCCCGTATATTTTCCTGAGAGCTGAATCTCAAGAACACCAAAGACTCGAAGTGTTTCATTTCTGAAACGAGTGATGGCATCTGGATATAATTTTATGAGCTTTTGTCTCTTTGGATTGCAAAGAAAGCTCACTTACGTTGATCCTTCTCCTTGTTGGAATCTAGCTTAGAGAACCAGTTCAACTGGCCTTCGATTGGTGCACCCTTACGTAGGTCAGAGAGTCAACAACCGCAGGGACTTGTTTCGATTCTTACACTGCCATGCCAGAAGAATAGCCATTGAAGGCATTGACTTCGCTCAAGCTCATCTTTGAAACCAAATTTGTCTTTCGTATCAAGTTCCTTCAGGAGATACAGCAGTTCAGCTGAGGTCTCCATGACCGCGAAGGGAGGAGTCTTCGTATTATCAACCAGAACTGGAATTCTGCCTGAAAGAGGATCAGCATCACAGCCACTGCATCAATAGAGATGGTTCAAACCGTTTGGATTCAACTTCAAGAACCAATCTTTCTTTTGGTCATTTGTTGGAATAGAAATGAGAGTATGGGTATCTTGGAACAGTAAGTTTATACTAATTTTGTGCAACTCTAAGTTGTCCGACATTTTGTTCCATACGTCTCTTTCAGCTCTTCAAGCATAATCTGGACTTTCTTGCCATTTGGAGTAGAGGTTGTGATCAAGTGTAGTCCCTTTAAAATATGTTAGATATTTTAACGGAGTAGGATGGGTTCCACTACCTCAGCATTTTTGATGTCAGCTGGAGTATCTTGGTGATAAAAGGATGAAGACATGGTGGAATATTTGACGTTGTTCAAGACCTTGTGAGTTTTTAAGAGTGCAAGCTGGATTTGTAGGGAATTGAAGCCATTGAGTAAGAATTTTACTCGGGGATAGGAATGCAGACATCGAGCCCCTCGGGCCCCTTGAATCAAAGACGTCATGGTGATGAATAGCACACGTGACCCGTAGACTGATTGACGGACGTTTTTAGAGCAGTTAGAGATATCCTGTCTGTATAGAGGTAATATGAGTTTCCCTACAATTAATCTAGACCCTCACAAATCGTATATTTGACGAGACATCGACATCCTGAATTGAGGGAGTTTACAGTCTAACCCGATCAAACCGGATTAGTCACCTGCCAGGTGGAACCTTTACTTATTGGAAATATGCGCCCCAATCTTCTGGGCCCGACCAGCGAATCTGACAATTCGTCTTTACCTTCTAAGTTTTGATTAAATGGGACAGTTCTTCGATGACTACTACATTGAGATTCTAATCCACTTTGGAGTTCCTACTGCGAAACCTTCTCACGATAGCATTTTCCAGCTTTACATGCTTACAGCTATATAACAAGGAAAATCAATGACGGCAGAGTCCCCTAGGCAGTTAGTTTCCATTTTTGTTGTCTATCTGATCTTGAGCGTTTGTTTTAGTACTATAAGACTATCTACCAGTTTCTTAAAACTTTCGAAATTGAGAAATTTACCTCGATAATGCCCCGCTGATATCACAGTCCTAAAAAGGTATGTTGACTTTTTGGCTTCGATTAAAAGCATTTTAATCACTCAAGGATCACTGTAGATAATTCTTTACTAGAGTTCTTCTAAAATCGCTCTCACCTAAAAAGCACTCTTTCTTTTACGATCTTCGAAGCCCTATTAATACGCGCTTCACTTGATATTGAATGCAATCGTATTCTTGTATATTTTCCAACAGTGGCTATTTACTTCTTATGAATGCAGTGTTAGAAAATTTTAATAGTAAAAGATAAAACCCACGCTTCCCAATTCATGGGTTTTCAGTGAAGTCGAGTTTGGTCGAATCAGCTAAAAACTTACTTAACTTAAGAGTTCGCAACTACAAAACAACTTGCATGCTTCACCAGCCAAATTAAAACAGACACTCTCATGCCAACCGCAGCCGTTATCCCATATCCTCCTTCGATACATAGAAAATAGTCAGTTCTCAAATATCCGGGCTGTGCATCACACATGTACTCCGTGTTAACCAATCTATACCCATCCTATATTGCCGATACACACTTCATGTAGAACATAGTTCTATTGAATGCAATGAAACATATGCTGAATTGATACATGTAGCCTGAAGATTTAGAGCTGTAGATGCTGACAAGCCGCATTGAGTTGAGCTGACTACTATTTCTAGATTGTTCATTATAATGGATCAGCACCGAACGCACGGCAACCTTCAATAAACTGGGACGGCTTTAATTAAATATTCTACTTAAATACCGAAGAGCACTCACTGCTCCTAAAGTGTTTGAGAGAGAAACATGTGAATCAAACAAAGCGTAAATTTAGATGCAGAACTGCTTCTCTTAAAATTCTGGTACTAATAAAAGCTCAACTGGCTTGCATGGGGCTTCATAAACAAGTCTAGAGAGCCAAATTGTTTGCAGTAATATCAAAGACGCGGTAAAAATTTACTTTATCAACGTTTTCGAAGCGTATTTTCGATATGTGAGATTCTATTATCCGAAAGCCATAAGATCACATACGCTTACGAGCCTCGAGTTGAATCTTATGTGGCAGATTGTGTTAAGAATGTCGCCTAGACGAATAATCCACTGAGCGGACCTTTTCCTACTATGAGTATAATCACTATTCTCGGCTGCCTGCCATCCACCTTATCGCTTGCAGGATGGCTCTTTTGATGAGGTGACCCTGCAGCCATATCAGTCATTTCGACCGTCTTTAGAGCCTGTCAACGTGCGAGCTTGGACTTTGCAGGAAAATCTCCTCTCACCACGACTCTTAATATATGGTTCCCAACTTGTGTGGCAATGCTATAGTAGTCTATCTCCTGAATTTGGCATCCTTCGCTTTTCCGCCACACCTCGTTTGGGGGCCACGAACTTTCTGCAGCATTCAGGACTAGGTCTTGCGCCAAGAAAGCCACCATTCTTGGCCCATAGAAAGTTACCACCATCAGATCCTGATAGAGGGAAGCATTTGCAGCAGCTACAATGGTACTAGAGCGAGATAGTCAGTGACTACTCAGAGCGGCAACTCACAGATGTTAACGATAAACTTATCGCAATTTCGGGTATAGCCCGTCAACTAAGCGCCACAGCTTTCAAAGATTATTCATACAAAGCGGGGATGTGGCTCCCAAACTCACCAAACAAGACCCCTTTCCTCTATGATCTTTGCTGGACCACGAACTCGCCTTCAGCCAGCCAACAAGCTTCATACCTAGCACCAAGCTGGTCATGGGCCTCAATACATGTGCACCCATCTTCTGGTGTTCGTCTGGAGAAATGGAACTCTGACACCCCAATTCTTGGGACTGGCCCGCTTTGCGAGATCGTTCAATGCGAGATAATTGCAGAGCGAGGAGACCCTTTTGCTCACATACTTGGCGGATCTCTTACATTGCAAGGCGTTCTCAAGGAAGCAAATGTTTCAAGCTTCGAAATTAGTGGATCAGATTTCAAAATAGTATTACCTGGACAGATTAAGATGTTTTCTGAACTGGACCGTCTCCTCATTTGCTACAGCATTTCCAAGCGAAACGGTAGATCTATCGAACGCCGATACGGCCATGTCAACTTTTGAGTACAATCTTTCCTTCTCCGCAAACTTCGATATAATAACTCCTGAATTAAGGGAGAACCCTAGTTCTGTTTCGCTCTTGTGTTTGCGCTTGCTACGAAATGCAGGATTACTGTTAACGCCTATATCAAATTCAAAATTTCGCCGTATTGGAACATTCTACTACAGTGGATTTGTTGGTTCTGATAGCGACGAAAGTCAGGTGGATGGGTGCTTTAGTAGAACTCCAGTCACACAGGTTACGATAATATAAAACATAGCGGTAATGCCTGTAACGGCACAAGCGATCTCAAGGAGAGCGGGAGAGAGTAGAATCAAGAGTGTATTGCAAGGCAGATTTCCAACTATAATATCATTGATCTTCAAGACTAGAATAGTGAGAACAGGAGCCCATCTCGGTACCGCATAACGGCTCCCCTAGAGCCCGCTCTGGCTCCCCTAAATCCTTCTCGGCAGGAGTTGACGCTCTCGATAGCCACACGAACGGAGATTAGTATAATTAGATAAGATGGGTGAGTAGATGCGAGGCGATGGAGTGTGCACAAAAAGGCTAATGAGGACGGGTGAGTATGGGTGAGGTTGAGGTGAAGCGAGGGTGAGTAGAGCGGCGATATGTCACGTACACTATTGCTTGACCCACCGCAAAGTGAGGTCAGGATTGGCGCGATACAACACTAAAAAGGCTGCTATAAATTCTGCCTCCCCCCCTCAGACATAACGCTTGTATACCCACGAATTCCTTGAAGATTTAGTTACTCAATTTAGGCGTTTATTCATAGCCTTAAAGTTAGCATTTTTAAAGAGAGAGTAAAAAGAAGAAAGAAAGGAGGGGAGGTGATAAGGGGATGGCACAAGCGACCGCCGAGCCCTTTCACATATTGGAGCGAAGCAACTCTTTTGCCGCAAGACTATGGAGAGTTTAGAGTAGGTTCTTCCATCCTTCATACATCGGTTAGACAACCTCCTCCGTCGATGGAGTACTTATTGGGAGAGGAGTCTTCTGCATTCCTCAGTAGCGAGAGTAGAAAGCCTCAAGCCCCGCTCCGCAACTCCACTCCGCAACTCCGCCCGCAGATCCCCTCCAGAAGTAGCATCAACGAAATGGCTATTTATCAGGTCGCCATTCTTGTTCAACACTACTCTCACAATCCAAAGGCAACATGAAGGTTATCCTTCTAGGAAGCACTGGCTTCATCGGCAAAGAAGTCCTTGACAAGTGCCTCAAAAACCCCGCTATTACCTCCCTTGTCGCGCTCTCGCGCCGCGACATTCCTGAAGAAGCTGCAAATCCACAGCTTACCGTAGTTATTATCCAGGATTTCAAAGTGTACACCGACTCTGTTTTAGAGCAAATGAAGAATGCTGATGCTTGTATCTGGTGAGTCTAAATAAGTGCGAGATAATAGTATGAGTGCTAATAGGAGAAGGTCGATTGGAACGTACAATTGGGATGCGACAGTGGAGTTAGAATACCCAGAAGCCTTTCAGAAAGCGCTGTTGAAGGTATTAGATGGAAAGAAACCATTCAACTACGTATACCTTGGTGGTGCTTTCACGGTGACGGACCAGGAGAAGAGTCTGTGGTTCCTTTCGAAAGGTCGACATTTGAGGGTAAGTCCTTGCCCATTCATTTCCTTGCAATGCATTTTGTTGCTTTTTAAGTGCGACTATACTGACCCCTCTTAGGGACTTGCGCAGACGAAATTCTTGGAATTTGGAGAGCAGAACCAGAATGTGAAAGCGTATGTCGTAAGGCCGGCAGGGGTTCTTGCGAGAGACGGAAGTGTTTTACTAGAATTCTTGGTACGTGCGGTTTCCGTGCGGAAGCTGGCTGCCGTGATGGTAGATTTGGCTGTGAATGGAGGGAGCGAGCGGGTAGTGACGAATGAGGTTATTATAAACAGAGGGAGGGAGTTGTTAACAAAGCAAAAGTAGCAAAACATATCAACACCTTTTATACCCTCGATCTTGAGATATATTCCTACCATCTCAAGTATTCATACGCAACTTCCCGGCCCAATTCTACTCCTTCTCTATCTTGAAACTAAAAGGTAAGCCATCTGACTAGCGGAAAGCCTGAGGTAGTCCAAAGGCAATGAATGAAAAACGTGACCGTGTATCGCTGTTTCTAGAATGTTAAAGACTATCCATTCTGGTTGGAGAATCCTTCGCTGGCGTCTGATTTGCCTGTGGTTCATTGGTATGTTTTCCGTATCCTGGCTGCTAAAACTGGCCTTATAATTTTGGGTATCGAGGCGTGGAAGGATGATGGAGTTTTCAATTGGAGTCTTTTTGAAAAGGATCTTGATTCGAGTTTCTTGCTTCAGACATTTTTAAGAAAAGGACTGACAAATAATGGATTAGGAATCTTCGAAAATGACGATGAACTCGGGCCAGGCTGGGCTGCCAGCTTCGGAGGAGGTTATCATGGCCGAGGGCACCGTGATGACCAGTGATGCCCCAGAGGCAGACTCCGGGATGGCAGCCCCGCCTATGCCAACCTTCCATTTCGCGCTCAAGCCAAGCGAGATGGTTACCTTGTCTGATCATTTCAGGCTCAGTTCCTTCGAGGGCGTACTGCTTTCGACAATTGTCCACGGGCTACGCCTTGGTGTGCACTTGGCTGAAACCAAGGATGGCACCCATACTAAGCCTGACTGCGGAATTACTGTGGCAAATACGACTGGCTTAGAGCTGAAAGCATTTATTGCTAAAGCCTTCCAGAAGCACAAGACGGCTATTGACTTCAGATATCCACAGACGTAGAGCCAGACACAGATGACAGAGGAATTTGCAATCACGACCAAGAGCAATCAAGCCCTTGTTACCACCCTCTACGTTCTCGTAAAGGAAAAGGCGTGGTCACATTCCTTATGGTATTCAATTATACACAGGCTAAATAATATCATAAGCAACTGTGAAGTGAGAATTGTTCCTCGGATTATCCAAGCCAGCTGGGAATTATATTGGAACGCCAACCGATCCTCGCCGACTTCCGTGTCAATCGGGACATTTGGCCCTTCCCTCCTACAACTACTTATAAGGGCCAAAGAGACATTCGACGGGCCAGATATGGGCATTGACGTCGTTCTCAACCATGAGGAACTTAGGCCGCACTTTGAGAATTGCCATCACCACTTAGGTGGCTTACTCGGTGTGGTTATCAGGAACGAACTCGAATGGGAGCAAGTCGCCAGAGAATACTTTTCCAAGTCAGATACCCTCGTCTTGGATAAGCAGTTCTTCTTGATATCAGACTCGGATTCGCCTTACGTCCTTAATATCGATTACAACGAGGCTATAGTTGTAGACAAAGGGCTGCTTTCAATTGACGATGGTGGAATGGACCTACCAAGAACCAGAGTCTACTATTTCCCCAGCGTAGTAGGAGAGAAATCAAAGACCGTTTCCTTTAGTATCGAGGAGACCAATCAAGAGGGGAGAGAGTTGTGTGGCCGTTGCTGCATCTAGGGCCTACGGTTAGAGGATAGCTTATAAGATATGGTTTCAGAACCGAGGAGTAGGTATAATAGATCATGGGACTGAGTACGTCGGAACTGAGTAGGTGTACCAGATCAGATCGCAGACAGCTGGCGAGGTTTACATGTTCAGATAAGTAGAAACTACTGATGTGATTTGTATACAGAGCTGCAAGGAACAATTAGCCTAGACCTTTGCTGTGCTTGTCAATATCACATGCTAAAATTATATAAGGCTCGCTGGTTAGTTCCAACTGCAGACCGAGTGAGTGATCGTGGGATATCATGTGCCGAGAAGGAGTAACTGTATAAGGCAGTATTGTTACTTTTCCTGCGAGGATGAGATAAAATGATTATGGAGGGAATAATGTGGTAAATATAAACCTTTGGCGGCGCCAAACGGCCCATTATTAATTAGCGTACACTAAGCAGCTATGCAATTAAACTTTATTCTATCGTCATCTACGATATAGGTAATCTCTTCCTCACGTCTCTCTTATACAGTCAACGCACAAATAAAAACCTCTTGCGATGCCCTCATAGCCTAAACCATACTCCCAAGCTGAGTTCCGTTCGAAAGAGAGAGCTCCCTATGTAGCTACAACGCATGTGACCTGCCTGTGGCTAGATAGGTTGGAATTTTATGTCCTGGTTGATAACCAGTCGTGGCCAGCCGATTCCGTCCCAGATGTTGTTTCTAATATGTCTCCTAGGCGATCATTCAGTCGCTATACACATCTCCGGAGGTCTAGAGGGCAATTTCTGCGATTCCCTCATCGTCCACCCTGATATTTCTAGAATATGCCCTTGCCCTCCGCGGCACAAGTATGCCTAATAATATGCGACATGTAGCTGTCTATATTGACGTCGCTCTATAGTTGAGTTTGTTCAATCTGTCGACGAGGGTGCAGTTCTTAGTAGGAAGTATACAACTACTATCTAATTCCGGTATTGCTTCACTAGAAGATGCTCGATATATGAACATATATGAACGGGGCCAAGTTATGTTGAAAGCAACAAGCTCTTTCCTTCTTATAATAGCGAGCTAGGGGTGTACGCATCCTTAACGCTAATAAACATGCCATTTCTACACTCCACGATCAGTATCGTTCCTGACGACTTCCCCTATATTCTCTAGATCTACAACCATCATTTCTGGCTCTTAGCTCTTTCTTCCAGGAATCGCTCATACCGCTCTGTCAACATCTTTGCATTTTCTGCCCTAGCTGCCATATCCATAAAGGACTGAGGTGGTCTCTGGCCTGCAGCGCGAGCTGCCCTCTCCCTTTCCACCCATTTATCAATGGCATCGCTCACCTCAAGCTGCAGGTGTAAGAAGTCTGCCTTCTCTTGCAACTGTTTCGTCCTGATTTCAGCGAGTCGTAACTTCTCCTCTATGGCTTCTTGTCGGAGTATCTCCTGCTTCGTACGAATCTCCATCTCCTCTATCCTTTTTAGGACCTTCCTCTCCCATGCATCATTGCGGAAATGCATGAGAGTGATCGAATGCCATCTTCCGACGCCCATCTGTCACATCGCCCTCTAACTCATGTGCCTCCTATCCATGTCTAGCAAAGTGTGATTCAATCGATATCACCTCTTTGATCTGCTTTTCGTATGCAACTCTCTCTTCTGTCCCACGCTCTAGCACATCCTCTGGGAAGATCAAGTTCAGATATCTAGACCACGATTAACCGGGCAGTTCAGACGACACGGTACATAACAAACCTCTTCATCATATCTCTCACCAGCACCCACTCTCTGCTGCACAGGCCCCGGCCGTCGCAACCCTCAACTGAGATGCCGAGCACGTATATACCCTAACAACTATCTTACTTAAGCTACTTCTATTGAAACTCTTTTAAACTTCCTAATCTCTATACGAAGATATTATGGATCAGAGATTCTATCACATCAGGTTCCATCGCATGTAGCATTGTTGCTATCGCCCGTTGTCCGTTGCCATCTTTCAAAACGTCCTGCAACGACTTCCTCACCCCTGCCATCGTCAGCAATATCACCTAGGCAGAGTTTCAGTCCGACGCTCGTTGTAGACTTATAGGTCCTCTGAAAACTCCCTTTGGGGCCTCGAACTTTGGCCGTAGCAGTCGCAATATTCAGGTCAATCTCTGCCATCAATAAAGGTGGTTCGCAAGGTCCTCTAAACATCCTGTGTCGAAAGCGTCCTTCATTAGTTTCATTCGTTCTGTGAGGAAACGCTGTTCTGGATTCTGCACCAAGACTTCCTCGTTCTGTGGCTCCATTTTGACCTTGTTCTTTTGGGGATGCTTGGTGTAGTATCATGCAACGATTATGTTGAGAGAGGAAGTGTTTGAAGAATGCGAGGTGGAGCTTCAAAGGTAGTTTTAGCGACCTAGCTTTGAGTACCGACCATTTATGAAGTTGTGAATGCCCCAACGGTTCATTTGTTGCTAACTTTGCATATACGGTCTATTTCTATTTTAAATCACGAAGATCTCCATTCTTCAAATATCCTTTCTCTCCCTGCACTTTTCTATTGCTTCGATAGATAATTACTCAAACCATATACGTAAAATGAATCATCGAAGTAATATAATCATGGCACGTATATGCTCACATCTCTTTCTACTAAAATAGCAAGATAGCATCGAGATAGCGGAATTAATTTTCGACCTTTTTTGGGTCTACTTGTATTCAGGCTGGCATGAAACTAGTATTGCCATCGTGGACCTATCTTCATTAATTCCTACGTCTCCAAGCTAATATTTGTCCAAGGGTCAATGAATTCTGTTAGAGTCGACAACCCGAGGCGTAGAAAGCTTCTGGAGATGATCTTAAACTTTTTAGTGTGCATTTCTGCTTAGGTGCATAGCTCAAGCTTCGCCTCGGTGGTTCCTTAGATTCCTTCGCGAGAAGAAGAGAGTTGACGCGATTAGATGAGATGTTTAAACGCAGGCTGGTGGTGCAGGACTAGCTCAAGTATTTAGAGTGGATAACTTACGCCTCGATATAGGCAGTTCAATTGCTATAACTAAACTCTGCCTCAAAGCGGTGTCGCGGGTTTGGGAACTATGCAAGCTGTTTGAACTTGTATACTGCGAGTAATGAAGAAGCACATGCTGTAATATCAATCTAAGTGAATTTCCTACCATCGACACGGCGTTTATATCAAGAGGCTAAAAGAATTCTTCTATGCCTGAACGGCTATTTACACATTTGTCGCTTTCAAAATATAACGAGCTGGCTGAGCGGGCAGAAACAACTATTCACCATTGGCTTCCTGCAGGAGCTGGACAACGGGTAAACTTTCACAGCTACCTCGATGTTTCGAAGCCCCAGAGAATTGATTACTTAAGGGGCACTTCTAAAACGTCGAACCCCGCCAATATACTAACTTCTGGGATGGACAAGATACAATAAAAGGTTATCGGCCTATTAATCCAGCTACAGGCGCAGGATGACTTGAAAAAAAAATCAAGGTCTTTTAAGCAGTGAACATTAATTTCCAGTTAAATATGATTTTAAGGCAGAGAACAAAACGATTTCAAGCAAAACACTAGCATAAAGAGTCTGAGCGGTAACTCTACGCCTCAAAAGCGAAGACAGAAAGATACATGGCACAAAGCATTTGTTTTATGTCTATGTTAGACCATGATTCCAAGCTCTCAAGTATCCATACCGCTTCTCTTTCTCAAGTCAAATCTCCCCCGCCGGATCGACATTAACAACAGGCCCAAGCCCTCCCCTGCCGTCTCCCTCCCCAATCCAATTTTCATCCAACCCAGGTACACCTTCACTTCCCACGACTACCAAGTCCTTATAAGGGTGTTCAACCAACCAAATAATGTCAAATCTATCACTCGCATACTCTGTCTCTTCATGCACACCCAATTCTTTAACAATTTTAGATAGCACTCCATGCTCCCAGCAAATCAACACATTTCCATTCCCATCATACGTCTTCGCTTCCTTGGCAGCCTTTTTGGCATCATCCCTGTCGATCGAAGAGTTGGGAGTGAGACCGAGGTCTTGGGAGAGGGGGAGGATGGTGTCGTAGGGTCGCGATCGGCCGCCGTCTTCATCGGAAGAATTAATTTGAAGCTTTCAAAACAAAGGGTCGGGGGGAAGGGACTGACCAGCTTTCGGGTGTTCAGCTATGATGTAACCAATATCATAAACCGACTCTTTTCCAAACACCTTTCGGAGACCTTGTGCACGTTCCACTCCTTTTGTGGAGAGTCCATCGGCGTCTTTGCCATTGGGAAGCTTGGGTGGCTTTTCACCATGGCGAATGAGGTAGATCTTAGAATGAGTCTATCTTCAAAAATCAGAACTTAAAGTCTAGTAAGTAGCAAAGGGGCACATGGGAAAGAAACAGCTTCGACTGGCCATTTTGGATGGGACGTTGAAAGGGGACACCGTGATGAGGAAAAAGAATGAAGTGTTGACGAGAGACGAGATAGAAGGTTTGGAAAAAGGAGAAATCAAAGATGGAGACGAAGAGAGAAAAGCAAATATTTAAGCTGTCGATCTTAGAGCATCCACAGCCCCCCGCTATGCACATTTCCACGTTGGGTAACAGCGTGTGTGACGGCTCAGCTCCCACCAGTCCGTCTCAGCTGTCTTACATCAGCCACCCAACCAGTCAGCAATGAATTTACTGTATAACCGCACAACAATTCATGTCATTCTTGTAGACTACAGTTGCACGACGGAGGGGTGGACAGAGACAACCCCGCATTGTGTTCAGGTGATAAGACGTTGTACCACTCGCTTAAATCGATCATTGGCTCCATGAGGAAAAGAGCTGTGGTAATCCCAAAATACACTTGAGATCTCAAGATAGGACTTTCTAGCATAAGCAATAAAACCAATCGAGTGCGATATTCCTTTGGGGACACGTGCCATTGCATTTGACGAGACGTGAACAGGATGGTGTAGTCGTACCTATAGGAATATATCGTCTTTTACAATTAGTTCTTGTTGCTTTTGAGCATGATATGAAAAGAAAATGGTACATGACTGCCGCTCAAAATATTGAATTTGCTAAAAGGTTAATTCAGATAATCAGCCAGGAAGTATTCCTAGCCTATACCTGAGTATAGTTACTTCCTATCCTTTTCCTTTATACATGCTGGGCATGTATCGCTTTGATAAGTGGGCATCCGTCGGTGAAGTTACATCCCCATATTTGGAAACGATCGAAGCATTGAAGTTGAGATGTGAGATATTCAAAACTATGAGGTGGAGCATTGCTCTACGATCATCTTAAGATGGCCACAGCTAAAATTTAGTTTAAAGGCTGCTCGTGGATTACTGCGATTATCACTCAAATCTTAATATTAATCTACTATCACAAAGTAAAGGACGGAATAAGACCTATCCAAAGGCCAAAGGAATAAATCTTTCACCCCTTAGCTGACGGTTTCGCAGCCACGCTTTGATAGATGTAAGATAAGGACCATATTTAATATTCTGGGATACAAAACGTGAGTTGGGCATTGGTGGTTATCGAAGATTAAACTTCCAAGTTCCAAAGGAAACCATTATTGTGAAGTGGTAGGGGTAAGGCTGAAGGAAATAAAAGGCGAGGAGAGAGCGCGATATTTATAAGCGAGAGAGGCGGAACGCGAAGTGGAGAAAATGGAGCCGGCAATCAACGTCACTGTAAAGCAACCATTATTAGAAGAAGGCTCATGAAAATTAATTAGCGTGGCCAAGTTTTCTTTTGTCCATCCAACCCTCGAGGACCAGACATGTGGCTGCCAAAAAGCCTAACCATGGCACGTCGTCGTCGTCGTCGAAACGGCGTGTAGAAGAGGAGGACGAAAGTACCAGCCTCGACTCAGACACATAGTTAACCCGCTTCCTGGCCCTGCTTTCAAACATGATGAAGAGATAGCTGGAGCTTAAGTGCGCTTGTTGAGGACTGGTGATTATATGAAGTGGTGTGAAGAGAAGAGTCATTTTTCAAAAACAAGAGGTAGAAGATTGATAGCCTTGTATTTTAGAATCAAGGTGAAAGTTAGATGCTGGTGGTTATCAGTGGCAATAAAACTTGTAGAAATCTTTGAATTCCTCTTGACGATGTCGCTAAGATACCACTACAAACCCAACCAGCAATAGAGTATGTCATCCGCTACATGATCACACTCACCTGCGGTATTTTCGTTCAGAGGCCATTTATCTTTTGCGCATCAGCTTATCCTTGGACGGTGAAACCGCAGCAAAATCACAGCACCAGATCACACCTCCAAATTCTAGTCTCCTTCACCTTTCATTTCTCTCCACATCCATTCGTTCGTATCGCCCGTCATCCGCAATGGCTTCTCCCATCCGATACTGCAACGGAATCGAGCGCGCGGAGCTAGATCAGATGACAGAAAAGGCAGACTTAATGCTGGAGATGTTTGAACAGAAGGATATGGATGGGTTTGAGAAAACCAAGGACAAATTTGCACAGATCCTCAATAATTGGAAAGAAGAAGACCTTGCTACCAAGAGCATGCCAGAAATTTCTCGATACCAACTCCCAGACGAGATTATTCACGCCGTCAGAGCAGCCATTTATCAGTGTCAATTATATCTCCAGAATCCAGATGACGAAAAGGCAAAACAGGGCATTTTCGACAAAACCAGAGCAATGCTGAGGCTTTTTGATCCTCACGGAGAGGAATATTATGTCCAGCAGGAAGTCACATGGGAGGAGGAGAAAATTGAACAAGGTAGGCTATTTATCTTCGGCTCGTTCTATGGTTTGCTAACATATCTTTCTTAAAGCGCCAGGTATTCAGCACTACGAGCATGCAACGTGGGGCGAGAAGACAGAAGATGAATTTTTAAAGGAAGAAGAAGAGCACAATCTAGCCCTGAAACTCGCACTGGAGGATAGGCAATGGGTCATCAAGTGCCCTAAAATCGTCCCAGAGTTTCGTCTTCTCCTTGCTCAGTTCGAAGATAGAGACAAAGTTGTTGATGCTGAGCAAGATCAAACCCTCAATGCGGCTAGGTTGTACCTGATAGTCCTCCTTGTAGAGGTGAATCCTTTGGGCGCGGAGATTTACAACCGCTAAGCCGCACGCATTCCTGCAAATACAAGACATAGGCTTCGGAAGTATCTGGACGACCTGCCCGACTCTGCAGTCACCCAAACAAAGACCCAAGCTTAAATCAACCTCTAAATTCCTTGAGAGGGTTTAACAGAAGAAAAGTTCGTCAGAATGCTTGCCTCGTTCCATGCAGAAATCGGCACGCAAAACCCATTTTCAGAGAGAAAAGAGAAGGAAGAAGATCTGACCTTCTCGGCTGGAGGCGAGTATGATTATGAGGTGGACCTCTCAGCTTCAGAGCATAATGTTTTGATACCCGCAAATGATTCAGAAGGATACTCAAGATGTAGATCATGAAGCATGGCGTATGCTGCATAGTGGCTGAGTTGAAGTTTTCACATGGTTCTTTGCGTTGATGGTCGCACAAGGGAGGGATATCGTCAGAGGGTCTTACAGCCAGATGTTGACATGGAGATATTTTTCTCCTAGTCATAGAGACACATCTATTTAAAGGAGCGTCGTGGTACCAATTCATGGTGGACGGTATGCATTCTTTTCATAGCTTGCTTCTTTCCTTTCTTGTCGAATTTGGTTTTTTCCGCTTTAGCCTGGAGTTTCTAAAGCCAATGGGCATATATATCAGTCGCAAGCTATATTGCTTGCTCGTATGATGAAGCTTTCTAAACGGGCCATTGGGGAAGAAGCTTTCGTGAGGCACTGCATCTTAGCATAGCTAGTCTGGTAGGTAGTAACCGAGGAGGTAGTTTGACAGCACAAAAGAGATCTTTATATATGAAGAAATGGTGTCAAACATTACCATACTGCACTTGGCGAGTTCTAATCAGATCACGACCACCTCGCCTCTAAATTCGACTTCAACTCCAATAACATCCGACAAAGCTTTTTCACCTTCTCAATCTCTATTTCCCCCTCCCACTTGATGAACTCATCCATAACCTCGCTCTCCTCCCTCATAATCAGGTTCTCCATCTCCTGGGGAGTAAGTGCGATGCTCCTTGCGTTAGAATTTCTGCTATCGATAGAGTATCTCCCATGGTAGATCTCTGCTAGAGGGGCTAGGGCAATTATTTGACGGGGACCATTTGAAGAAGTTGGAAGACAAGAACCGCCTCGGATATTCTCGAGAATGTAGCAACGGAGAGCCCCATGACCAGGAGAAAATGCTTAAGGTAGTTATTAGCTCTCGTTGAACGACGGCTAATGAATACGCTCTCTTCGGTGGTCAAAGTATGTACAGTAAGGGTCTAAGTCAGTAACTTTGTAACAAAAGCAAGGCTTGCGACATTAATCCTAGTAGAAGTGACTGGACTTCCCCTTTTCAACTCGATACTATCCTTGAGTTTAGACATAGGATACTGAAGTTGATCTGCCGAAGCTTACAAAAACCCTTAAGGGTAGATGTATGACTGAAAGAAGTAGTTGAAAGAAGTAGCCTTCTTACTCACGCGGTGAACAATGTCAATAACTCTGGTGTTGCCGTCGTGCAAGTGCTTATATTAGAAGTTTACTGACCATTGCTTCCAAATATAACCATGATTCTCTCAGTGTATGCTCGTCGATTACGGCATTATAAAAGTGTAATATGCTTGGTACTGCGCCCCAGGCATTGACAAGTACAATTCTGATATATCCCCATACTTCGGAGTCCAGAGAGGGGCATCTCGTAGCTGGTTAAGGCTAGTCGATCATATATGCAAGCTATTTAATATTCTAAAATTTGTCAAGACAGTGTAATTCCAAATATATAAACCTTTAACGGTTCTATTGTATTAATTCCGTAAGTATTAGCTTAAACAAAACAGTTACGTTGAAGGACGACGGCATGTCACCAGTGAATGCTACGACGTATCAACCCAAAACTATGGAATATGGTCCCTATCTACATTCTATCAAATGCTGAAAACTCATTGATGGTTTTGCTTCTCCCTTAAGCATTTAATTATTTCTACTGAAATGTCACATCTCTTTAAAACTGCTAAAAGAGCCTAACCATTATGTGGTGCGCCGCTAGGGAAATCTTTTGACGCCAAAAGAACATTGTATTCCAAATCTAACTCAGCCTTCGGGTCACCCTTACGGGGTTGGAAGTCAACTACCAAGTCATCCTTGACCGCAAAGACGGTATCGGTTGCGAGATAGGGGTCATCGGACGGGTAGATCTGCGTGACAACGGTCCTATAATCAGGGTGGGTGATCTGCACAAGAAATATTAGAGTTGACCTTTACTACTAGGGAGAGAAGAGGTACCATGAGATGAATATGTGCAGGCCGCATTGGGTGTCTGTCCAATGCCTTCAAGAATACACCAGCCGGCCCATCGACGGGCAACGAATACGCAGTTGGCTTCAAAGCATATAAGTGATACTCTCCATTCGCATCGCATCTGAATTTCCCTCGCAGATTGTTTGGTGTCTGATTATCCGGATCTTGGAAATCGTATTTGCCGTTCGAAGACGCTTGCCAGATATCGAAAACTGCGCCGGAGATTCCCTTTCCGGTTGTCATGTCAGTTACCTTGCCGTGCATCAGAGTTGGATATCCACCGGGCGCAGGATCTTGGATGATAGAGCCACCTAGTTCGCGGAATGGGGCATGGGGCGACCAGAAGGGGCCGAGAATGGAGGAGGAAGTCGGGTCTACGCCGTCGGTCACCAGCTTGTGAGCCATTTCGTCGACGAGCCAGCAGAGTGTTAGGACGAGTAGCTTGGCAGAAGGAACTGTGCTTACGATTCAAGTCCAATAACGTCCGACATTCTGTGCATTTCATTTCTAACGGGGGTGCTTATCTGCCCGACGGTATTGAGAAAAGCTATCCCAGCCATCCACTCCTCCGGGGTCAGCTCGACTTCTCGAGCGAAATCATGGATGTGTTTAATCAGGGAGGTAAATATAAAACGGTTTCGAGGGGTACAGTTGGGTCCAATGGTGTCGGTGACATGTTGAGTGAAGTTGGGGTCAAATCGATGCTCGGGGGCCATTTTGAGGTTGTATGGATAGGTGGAGGAGTTGAAGAAGGGTCAAGTTCACAATGGCAAGAGGCTTCTGGGGGAGTGAAGGAGAATAACTTACAACTTCAGAAGAGGAGCTCTCTTAATAGTTATTGTTCATCCGGGGGAGTTGCTCTCTAAGATATCAGCTGAATATCTTTTACCGTTATCCAGGAAGCCTCGGGTAATATTTGGGCAACGGCATATCTATCGGCTCATCATCATATTCAGCTCTATGACTGTCTGCAGCGAATAATATAGGAGCAATTTGTTGCCCTCGAACCCATTGGCATTTAAGATGATCCCGTTCGAAGAAGCCGATACTTTACCATTTCCATCCGACCCTGGTAAAAGGTCAGATAGATTCCCCCTCTTTTGCCCCTCCTTCCCCACCATAAAACGATTCGTCAAGAATATCAAGAATGGGGAAGATCTTACAGGCTAACCTGCTTCGGGCAGTAGTTGCGGGAACTAGCGAACGTCTTTCACAACAATGGTGATTTGTTCTTCCCACTATAACTAACTCTACGATATGAGATGTAGGCAAACTTTATCTTCGTGAGGTATATTCAAAGATGAAGAAGTTGAATTAGATTTTATCCAATATTCCCTCAGCGAGCCTTTCGTTCTTCTCTAGTTCCAAGGATGTTGCATCATCTCATGGTGGGGACCTGGACTCCTCCCGGGGCTATCTTCACCTTTGAGTTCGATGATGAGAGTTTGACCTTGAAGTTACTCAAAAGAAATCCTATTCCCGAAGATGAACCTATTTCCTGGATGACATTTGGGGTAAGAATAGCCTCGTTTATGAGGTATTTTAGTTGCCAGAGGTGTGACAGTTCAGTAGCTGACACTTTCTCTGCCTAGCCTACAAAGAAGACTATCTACGGAGCTGCTATGAAGAAATGGTCCAGCTTTTCGGTCAAAAGCCCCACTGAAATCTCGCATTTGGCATCACATCCCATGGGGCATGAGGGTGAGCCTCAACCTACCATTTCACGGTTCACGCTTCTCATTCTTGTCCAGCTTTAGCCGCAAGCCCAGAGACCAATACAAGAGCTATCTTTGTATTGGCGTCAAAGAAGCCTCCTTACAACGTGTATGGGAATCCTTTTTATGACCATGCGGGGTGGGGTAACGTCTTCTCCGTCGATCTAGTAGGCGGGCTGGAGGAGTGCGTTCAGAATTATGAATATATGCCGAAGAGCGGAATTCACGGTATGGGTTTCGATGCATCTGAAACCTATCTTTATTCTGCTGATTTACGAGGCAATAAGATATGGACACATAGAAAAGACGCCTTCGGTCTCCTGACTTTGGTTGGATGTGTCGATGCCCCTGATGCAAGAGATCATCCTCGATGGGTGGCCCTCAATCAAAATCACCTTTACGTTTTGATGGAAGCTGGAAATAGGTTAGCTGTCTATATCATTGACGAGCAAACGCATCTCCCAGTATTCACAAATGTTACCTATCCTCTTATTCCACCTGGTTGGTTTTCTCTCTCGCTCACTTAGACACCACTAATGAAGAACCTTGCAGACATTTCAAATCCCAAGACCATGTACCGCTCAGACGTCGTCTTCCTCTCTTATAGTCGGAACTACCTATTTGCTACTTCCCGCTCTAACTCCCCCACCCTCACCGGCTACATCTCAGCCTTCAAACTTGGCTCAGCAGGTAATATCGAGAGGCAGATCTGTCTAGACCCCACTCCAAATAGCGGAGGACACTCAAACGCAGTTAGTCCTTGCGATTGGAGCGATGAATGGCTTGCTTTGACTGATGACCAAGATGGCTGGATCGAGATATACAGATGGAAGGATGAGTATCTGAGTAGAGTTGCACATCTGGACGTCAAAGAGCCAGGATTCGGGATGAATGCCATCTGGTATAATTAGATTAAAGTAGTATACAAAATCGACATTTAAAGCCTTCTGTCAACATATATCTCCAACCAAAATTTGAGTATATAGTGGACACACGTGATCTAATCGTATTTCGCTTTCCCGTGAAACTTGCCGAGGCCGAGCTGCTACAAACGTCACCCCGCACCGCATAAGCAGGACAAAAGCACAGAAGCAATGGCGAATAAGGGAGTTAGTAGGAACTTTATCTTTGTTAAACATCTTCCCCTTCCTCTCTCCCGTCTCCTTAATTCTTGATGTCTTCTAATACAATTCATCTTATTCTCTCCAAAAACCACAGGAAGACTCCCCTCCTTTTCTATTAATCTTATATCTAGAAGAAAGTCACTTAAAACATGGCACCCACGCCCGGTCTCCTCTACGTTACCATGCAACCCAAGCCTACACTACCAGAATCCCAATTCCACGACTGGTACAACAACGAGCACGGCCCCACCCGTCTCCGACTCCCCTTCATCACCAATGGCTTCCGCTACCGTGCCAGGGACGTCCCCCCCTCAGACGAGAACCCAGAATGGATGGCTTTGTACGATATTACGGATATGGCAGAACTCACAAGGGACACATACTTGCGTCTGCGAGAGCCCCCAGCCAAGAGCCAGAGAGAGGTGGACATAATGACGCAGATAACGATTGATAGGAGATTATATGATTTCGTGGAGGAAAGGAAAAGTTCACAATTCAAGGAGCTGGAGAAGGTTGACAACGAAGGGAGCGGGAATGTGATGGCTGCGTTATGTATCAGGCTGAAGAATGAAAAGGGGAGGGAGGAGCTGGATAAATGGTATAGAGAGGAACATATTGATTTACTGTCCAAAATGCCTGGGTGGCTGCGTACAAGACGATATATGACGAGTTCGATCGATTCGAAGGCCCCCATGGAATATTTGGCCCTACATGAATTTGCCCCAAATAACGGGCTGGGCGAAGAGAAATTCAGAGCTTCTATGCTGACCAAGTGGAGGGGTGAAATCATGTCCAAGTTGGTTGCCGAGCAACAGCAGAGAGTATACAATTTATATTACACATTTGGTCCCGCTCCGCGATATCTATCATCCCAACTCTCTTCTTGGCATTCTTCAGACGAGAATGTCTCCCTGACAATGACAATCCCATCTTCGCCCGGCGGAAACGGGGCAATCGAGTCCTTCGTTACAACCCCAGACGGAGTAGAACTCAACTACCGCCTCGAAGGCTCGGCAGATCCAGATGCACCCTTAATCCTCCTCTCCAATTGTATCCTCGTCGACTATGGAGTCTGGGATTCTTTCATCTCCTCCTTTTTCTCCGCCCCCTCAAACCAAAAATACCGCATTCTCCGGTACCAAACGCGAGGACGGCATTCATCTTGCGGAACCCGAAAGATTAATATGGATTTGCTAGCGTCTGATATTATCGCCATCCTCGATGCTCTGTGGGTTAAAAAAGCTGCTGCCATCATTGGGGTGTCGCTAGGGGGTGCGACTGTCCTAAATGCAGCGCTTAAATACCCAGCCCGCGTGTCTTCTTTTATATCCTGCGACACTTCTTCGGCATCACCAGCTAATAATGCCAAAACATGGTCTGAGCGCATCGCCATCTCGGAATCGGAGAATGCAAACCTGACAGACGGGACTAAAATCGTTGGCGAACAGCTCGCAGAAATGACGACGAGGAGATGGTTTGTGAAGGAGAGTTACGAGGACCCAAAGCTCAAGAATGCATTGTTAGAAGTCAAGAATATGGTAAGGAATAATAGTCTTGTAGGGTTTAAAAAGAGTGTCCAGGCACTCTGGGAGTATGATATGAAGGAAGAGATGAAGAGCGCTGAGGTGCAGGGGCTTTTCGTTGTGGGTGGAGGGGATGGCGTTTTGCCAGCCACTATGAAGAGTATGAGCGAGGCCTATGGGAAGAATGGCGCTGGGTATGAGGTTATTGAGGGAGCGAGGCATTTACCTATGGTCGAGAAGCCAGTTGCGTTTTCTAATATCGTGACCAAGTTCCTGGATTAATAGAATGCAATGTAGGCGAGATTGCAATACTGTCAAGCGGACCCGCAGAAAATCGCTTCTCCACGACGTGCAGGAATTGGCAGAAGTAAACTTTGGGTCGGTCTGGAGAAAAAGCGCTCCATATGTAAGCAAATCATATCCAAATTCTCTCAGCAATTAGTACCGCAAGATTGACACATATCACCCCAAAGCACTTCTGTTTTTCGATCACTGGCAGCACAGGTTGCGCACATATGCTTTGCTTCTGGAGGGACACCTGCTGGTAACTTCTGTAACGGCAGTTCAACTCGATATTGTTTATCCCAGCTGGCAATATAGTTAGTCTCCACGTCGTTTGGGTTATCTTTCCCTTTCCCCTTGTCTAGATAAAAAGAATCGGGGGTCTTGGTCTGGGAAAAGGGAAGGAAGGGTGGGGTTGCACTTCCCCATTTCGAGACTGTGACGGTGGGGATTGGTGTTAGGAGACTAGAGGTACTTTCTTTTCTGGGGTGAAGGGATTCGTCTTGGGATTTGATCAGATGGGGGGGATGTGGGCCAAGGGATAGTTTGCGGTCATAGGTAGGTGTTCGAGGGAAGTAGGACTCAGATCTTGTAGTAGCGGAGAATAGACGAGGAACTGGAGTGATCGACGATCTATCATGGGTGGTTGCATCTATGCGGCATGTTAGCTAGTAGGTATTAACGAACAGGAGAGTTTCTTACAGGTGGTGGTTGTTTCAGCATCTGAATTATCGCCAATAGAATAATCGTCAATGAAACTATTCTCCGTACCGCCTTCGGAATCCTTATCTTCCGGATTTTCGTCTGATTCTCGATCTGTTACTTCTGAGATAATATCGAGGTCAAAGGCAGGCACTGGCGAGCCAACACCTGTAGAAGTATGGCTTTGGTTCTGCGAGTATATAACAAACGACGACGTCTGGTGTGGAGAATGTGCCGTTGTCCCTTGTTTCGGCTGGCGGCCTCCAATTTTGAATGAACTATGAGGTGTAATACCAGGAGTTGGAGGTAACATGTAATTTGCGTACAGGCTCGATTTTCGCTCTTTAGTGACCGGCACTTTAGCACTAGATTTTGCATCCGTTATCGTCAATAGGTTTTGAGAACGAATAGTCCCAAGTAAAGTTATAGCAGGGTTTGAAGGAAGATAACCAAGCATTGCCACGGGCATTGATATCATCATTAAAGTTGAATCACTGGCAAATCCTGCCTCGACTCTGACCAGACTGGCTGCTACAGGAAGATCTCTCAGCCAATCAGCGAATAGTTCTGTTGATAGGTCCTTTGTCTTAACGTCTTCATCAATTCTAATGCTGAACAAGAGTCGCGGGTATTGCTGGACTTCGCTCATGGAAGTCAACGAGGTTACTGATGAGGACGGAGAAAGTCCGCTGGTGGATGTCCCAGTAGACGGAGTAGGCGATTCCACTAAGGCAGCCAGGTGCTCTTTGGTAGCGTTGTTTGGGATATTGGGCTGAGAATGGCAGGTCCTAGATATTTGTCCAGCTCCCGACTTTTTTCTTGGTGATAGGCGTTTTGATAAGCGAATACTTCGGGGCATGTTCTGGTTCTGACTCAATACAAGATGCACTGGTGCCTTTTTGTAACGAGAGTCAGAATGCCTCTGGCTTTGAACCTCAGTGAAAATTGCATTGTATAAAACTCCAATCGTGAAGTCTGGCCGCTGGGCAAGTAATCGAAGCTTAGCATTGAGGGCAGAAGTAAACGAATAAGGGCCAACCGGATTTGCAAGTGCATGGTAAGCGCATGCGGCTATGAGTTCAGTGACGCCATTTCCTTCGTCTGCTGTACATATACCAGACGAGCAGCAGTCAAGGAGAATGAGAACGTCCGACCGGGATTCTTCCAGGGTGTTTTGAATTCCACTCCACTTGACCGTAGGGCAGCGGTCATTTCCATTGTTTCGCCAACTATACATGATTAGTGAACGAAATCCCGCGTCAGATAGTCTTAGGGCCGACCTGCCTTGTCCAAGCTAATTGATGATGGTTTGTCAATTTCCCATGACCTGCGTAATAGACAATTTTGAGATGCCTTGAATCACTGCTGCCAAGAAATTGAAGGATCTTTGCTTGCAATTTATTGTGGCAATCATTAGTAGGAATGTGCCACTGTTCCACATCAAATCCATAGAGTCGGGTGAATATATCGTCAAGGTCTTTGATCTCCCCGGAAACTGGTAGATTGAAGTCCTCGTCCTCCCAGGACAGAAGGATAACATCGATTTTCGTATACCTTGACTTTTGTTCCGCTGGAAAAATGGCAGTGGCAGCTTTCTGCAATTCGATCCCAAAATTCTGCAGCCCTATGTGGTACTGAAGTCGGTCGATTTCTGGGCCAGATGGAGGAGGGTATCGTTTTCGGAGTTGTACTAAGTCATCGTCGAGACGGGTGATCCTCTCTAGTGAAGAAAGCGACCTCGCCCTCCGCCGATTGCCAAAGCATAGGGCTGTAGTCATTATTTCCAGATGACACAGACAAGGCTGGGCGACGAGTGGTTGATTGGCTTCATTCGGACTTCATGATTGAGCTCATGGACGGCTCGATATATTGAGAGACCATATAGGGAAATAACAGGAAAGGAGTTTGCTTCAAGAAGATTACTTGAGTAATCGGGATATCAAGAAGAAGATTCATGATTCAAGGAGAGATTGATTGAAGTTTGCAAAAGGAAAAGGGCGAAGGCCTCAAAGTTTGCCTCTCCGCCAGATAGATCGGTGACTTGATGTGGCTAGCGGGCGGTTGTTATACTGAGGTATACCCATTTTTGAAGCACATATCAGCACGTGCCTAGGAATATTTTAAGGTTACTCGTTACCGTTCAGCCGCTAGACAACGACGTCCCTTCAGTCTTCTCTATCCTCTATCTACACGTACTCTTTCACGACTCTGCTAGGTATCATATAGAAAGTCATATAAATTGTCCACTGAATGTCATTCCAAGCCCTTCCCTCTTCCAACATGAATGCGATAGAACAGGACAGGACAGGACAGGAAACATTTCAAACTTAGCACCCGACTGAGCATCATGATACTTCGGTCGTTATCAGTAGCAGCTTGGCGCTTGGGTATATATGGCTTCGAGGAGTTGAGAAGTTGGTGAGAAGCTGCGGGCTCTGGCGGCCTTAAATTTGCTTTGATGCATATCTTTGCGGGAGACTTGAGTTGGTAATGTTCATGGGCGGAGGTGAAGCAATGGAGAAATGCAGGAACATTAAATCGTAAGCCAGTTTCAATCGAATATCTTTCTAACGGTAAATTTTCCACTTGTCTTAAATTCTTTGTATCACTGGTGACCAATTATTATCAAGCCGCTAGTTGGATGTGAATGGTAGTATTCAGGAATACAGTATAATTATCTTCTTAAATTGTTGGAAGCTCGCAGGTCAAGAGCCACCATTCTGCTTTCTATTGATCTTTGAAAGGACTTTTTTATCTAAATGCACACTTGTTTTCATAGATTTAGGTGTTAGGCGGTCAAAGAGACGAGATTGTTATTCTTGGATCGATTCTCATGTCAATATCGCATACCTTTGAGCAAATGTGTGCAAAGCGATTGGAGATTTAGAGAATTTTAGGTTTCTAGCGAACCAATTGCCCATGATCAATTGATCTAAGATATTAGAAAGACGCAGTTTGATCACTTTATGTGGGACGACAGGCTCTTTACCCTCACCAAGGGTTAACTGCAACGTCTCAAATAGCCTCATTGTTCCGAGGCCAAGCGGTAGATAATTACCAAGGCCCTCTCTAATAGTGAAGCAGTATTCCAGTGTCGCAAAAGGCCTGTGTTCTTCTTATACCATAAGAAATTCAAATATTGGAACCTCCTGCGTCTGCCTTAGGCAAAACTAGAACCTGCAACTGTCCTTATAATTTCAATTAAGATCCGAGCTCTTAACCAAACCGAAGGCTGGCCGAGTGGTTAAGCGCTCTGCCTGGGAATTACAAACACAACTTTGTCGGCTAAAAAATGGCTTGACAAAAAGGATTCCCAGCTTTGCCTTAACAAATCACGCTTCACATGAAAACGATGATACTAAAGACGATACTTTGTATTTATCTAAGGCTTTCCATTGCCATACCATGCGATGGAAGAGAAGAAGCCAAGGAGCAAAATGAAGGCAGTAAGCCAAAGAAGAAAACAACCAAGTTACTCGGCCTCCTCAGGTGCGGCCTCCTCGGCCCGCACCTTCTTAACTTTTTTCTTCTTGGGCCTGCTGCCTTCATTTTGGCCCTTGGCTTCCATCACCTTGTATGCCTCAGAAAAATTGCTTCTCTCGCGGGATATCTTACACAAGGCATGCTCAATATCTACGATACCTAGTTGCCGATGGAGGGCCTCCTCGCAATCCTTAATCAGTAATTGCAAACAATCCAAGTTCTTGATCTCATTCCCTGCTTCTGCCAGTCCTTGTCGAGCAGACTCGAATACCATCATGATTTTCTTTATAACTTGGGTATAACCATCGATAGTGATCTCAGGAACATCCTCTTGGCCTGCTAAGAAACCAATAATCTTGAATGCCTTAAATGGACCCGAGTTTTTCATTCCGAGAATTTGTTCAGCGAGATCTTCGGACTGGAACGCCCACCGACAAGTTAGCTTTCCATTACAACTTGTTAGAATACTTGGAAACTTACAGTTGGACTGAGGCAGAGACCGTATTCCCACAAATCTGCAATCACAACCCATGATAGAAGACCATGTCTCGGCATAGCTGGTACTAATCCGGGTTTCTTAGTCTTGGGGCCAAGCAAGTTACGAATCTGTTCGAATGATCTCAGTTCGCCTTTAGGGAGCAGCTCAATGGTCAACTCGAGGAGCTTCTCAAGCATTTTGCCAAAGTCCTTCTTCTCCAAAGACAGATTCCCATAGACCCCACGGAGGAATTTGAGTTTTGCTTGTTCGCAGAAGCTATTGAAAATGCCAAGCAATTTGTCAAAGAATGCCTTTAACGCATCGCCCTCTGCAAAGCTAGCTTCTTCCGCGGCCCGTGCTGCTTGAACCAGTTCGGGCGTGTCATTCTGGCCGCTGCTTGAAGAGACGAAGTTGAGGAGTCCAAGGCGATTGACGTTTCCAAATCCCCAGATGCGCCAGACCAACAATTGAAGGATATGCAGACGGGTTGTGATGGTAGGGAGTTCCTGCAACATGTATTTCAAAGAGTTTCCCGTCTTGCGCAAAGAGAAGAAGCGGTCGGTATGCTCATCGTTCTTGGTCGCATTCTGAAGATGCTTCTTGAGCTTGGGGTCGTTTGACAGATCGAGAGCCACGAAATGAGCAGGGTTGTCGAGATAGAGGCCAACATTGAGAATGTGAACGATGCTAGAGAGCAGGACAGCATCAAATTGGTTCAGGGAGTAGCGAGCAGCGAGAGCGTGCAAATCCTCTTCCTTGAGAGCAAAGTGAAACTTAGGCACCTCAACTTCATCGATGACAGCAGCTTCGTCCGTGGCAGCAGCGTCATCCTTAGCAGAAGCTTCATTCGTGGCAGCAGCTTCTCCAACAGCAAGAGCTTCGTCGGTAGCAGGAGTTTCACCAAGAGCAGAAGCTTTAGCACTCATACTCAAGGCGAGGGACGAAAGAGTGAGATCGGCCTCATCATCCGATAAAGCCTTACGCTTCAACGATTGCTGGCCCGAGGAGGGAAGTAGGTTTTTATTCTTGGGAGGCATTGTGAACGTAGTCTGGTATATTCTTTGAGGAATTGAATGAGATATAAGGGAATCTTGTGTTGTGATATTGAAGGAATAGAGTTATTTGTGTGTTGAGAGTCAAGAGGAAGAAGTTGTGATCTTTGGACGCGTCGAAAGGTTGCCGAGCAAAGGTGAGTCCGTCCCGAAAGGTGAGATAGAAGGCAAAATTCGCTAATTATGGCACAAGGCTCTGGATCATTGCCTTTGGAACGTTTCGGGATAATTCCGTTGCCTGAAGGCTGAAGACTTCTTGGTCTGGCGCCACTTGTTACTAGATTCGCTTAAAATGTATGTACGAAAGTACGTAGGCTTTTCAGCAGTTGAGATCTACTTTGAAGGCACTGCTTAATATTTTATAAACTACGAGGAAACTTTGCGTGCATGTCCAAAAGAGATATGATTATGAAATTGTTATGATTTAAAGGTAACATCTATATCCCTAGCATTTTTCTAATTTTTCTCCCCCGCCTAAAGTATACGTCTCCAACATTTTTTGCCAGACTAATTCGGATTCCAATCTGATGTTCGATATCTATCTCTATTATTCAAAATCACACAAATATACTAGGATCCCAGAAGATTAACTGCGTTAGATAGTAAAAACATAGTTCGGTTAGTACTCTAGTTAACCTCCACGTAGATGACAGAGAATTCATAGAAAGTTGGTATAGGGGCGTGCAAGCTAAGCATAATAAATTCGGGAAGCAGTTTGAGAAAGTGACTTAGCCACTAGTTGGCGAGAAGGAGACTTGTGACTACCTCGATAATAAAACGTGTAAAAACGTGTATTATCCTGGTGTTCCACGAATCCCGAGTTGGGCTTTTGTCATGCCTTTGGATTAAAACATTTCGACCAAGAAAAAATACAAACTCAGCACAAACACTTAGTTTAGACAAGCAGGGGCGTATATAATGCCGATTTATATTTCTGCTAGATCATAAATCCAAAGCTATTTGTTAGACTTCATAGCTTCAGCTAAAGATATAGGTTAGCAACTATGATCAGTACACTACTACCCCCAACAGCAGCAAGCGGCACGTTACTACTCCCATAGGAGCTATCTGCATTAAAAAAGGCGTACAAATGCGCAAGCTTTACCAAAGATAGTCACCTCGACTCCATTTCTCTCCACTGTGCCTTTTTTAAACTCTTCCGAGTTATTTGAGTTATTATTCTAAATTTATAATACATGATCTTTGATGAAATTAAGCTTGACTATCTAAAAGCTCTTTCGAGCCTATAAGCAAGAATCTAGATAGTATAAATGACCGTGTGATTTTTCGTAAGTTGGAAAGTTGAAGTCGAAGTTGCAGAGCCAGCTCGGTCACAATGCTAAACCTGTTGGAGACTAGCGGAGGTGCTGACAAAGCTACCACTTCCCCTCGCTCATCTCCAACTGCATAAACCTCCAAATTAAAACCACTTATCCTTTCTCCTTATGGCATTTTGGCCCTACGATCATTGCACTACATCGTACAACCTACATCTCATCATCTGCACGCTCTATCCGCAATATTGCGCAACGTTTATCAAGCGCGTAGCTCAGATTATCACCTCGTCCACTTCCCACCGTTAGAATCCGGAGAATAAAGGGGTTTATCGTTGGAATCATTGTTAATTTTATTTTATTCTATGTTATTTGATATTATATTGCTCGATATCGTGTTCAGAGATTGCTTGCGTCCTGAGTGTCTATTTTTCTCTTGCCCAAATCTCACCAAATCTTTCGCCATTGCCAGCTTCCCCTCTTATCGCGATTCACGGCCCATCTGTGGAGCCGCAACATGAGGCCTGAGTCCTTGATAAAAGCTTAAGATCAACTGCCGCAAGGATTGGCTACCAGGATTGGCCGAGCGCGGTGCAGGTACAGGGAACTCTATCCATGTTGACTCTCCTGCCAAGGCTAACGGCGATAGGCAGGTTCAAAAAATTCCCAGATATCAACCCTTCCAAAGTTCTAGATAGGTTCCTTTTCTTCCTCACAGCATGGTGATCGATGCATTCTCTTGCCTTGTTAGGATAGGCTAATAAGATCGAAGCCGCTTCAGCATACCTCCCGAGTGAGATGTGACGAGCTAGAGTATGGATAATATGCAAGTCCCCCTCTAGTAAAATCCCCTTCTCCTTCCACCCCTTCGTCTTCCTCGCCCTCTCCTTGTCTGGATAATCCGTTTATCCTCCTGTCACAATATGTATTCCAAGAATGCCCTCTTCGCGGCAGTGCTGGTGCAAGTTTTACCCACTTTCGGTGCCATCCATGACAAATTAGCAGTACTTCCAACAGGATGGGCTCAGGTTGCAACGCCCGCCACGGAATTGACAATGCGTCTGCAGATCGGCCTTGCACAAGAAAATATAGACCAGCTAGAGTCCAAGTTAATCGCAGTATCTACCCCAGGCAATTCAGAATACGGCCAACATCTCGACGTTGACGATGTCAATGCCCTGTTTGCTCCTTCTGCTGCTACAACCACAGCAGTCCAATCTTGGTTGACGGGTGCTGGAATTACTCAGCAAGAACTCTCCAGTGATGGACATTGGATTTATTTTTCGACGACGGTGGGGTCGGCCAACGCTCTTCTAAACACGACTTTCTTGACATATGAGAATGGTGGAGTCTCGAAGTTGCGAACCACCCAGTACTCAATTCCAGACAGTTTGGCTCAGCGCATCGATCTCATCATTCCTACTACATACTTCGGCAAAACCGTTGCAAATTTGCCCGTGGTTCCGGCTCCCAGTAAGACAAAACGAGACACTGATGCCTCTCAGAGCACAATCGATGCCTCATGCCAGACATCTATTACCCCTAGCTGTCTGAAGCAGTTGTACAATATTGGCGACTATAAACCGGACCCCAAGTTTGGCAGCAGACTTGGCTTTGGCAGCTTCCTCAACCAATCAGCCATCTACAGCGATCTTTCTGGGTACGAGACTCTCTTCGGAATTCCAGCGCAAAACTTCTCTGTTGTTCTGATAAATGGTGCTACAAACGACCAAGACGTTTCTACAGCTCAATATGGCGAAGCAAACCTCGATGTTCAGAATCAAATTGGAGTTGCCCATCCTCTCCCAATTACCGAGTTTATTACCGGTGGTTCTCCCCCATTCAACCCAAACCTAGACGAGCCCACGGCAGCAGACAACGAAAACGAGCCCTATGTTCCCTATTACCAATATCTTCTCTCCCAACCAAACTCTGCTATTCCACAGGTTATCTCAAACTCATATGGAGATGATGAGCAAACCGTCCCAAAATCATACGCTATTCGTGCCTGCAACATGATCGGTATGCTCGGCCTCCGCGGCGTTTCCGTCCTTGAATCCTCTGGAGATACCGGAGTTGGCGCTCCATGTCGTGCAAATGATGGGTCAAATGCTGTACAATTTACCCCTCAGTTTCCAGGAACATGTCCTTACATTACGTCTGTAGGGGGGACACAGGCTGTCACGCCTGAGGTTGCTTGGGTTGATGGATCTGGTGGATTTAGTAATTACTTCCCTAGAGCTTGGTACCAAGAACTTGCTATTCAAGAGTACTTGAACGAGCATATCACTGCTGCTACTAAGAACTATTACCAACCGTACACGAATTTCAATGGGAGAGGGTTTCCTGATATCTCGGCTCATAGTCTTACCCCTTAGTATGTTCCTCTAAGGGCTTCATTACTTCTGGTTCTGTCGTTTTCCCTCGCACAAGCTAACATAAAGTAGCTACCAAGTTATCGAAGCCGGTGTTATTAGTGGTTCAGGCGGTACCTCAGCCGCCGCCCCTGTCGTAGCAAGTATTCTCGCTCTCCTCAACGACGCTCGTCTCCGTGCTGGGAAATCCCCCCTCGGTTTCGTCAACCCTCTCCTCTACGCTATTGGTTTCTCTGCTTTAAATGATATCACGGGAGGGAGTGCAGTAGGCTGTAATGGGATTAACGGCCAGACCGGCCAACCCATTCTAGGGGGCGGGGTTATCCCGTGGGCGACCTGGAATGCCACCGTTGGGTGGGATCCGGTTACCGGGTTAGGGACGCCTGACTTTCAGAAACTGAAGGCGTTAGTGTTAACATTTTAATGAGGTTGTGAAAGAAGATGACGGTAATGTATACTGTAAATTATAAATATAATTGCTATCTTCGCATATCATTCTGTTCATCTTCTCCATCCTAATATATAAATTTGAATATGGAAAACATTATGTGTAGGTAGATAAGCCTTTTTAAAGTTGCCAACCAACATAGAACTTGCAGGTGCTTCCTAGCCACTATACTTAAATTAGTCTTGTATTAGTTGAATATTATCAGTCAGGGCGAGGGCGTCCAGGCCCAAGTTGAGTTGGAATTAAGTTAAACGAGTTGAGGGTACTATGCTACTCTTAGGATAGATAAGAGAGATGATATTATGTGGCTTGCTTTATTGAAGTTAACCGTTATATGCTCTCGATTTTCTCTTGTTACAAGACAAGTCATGTTTTAGCCGCTTATATCAGCAACGCACCCTGGCACCACATTTCCAACCCCGCACTCACGATCCTTTCCCCTCCAAGTTAGGAAGGTTACAATTCAATTCATGTTCCTGCATAGCTACATATCCGTGTACATATTGTTATTCTCGCCCTTATTTATTATCACCCAGGATCTAGATAACGGTAGTTGGTTGATCATGAGTCCATTGACAACGACCCCGCTCTCTTCATCATGCCACAAGAAGTCTTGCTACATGTCATCATTCCATATTATTTTTGTTTTGCGTCGCTAATCTGCTACAAACTCTTCAATGTTTTAAGCTTTCTAGGCCGTCCATCATGATTCCCATCTACCTCCTCCTTCAAGCCACACTCCTTTCCGCGCAAAATACAACCTCGTCATTTAATCCTCTGCAATATGTCAACCAGTTGATAGGAACTAATAATGGTGGCAATGTCTTCGCGGGTGCAACATTGCCATACGGAATGGCAAAGGCGGTTGCCGATGTCAACGGCCAAAACACAGCTGGCTTCTCCACAGACGGTTCTGGCATCACTGGCTTCTCACACATGCACGATTCCGGTACTGGAGGAAACCCATCTCTAGGAAATTTTCCACTGTTCCCGCAATACTGTCCCGAAGACGAACTTGACAATTGCAATTTCTTAATTGAGGCGAGGGCCACACCATATGTGGAAGACAGTGTGATAGCCACGCCAGGTTACTTCAAGCTGGACTTGGTCAATGGGATATCTGCAGAGATGACAGTTACTCAACATGCAGCTCTCTACCATTTTACATTTCCTACTACGAGTTCTAGCAATGGAACGAGGTTGAGCCCCTTAATCTTACTAGATCTTACGGATCTCGATGCCAGTCGCCAGAATGCTACTGTGAGCGTGAATGCTAATGGTCGGACCATGGCCAACGGAACATTCCTCCCCAGTTTTGGGAGTGGGAGCTTTATGTCGTATGTATGTGTAGATTTTTCTGGATCAGATATTAAAGATTCGGGGATCTGGGTTAATAATAGAGCGGGGACCTATCCGAAGGAGATCTTTGTGACCAGGGGGATTAATCTATTTTATCTTGAAGCGGGGAGCTTTGTTCGATTTGAAGCTCCTTCAAATAGTAATGTCACTATTAGTGCGAGAGTGGGAGTTAGTCTCATTAGTTCGGAGAAAGCATGTCAAAATGCAGAGAGTGAAATTCCTGGCTTTGAGTGGGATTTCGATGGCTTGAAAACGAGGGCTGAGGATGCTTGGAGAGAGAGGTTGAGTGTGGTGGAGGTGGATACGATGGGTATAGATGAGAGTTTGACGACGTTGTTCTATAGTGCTGTTTATCGGACTATGATGAGTCCACAAGACTACAGTGGGGAGAACCCGCTTTGGGAGAGCACAGAACCATACTTTGACTCTTTTTACTGGTACTTAGGCCCCTCTCAACTTCGTTATATGTTTAAAGTTAATATTTGGATAATCTAGTATATGGGATGCCTTTCGCTCTCAGCTCCCATTCCTCACCATCCTCGACCCAGACACTCTAACAGGAATGATAAGAAGTTTATTAGACACATATAAACATTTAGGCTGGCTCCCCGATTGCCGGATGTCGCTTTGCAAAGGCTTCACGCAGGGAGGATCAAATGCGGATGTGGTGCTTACAGATGCGTACGTCAAGAACCTAACCTCTTCCTCCTCGCACTCGAAGATAAATTGGACATTGGCATACGAAGCAGTAGTCAATGACGCGGAAAATGAACCTTTAGATTGGAGTGTGGAAGGGAGAGGTGGTCTTCAATCTTGGAAGAGCCTAAACTATATACCGTATCTCGACTGGGATTATCTTGGCTTTGGGACGAATTCCCGCTCCATCTCTCGCACACTTGAATATAGTTATGACGATTTTTGCATAGCGACCATGGGGAAGGGGCTTGGTAAGACGGATTATGCTAAGTATCTAGGAAGGAGTGGAAATTGGATGAATTTGTGGAAGGAGGATCAGAGAAGTGTGATTAATGAGAGTGATACGGGGTTTGTGGGGTTCTTGCAACCGAAGTATTTGAATGGAACGTGGGGGGAGCAGGATCCGATATTGTGTAGTCCGCTGGATTCGTTTTGTAGCTTAACGGATAATCCGCAGGAGACATTTGAAGATTCGATTTGGGAGTATCAATTGTCAGTAATGTCTCGTATTTTCGATCCGTTTAAACAGGAAACTTGCTAATATTTTGATAATCAGCTTCGTCCCGCATGATGTCGCAGCGTTGATTAAGCTCTTTGGAGGGAATGATGAGTTTATCTCGAGGTTAGACTTTTTGCATACATCCGGGTTGACAGGTATGTTATAAGGATTTAATTTCTTTCCCAGCTTCTCTTTCTTCCTCGGTTTCTGCAGATTTTATTTGCTTAAAATGGGAAGATAGCACTGACTGGATAGATATCGGCAATGAACCCTCCTTCCTAACAGTCTACCTCTACCACTATGCCGGCCGACCAGCTCTCTCTTCCCTTCGGGCTCACTCATATGTCCCAGCTTATTTTAATGATTCAACAACTGGGCTGCCGGGTAACGATGATACGGGTGCTATGGCTAGTACGTCCCCTCATATCTATCTGACTCCCTGCTCCGCTTAATTGTTCCTATCGTGTTCCAGCCCACATCACCTCACTTCATTACTTTTTCTAAAATGGCAACTAATCTCATCTAAATTCAGGTTTTACCGCCTTTACCATGCTCGGTCTTTTTCCTAACCCAGGCCAAAACGTATATTTTATCACTGTTCCATTCTTCCCTTCTGTCTCTATCGCCAATCCCGTTACACACAAGACCGCAACCGTTACAGTTAAAGGGGAAGGGGAGTGTATTCAAAGTGCAAAGTTGAATGGGGTAAAATATAGCAAGAGTTGGATAGGACATGAGTTCTTTAGTGAGGGAGGTTTATTAGAGCTGCAATTGGGAGGAGAAGAAAGTACATGGGGAACGGCAGTGGGGGATAGGCCTCCGAGTCTGGGAGTGTTGAGCTGAGGAGCATATACCGTTGCTGTGTTTCTGCTCATGATGTCAGAGCAGAGCTCCCAACTTGATAATATTGTTAATGTCTACTACCAGAACTTTAAATCAAGATATAGAGTCTTTAAATTATAAAATAAAGTGACAATAATGATATTCTTTTTGGTGTTAGCTTACACGTGACTAGACAGTTACCTATTCTTGAAGCTTATAAGAGAATATTCCTTTTAGAATATAATAAAGCTGTGTCAAAGGATAATGGACAATGAATTCGTCAGAATAGAAGTGTTTGAAGTGGGCCTTCGTGGAATCAAGAGTATACAGTACAAGATACTGATTTCACGTGATCCCTCACAGTAAGGCAAGATGAAAATTGAAAACAGAGTCATCAATAGAATCCAAAAAGAAGAAGATAAACCCAACCATCAAGTTATTTTTCAATCATTTGTATTCTAACATGCTACAGTGTTTGCCTTGGTAGTTGCTTAGAGAAGTGCTTGCAGAGGGAACACTCTTGGCACTTTCTCATTAACACTTGAACCTTAGGAAATGGCTGCAAGTTAGCCTACCAGTCTGATATATTAAATAAGGCAAAGAATTTGAACATTTCCGATTACCCACTAAAAGGATCCCGGGTCCCAACGTCTAATACCCTGCATTTCTAGACAAATATTGACGACCCCCTTGGCTTGAATAAAATACGTAATACAGGCCTCGACGATACTTTTTATTTAAATAGGAACATTGCCTCTTGAAATCGAGATAATATTTATGCTCTACGTGTAAGGTGACAATAGTCTTGACTATTTATCCCAGCACCATTGACTCGAAAGTTTGTCTGCGATTATGATTCACAGATCCTGAAGAATCTTTAATTTTGATTGTCATAAGAAGATGTGTGAATGTATTACTGATTCATATTATTTGGGTTGTAATTGAGCTCTGAATCAGATCTTGAACAGGTACTCCTGAAATTCGAACCACTGAGGCAACCCCTAACAACTATCCAACACCGAAACCCATTTCCCAAAGCCCCAATAGCTGACCCACAAGCCCAACCCAGAAGACGCAAACTCTATTCATCATGTGTGAAGGGCGAAGACATGTATCTAGGGAAAAGTGCGGATGCAAGACCTGGGTTGTGATCTGCTGCGAGGACTGGATCGAGAAAATAAAGAAGGAAAATGGTTATGTTAGTATGGAGCTGCTCGACCCTGATAAATACGACAAAGAGGCTCGGTGCGTATACCATCAGAATTATGAAGTCCCACACGGCAGATGCAGCAAATCTAAAGCGGTCAGAGCGGCAGAAAAGGCTAAAGCAAAAGAGGAGTCTCGGATAAGAAAAATGATGACGTCGAAAGAAAGGAGGGAGTTGAGAGAAAGGAGGGAGTCAAGAGAAAGGAAAGAAAAGACGGAGTGGAAAGAAGAATCTGGATTGGAAGAAAAGCCCAAGGCCAAAACAAGGTGCACAGGCGTGAAGTAGGTCATCTTAGTTTAAAAGAGCATCAGATACAGGTCGGGCTAACATTTCAAAGCTACTGGAGGACCTGGTATAGAAAGACCACTGAAGGGTTGGAATGTATGACGGTAGGGAGATCTTTTGAGATGGCCCCCCCTCCGGAGGCCCTAAAAGTTGTGCAAATGTTAGAGGCTCCTCCATTCAATGGTAACGACGAGCGAAAAGACGAAGCTGAGGAACGAGATGACGATGAGGAGGAAGAGCTATAGGTTTCTCTTCAACCATCTATGATTCTTGAGAGGAGTGTAATGTTTCAAGACAATATGAATCGTTACACAGGGGACCTTTAGTAGCATAGCGTTGATTGATGAAAATAAAGGCACTATTGCAACCAACCCATTTTGAAAAAAATAAAGAATTCTGCTCCTTGTAGCCATTGGAGTACAGAGCACTATTTTCATAGTTCCCTTTCGCCCATAATTAGGAATACTATAGACCTACTAAGTAGCTAAATTTCATAAAATGGGGAATACGCCAAACTCAACTACCCAACAAAGCCCCAGAAATGATTATCCCAACTTTTATGCCTACAGAATGGAAACCCCTATATCATCATGGAGAAGTCGAAGAACTCGGGGGCAAGTCGTCATAACCCGTCCCCCACGCACTCTCATTCCTCCCCAAAACCAACTCCAATACCCCGCCCTCTGCCCAAAACCTATGCCCGATCCAATTCCTTGTATATGCCACTCCATCCAACTTCGCGCTCTGGATATAAATATTCTGATACGCAGCATCAAAATTGATATTCCTAATCGTTGCCACCTTTCCCGTTTGTCCATTCGTCACGTTTACTTCTCTGAAATACGGAGGCGTGATTAGGTACACATCCTGACCTGGCACAGGCCAAAGACCCACCATCGAGAGCGTTGTAAAAGCACCCATTGCTCCGGAATCATCATTCCCTGGGATACCAGCAACTGTGGTGTTGAATTGGGAGGGAATATAAAAGTGTGAGAAGTAGGCTGATAAACCTGGGCGGCCTGCGTAGTGGAATTGAAAGACGGTAAGGAAGGCTTGTTCATCTCCCATGTAAAGAAGTCCTGATGTATGGAGGTAAGCGAGACGCTCAGTAAATTTTGTGGGGCCGCCGAGAGCGATGACGAGTGAAGCCATGTCCTGTGGGACGTAAAAGGTATAAAGCCAAGAGCTCCCTTCATATGTTTCATGCCCGTCTGAGCTCAGATAGCAAGATGTGAACTTGTATAATGGAGAACACAGAGTAGGGTCTTGGAAACCAAAGGTGCCATTGGTGTACCGTGGTTGGAGAAATCCCACAAAACCACTGTCCACAGTACTGTCGGGATAGTCGATAGTGTTGGTGACAAGAGATGTCTGGTCTGCTTTGAACATATTCTTCCAATTCTCAGCTCGGTCAAGATACTTCTCCGCATCACTGGTATTACCCATGGCTCGCGCCATTTGAGCGATACAAAAGTCATCATAGGCGTACTCGACTGTTCGTGAAATGGAGCGAGTCCTCGGGCCACCACGTATATCGAAGTCATCTAGAGGGATATAACCTAACTTCTTCCAGCTCACAAGATTACCGCGGCCTTCAACTGCCCAACTCGGTGGCGCGACTAGTTCATAAATTAGCTTGAAGAGGTGGCTTCTAGTTTCGTTGAGTTTGAAACTTACCCTCAGCATCTGAGACGACTGCTTCGTACCCGGTTTCCCAGTCTATTCCATCGGTGAGGTTTTTCAAATAGGCATCCGCAAGAACGACGTCAGCATTTGAGCCACCCTGAGTAAACCCTTTGCAGAGTGACATCCGACAATCTGGTAATTTTCCTGGAACTAATTAGATGAAAATCCCTCTAGATTAGGTGTCTTCTGTGTCCATACCTGTATGGCGATAAATATCGATCAAGCTCCTGACCATTCGGGTTTGGATCTCAGGGTCAAGCAATGTTAATAAGGGATGATGACTTCTAAATGAATCCCAAATACAATAAAAAGAGTCATAGTAAGGCTCGGTACTGTTCCAGAGCGGATTTTCGCCGGTGTAGTCTTGAGGGGAAATCATGGTTCTGTATATTCCAGACCAGAAAATAGTTTGAAACTCGTCACTGACGCCCGTAGCATCAACTTGAACAACTGCAAACTTCTCTCGCCAAGCATTCTCGGCTTCAGCTTGAACTTTGTCGAAGTCATAGTCTTGGATCTCGGTTTCGGCATTTTGACAAGCCTGGTCCACGCCGATGAAGGAGACCCCGACACGAGCCAGAATTTGATTATTAGGAGGTGCTTCGAATTGAGTCCATGCACCCGCCGCTCCATCTAGAGCCTTCCTCGGATCTTGGAGGTCGCTCGCCGTCCCATCGTCTCTAAAGATACCACCATTTCGTACAGAAGCCCCTGAGAAGTCAACGCAAAAGTGAAGTTTATAGCTGCCAGTTCCAAAAGAGGGCGAAAAGGTTCCATTTCCAGTCAATCTCCCTGTTGAATTGTTGACTTCAATTCTGCCAGCCCTCATGGATTCCGGAAGATCCGTGAGCTGGACCAGAATTAGGGGGCTGTTAGGCAGTGGAGTCTGCTCACGAGTAGCAGCCAGGTCGGAGGGAAACGTAAATCGGTATAGCGCAGTGTGGCTTGTGACTGTCATCTCTGTGTGGATTGAAGTATTCAAGCTGATAGCAAAATATCCGGGATGTGCCTGAACGGTTCCGTTGATTCTTTTTGTAGCTCTATCTCTCTTAGTGAAGAAACAATTACTGAAGATGTCTCCAGGGCATCCAGCTTGTGGAAATATGGGGAAATTGCCCAACGACGGCGACTAGCAAAATGTCAGTATTTTATATTGATCTTCGGGACGAACTTACTCCTCCAGTTCCAGAGTCATGCATGTGAGAAAATCCAGTAATCTCACTATCACCACTAGCAAACCCACCCTGCTTTTCATTTCGATCATTAACATCGGCAACGGCTTTGGCCATTCCTACTTGATGTCAATATCTCTTCGAACAGGAAGGAACTCATAAAGCATACCATAGGGTAGTGTTGCTCCAGGAAACACATGACCTGCAACATGTTAGGACTGATTTATAAAGAACGATTGCTCAACAAACCTCCATTGGTAGTCCCAATTAAGGGATCTATGTAGTCAAACACATCAAAGTTCCCCTTCCCTAAGCCCCCAGGCTCCCTCGAAGCAAATGATACCACGGCAAATCCGATCAAAACCAACAAGGTGATGGGATGGAGAATCGTTCTCATTAGTAGTGAGGAACGATGCCGTCTCCACAAGGTCACGATGAGGGAATATATCAAATAGCCAACCGGCACCTCACCCTTCACAGAACTTTTGGATGTCGACCCTTCCTCGTCATCTTCGAGCTTGACATAACCCCACCTCTTAACATAACGCCATGGAACATTATATAGTCTTGATTTAAGTCGATGCCACCTCCCTGAGAAAATATAACTTCCGTGTGTTTGTGGGGTAACCGAGGATCCCCAGTCCTCCTCATCCCTTGAACTTCTTAACCCACCCGAGCCAACGTAGCTATTTTGGTAGCCAAGAACCTGCCGAAATGCTGCTGCTATTCTCTCCATATAGACCAACAAAATAATCACAGGATGCTTGTTAGGAGTGCCTTATTATTGTCGGGGAGCAGCAGCTATTGAGGGTGTGAAAATATATTAAGATCTACTGAATACACGTGTCTGCAGCGAAAGCTTGGCGAGGCTGATGTTCTGGCAGCTCTGTTGAAGTCTTAGAGGCGGCGAGAGGCCATTTCCCAGGTCCCGAGAGCATCTTGCTTGGAAATAACGGAAGATCGACGCCGAAAGCAAGGACGGGCGACGTTAACGGCCGGATAAGCCTAAAACTCGGCAAGAAGATGAGCCTAAAGCCGAATTAGCCGGCTATTAATAGCACGTGCATGGGGAAACAAAAACATCCTTCAGACATGCGAATTGGCTTAAATATACTTCTTCAATATTCAGTCAAGCTACTGTCATGGGGAAAGTTTCCTAAATTCTTCTGCAAAAACGTATCAAGATCTGGTCAAGCAGTATAATCACGTGATTAACATGCGTGAAACAACCTTTGAAGTAGTTATCTTTGAAAGGGCCTTGCCTTTTTCTGGCAACACTTCTTACTACTAAAACTGAATGGGGAGAGTTCTCTATTAGAGCTTATAAAAATCCTCTTCATAACTCTTCTCTATACTCAAACCCCTCCTTGAATGCCTCTATTTGTTGCGGTCCCTCGCTCTCCAAAACATATCCCAACTCGCACTTCTCAAACCCGACTTTCCTTCGCACGCTAGCGTAAAATCCATCGAACTTCTTATTCAACGCATCGCTGAGAGTTTTAACGTGTTCGGCGGGATGGATGACGCTCCATGGATCGACGCACGTTTTGCCTTTGCAGGATTTGGTGACCATGAGAAGGGCATCGAGGCGAGAGATTACCTTTGAGAGGGGGACATTGAGGATGCTATGTTCTGGTGCACCAGAGAGAATATCGGACGGGTAGAGGTTGTTTATTTGTGAAGGGTCGGTCTATGGGGTGTTAACTGGCGAATTTGTATGTCATCAAGGGAGTTGAACTTACAGTTAGATCATATAATTCGTGCTCATTAGTACACCATACCGAATAATAAATGTTGTAGTTTGGTCCAATGACTCTAAGCGCCTTGTAAGTATTATTCGGCCCATACTCAACTGAAGTCAAAATAATTAGTGTCACTTGCTCTTAAAAAACATTCAACTGATTCTGTGCTTACCAATTTTCCCGTCATCCAACGAAAACCTGTAAATTCCCTCTGGAATTCCTTTCCCCCAAAACTCGACATTAACATGTTCCTGCCTTTCCTTCTTTGCCTCCTCGAATTCCTGTCCACGAAGTGGAATCGGAGTCCCATCTAGACCCTCCCATCCCTCCTTCGCACCTACAATCCCCAGAAATGTGGGTGCGAGATCCGTATGAGCCGTCACGACCTCACTTTCTTCTCCTACTGGAACACCCGGCCCACGAATCACAAGTGGGATGTTGATATCTTCTTCAAACCCGCACTCCTTTCCTGGATTGAGCCTATGCTGGCTTATATGATATCCATTATCCGTCGTGAAGACTAGATATGTATTATCTAAGATACCATAATCTGTGAGGCGTGCGACAATGCCATCAATGATTTCGTCGACAGCTTGGAGGGCCTGAAGACGAGCACGGTAAAAAGCGTCATTATAAATGATCTTCTCCTCTGTGAGGAGATCCAGATGGGATATCCACGATGCACCGCTCGGCTAATAATGTTAGCTCTCTCGGGCCTGATCCGTACACATCCGTTTTCCACCTACCTTTTCCGGATTGAAATTCGCTTTCCTAGGGACTCTAGCATGAGGGAACAAGTCTTTATGTCTCTCGGCAGGGATTGGAGCTACCATTCTATGATTCTTGAACTTCTCCCCATCTCTTGGAGAGCCCGAAAACGGACCAACATCTGAATGCGGCGCCGTAGGAGCTACTGTCAAGAAAAATGGCTTCCCACTCTTGACGCCTTCATCTAGTAGCCCATACGCCTTTTCGGCTAATACATCGGTAGAATATTCCCCAGTGTGGGAGACTGGAGGCTGGTCATTTCGCTGAAATGTAGCGTTCAAGTATTGATACGTGTTAGGATCTAGTAGGAAATCCGAGCTTGTCCAGCCAGCTGGATGAGGACTGTTCCAGTTATCAATAGTGTGGGAGTTGAAGAGTTTTCCCGTGTAAAAGGTGCTGTAGCCTGCAGCTTGGAGCCATACTGGGAGCCAATTCTCATTAAAGCCTTGAGATACGAATTTTGGGTAGCCGCCTGTTTGTTGAATCAGCTCGGATCTAGGGCACAGGATGGGGTGACGGACCATAGGGGGGAAACACATCAGTGACGTTTGTATTGTGAGCATTTCTGCCCGTCCATAATGTGACCCGAGAAGGACAACATATTGCAGTTGAGCAGTAGTGTCTTTTGTAGAAGGTACCCTTGTCGATGATATGTTTCTTCAATAGTGGCATATAATCCACGGAATCCATATGAAGATCTTGATCATCCGTCAAGATGACCACAATATTAGGCCTCGAATCCTTTTTCCCATCCTGAATTGGCACTTGCTCGATGGCATTGAGTTCCGATATGAATACGAAAAGAAGGAGAAGTGAGAACCACATAGTTGCTACTTCTTGCTCAAAGGCGGAGCTGTGGAAAGCCTCTGCAGTACAATAAAATTACCGAACATCAAGAAAACGACTTCAAACAGCACTTGCTGATGAGGATTTAAATATAATAATGAAAGGCAGACGGAAAATAGCATTGTTGTCTGTGATCTAACGTGATTTATGCACAATGGTGGGGTAGTTATCTGGAGTGGGGTGTATTAACAATGACGCAATATATAGCATGTAAATTCGCAATTTGACCCTCCGAATTCGAGATTTTGAGAACAGCTTTGTCAAATTCTTCGTACTTGAACCGATAAGTACTACGCTAATGCGACTCTATAGGTGTGACAGGCACCGCCATGGTCGGACCGGACTCCGATGTTAGGAACTCCGTAACTCTGGGACAGGGGAGGGGCCATAGATCCTGACTCCCAGGTTTTTTGAAGTTTATTTCTCTTCAAACATAATCATCTGATAGCCTCCTCATCGTCATTTGGCTTTTTTACTTTGGTTTTTCCCTTGTGAAAGGATGAATTGGGGTTTGCAGCAATGACAGACTACGAGCCAGATCTTGAGCGGGATGCCCTACAACCTTCAGAACCAGACTCCTCGGCGCCGTCATTCGAATCGTACGAATCGTCAGAGTCACCAGAGTCAGGTAGCATTGCTTCGGAGACTGCATCTTTGCTCTCGCCTAGACAGGATGTTGTCAACTACAAATCAACACCAGTCGCAACCGAATCCTCGCCTCTTTTATCCCCTGCCACCTCTACCAGAACTCAAATCCACACCGCAGCATATGCAATAATTCCTCTCCTACTGGTTGGCGTCTTCCTCTCTAATGCCGATGGCTCTATTGTCCTCGCCACCTACGGCCTTATATCCTCAACATTCCACTCTTTCTCTGATGCTAGCTGGCTCACAACTAGTTTCTCGTTGGCAACCTGTGCTGTGCAACCCTTGACCGGAAAGCTTAGTGATGTTTACGGCCGCAAGAATATTTTGCTTTTTTCCTATCTTCTCTTTGCCATTGGGATGATATTTTGGTTAGTTATCATTCCCCGTTTGAGAAGGAATAAACAGAAATAAATACTGATGGAAGGTGTAAAGCGGAACTGCACAGACAATGTGGCAAGTCATTACCGGTCGAGTTGTAAGTGGCATGGGAGCTGCTGGTATGAGCGTTATCGTCTCGATTTTAATAACGGGTACCTACTAACCTTACTTCTCACCCTTTCTTCTCAAGTTCTGACCAAAGCATAGATCTCGTCCCCTTAATTCAAGTGGCTTCCTACCGCAGCTACGTAAATATCTTCTCGACCCTGGGCCGCAGCATCGGAGGACCCCTCGGTGGCTGTAAGCAAACGTGTTTCTTGTAATTTTACCGTATCCCAATTCCAACCATCAGAGTGCTATGACGCTCTCAGAATCTTCTTCAAAAGACGTGCTAACTTTGTCGAAGTCCTTGCTGATACCATAGGTTGGCGATGGTCCTTCCTTGGACAGGCCCCCTTAATCTTCATCGCCATCCTCCTCGTATCTTGGAAACTACCCTCCTCTGCCTCCTCGTCAACGACCCCGCCCTCCCTTCCTCAACCCCAAAGCAAACCCGGTAAATCCTCAAAGCTCCGTCGCATCGATTTCATCGGTGCCTTTCTCCTCGCCACGACCGTCGTCTCCCTTCTCGGAGCGCTAAGCATCGGCGGCCAATCCTTCCCCTGGTCTCACCCTATCCCCTCCTCCCTTATCCTCCTCTCTATTCTCTTCGGTACAATCTTTGTCTTCTATGAAGTAAAAATACCGCTTGAACCCATCTTCCCCCCTTCCTTGATCATACGAAGAGACATCGCAACGCCATGCTTCATCCTCGGTTTACAAACCGGTGCCCAACTCGCCATGATGTACTCCATCCCCCTCTACTTTCGTGTCACCCAAAATAGCAGCAATACCACCGCGGGCGCTCACCTCTTCCCTGCCGTCTTCGGTAATGCCCTCGGCGGTCTCCTGGCTGGCTACATCATCAATGCCACCGGCCGCTACAAGCGCCTCCTTTTTCTCTCCTCCTTGTCCTCTTCTCTCACCTACCTCCTTCTTTACCTCTTCTGGGAAGGTAACACCTCCTGGCCTGAGTCCCTAGAGATCATCCCTGGAGGATTTGGGATGGGGGTAGCGGGCAGCGCAACCTTTATTGCGTTGCAGGGAAGTGTGGGGAGGGAAGAGATGGCAATTGCAACGGGGGCGTTGTATTTATTTGGGGGTGTTGGGAATATGGTTGGGGTTGCGGGGGCGAGCGCTATTCAAATGGGTGAGTTTTGTTTCTCGCCTTCAGCTACTTCGGGGGTTTTTTGTTTCATATAATAGATGCTGTTTTGGTACCAAAACAAATAAGAGTACTAATGGAAAATAGGTAGTTTGAGAGCAATGCTTAACGATAGAGTGCCCACAAGTGTTATTGAAAAGGTTATTAACGATGTGGGGACAGTTTCTAGGTTAGAGGAGGGGATTAGAAAGGTGGTAGTCGAGGCTTATGTGAGAAGTTTGGGATATGCTCATTGTGAGTTTAAATCTCTTGTAAGAGTGAGAGGTAGCTAACTGAAGTAGTGTTGTCACTTGCGTTTACACTGCTGGCGTTTGTCGTTGCGTGTACGATTCGGGAACGACGGTTGAAATAAGAGGATAGGGAAAATGTAGAATAAAGATAAACTTTGGGGATTGGAATTGAGAATACGCCTGTTAGGAGGAAGTGACAGGTTTGGAAATGTCAAAGCTGGGGAAAGAATAGAAAATGGGTTTATACAAGGAGTAAAGGTATTGGAAAATTATGGATAAACGAAAGCAAACAATCTAATAGACTTGGTATCCGCTATTCTATGTACAATCAAATGACTGCATATGCGCTGGCATAACTGACGGAGGAGTCGCGGATCTCTTCCACCTCGCTACTCCTCTCGTAGCGAACGAACTTGAACTTCCCCTTGCCTTCACCAGATATCTTGCCCTCTTTCTCAAGAATCTCAATTGCAGCCATGACCAAGCCAATTGGGTGTCTGCCGCAAACTGTATTTTCTGTAGCCTTCAGGTTGTCAAGGAAAGCTTCATGCTTTCCTGTTTCAATAGAATCCATGGCGGCTCTGTCTAAACGCCCGATGCTTTCGCAAATCAATGGGGCCGTAGGATCATGGTCTCTTCTACTCAACTCATGACCAGCATGTGGTTCTGCTTCTGCGGGAAGATAGTATGTATATTGAAACCGGAGGCCCCAATGGCAGAAATCAGAGGATACGACGAAGACAGACGTAGGATCTGCTAGGTACGGGGCTAGAATGGCACCGTAGGAGCGTTCCGAGGAAGGCTTGGCATTACCAACCATAATTGGGATCAAAGGAGGATATTGATCAGGCGAGGCAAATGTCTGGGACAACCTCTTATAGATATAAGGGATGTGCATCTCCATGCTATGTTCCGTCTCGTCTGCATCCGTGCTCAGGATATCGAACTTCCCAGTCGCCTTTAGCTCCTTGACTGTAGCTTCGTCGATCTTCAGGTCCCCCAATGGTGTTGCCCACTTGGCATGGTTCGACAATGCACAGCCAGGCAGGTATAGAGCATGTGAGGGTCCCAGAAGGAAGATACGCTTGGCGCGGGAGAGGTCAAGGGATTTGTACGCCCATGCCGCTGCAGGGCCGGAGTATGCATACCCTGCGTGTCTGAAATAGCTTAGCATACTGCCTTACTGCGAAGGGAGAAGCTTACTCACGGCGCAATGATCACTCTTGCGCCTGGAATGGGCAGCTCCCTACCTTCGATCGAGGCGGGGACTTGGGCGAGCCAGGTGTCGAGCTCATTAGAGAGTTTGGATGCTGAAGATGAGTACCATGACCCAGCATGGCTGGCTACTCGGGTCGTCATGGTGACTCTGGCGATTATGGTGCTTTTGAGGTTTGATGGCGGGAAATTTCAAGGTTAAATGTCCTCTGGAATGTATTGTCAGGGAGTGAGGGGTAAAGAGGGATGAGGGGTTGTTATGGAAACGAGGCTGAGAACACGAGGTCTGTGCTTCGACGTCTCACCTTACTCGTTACCTCTCCCTCGTCACGCTATAGAGCTGCCACAACCGTTCTATACATTCCTAACTCGCAGACTCTTTTGCCGTTCCGAGGGGCAATAACGAGGGGAGGGAGACGAGGAACAGTGCTTGGGAGATATAATATAGGAGAGGAGACAAGAGACGAATTAGCCTGACCGCAAGTTATACTGTTGTTGTTCTGGTTTGACTCTTAGCAAGGTCTAAGTAATAGAGCTTTTAAGTAAAAGGTCTCTTATTTCACCCAAGATGGCGAGTCTGCGATGCTGCTCATTGAATTCAGGCCTCTTCTAGAAGAGAATGTGGCGTGGGTAGGACCCTATCTCCTATCTAAGACATGAGCAGCGACCTTCATTCTATTGATTAGCCACCTCTCTCCCTCTCCAGTATTTTAACGTTGTGTCTTGTACCTTATCTTTATTTGACTTGCCGCAAGTCTTCTCAAACCTTTTTCAAATGGCTTTCCTGCAACCATTTACTCGTCTCTTTGCCTTCATTCTCCTTATAACGTCAGCACGAGCTACATATGATTCCACGTCAAGAGCAAACGTAGCTCTATATTATGTGCGTATTGTACAGGCAAACCTTCTTTTTTTTGATGCTTACGCTCGAGTTAGGGCCAAGGAGCATATCAGCTGGGCCTTCTTCGCTATTGCCAGCAGTCCTCAGTCGACATAATTCCACTAGCATTTATGCATGTATTTCCCGCACAAGGAAATGGGTTTCCAGGTACAAATTTCGGAAACCAGTGTCAAGGAGGAGTGTATCAAGGACCGGGAAGCAACCCATCCGCCAATCAATTGCAGTCGCAATGTCCTGCACTAGTTGCCGATATCCCAGTCTGCCAGAGCACATATGGCAAGAAGATTATTCTGTCTTTAGGGGGATCAACAGCGACGTATTCGCTTACTGGTGCAAGTGCAGGAATAGCATTTGCAGATTTTCTATGGGGAGCTTTTGGGCCTTATAATGCTACATGGGTGTCACTAGGGCTTCCTCGGCCTTTTGATTCGACCAACCAGCATGTAGAAGTTGATGGCTTTGATTTTGATATCGAATACTCTTCGTCAGGTATGTATCCACTCAACCAAACAATTAATGATCCCCCACTTACCATTTTCTAGATAACTCTGCGGGGTATATCGCGATGATCAACCAGCTTCGGAATCACTTCAAATCTGCTACTAAGCAGTACTTGATTACTGGTGCGCCTCAATGTATCGTCCCGGATGCGAACATGGGAACTATGATTGCTGCTGTCAAATTTGATATCATCTGGATTCAGTTCTACAATACGCCGTATTGCTCGGCACGAGCCTGGGTGCTAGCCAATCCTTCTTATACCATTCCAGGCGGAGAGAAAGCTAGCAGATTCGCCTATAATGATTGGGCCAAATTCTTAGTCGGCACGGCAAGCTCGGCTGCGAAACTATACATCGGCTTGCCAGGTTCTACAGCAGCTGTTGCAGATCCCAGCAATTACCTTAACACCACGGAGCTGTCGAATATTCTTGGGGCTTATTACTGCAAACCCAATTTTGGAGGAGTAATGATTTGGGAGGCAACAGCGGCGGATAATAATGCCGCCGGGCCTTATTATACGACGGCTAAAAATCTCTTGACTGGATATGTGAATAATCCAAATCTTTCATGTCGTGCTACAAAATCGACAGGCGGAAGTTGGGTGTGCGCAGTTGTCTCCAGCACACCTTTCGCGACTGCGTCGTCATTTTGTACTGCAACGATGCCTAGGGCGACCGCCTCTAGTCTTAAGATTGGTAGTACTGTTAAACTAGTATCAACTTCTACTAAGAAGAGCTCTACACTCTCCACAACTCGGAAGACTTCTTCTACGTCTGCGGTAGCGGTATCACAGAAGCCAATCACACCAGACGGAAGTTGTGGCGGCTCAACCAATTATCAATGCAGGGCTGGGTATTGCTGTTCACAATGGGGTTGGTGTGGTGCCGCAGCTCTGTATTGTGGTACAGGTTGTCAGTCCGCATTCGGAATTTGCTCTTAGGAAGTGATTTTTTGAGAAGTGTTAATAAGTTCTGCCTGTTTTATACGAACTAATTCATAGAAATATAACTACACAAGAAGTAGCATTTGAAGGGGCTAGTAATTCCTGTCGGCTGTTAAAAATCTGCCCCTCTCCGGGCAATCCCCTCCTCCGGTGCTTCGATTGAGGCTGTAAACAACCATGACCTTCCCCGCTCGCCCATCGTGGCGACCTGCAGCTCACTCGGCAACTTCAAACGGTTTCAATTGCTTGGTGCGCGTTTTTGTGTGATACGCTTTGGTCGAACTTCGAAGAAATTGAGGTTGACCCTGGCACATGTGTGATATATATTAAATGTTAGACACCAGTCCACAAATATTCTCACAGCACTTTTCGTTTTTGGTGTGAGCGGAGAAATATGCACACTGATCTCAGATGGGACAACGGAAAAATTCCACCAAACGCTATAGCTCAGAATAAAGCTATAGATTATCATTTTGAATAATAAGTTGTCAAATGAGACTACATTTAAAATCCACTAACGCTAGCGTGAATGGAGCCCCTGAAATAAGCGATACAGGCAAGGAAGGCACAGGCACACCACCGGCACGGTTTTCCTTTCCATGATCCATATTTACCTATCACGGGAAGCCTTCATGTGGTGTGGCTCCAGAATTTCAGATGATTTTAGCCAACTGAAACAAAGTTTCCGCGTGGACTTCCCCACCTCAAGTCAACTCACTGAAACCGGGCCTGAAAAGCCTGCAAATCTCCGTTGGCTCATATCGAATTCATCTATTTACATCATCAATCTTGTTCGTTCTCAGCTGTTGGGGGGTGGAGGCGTTTATATAAAGATGAATGAATTTCCTAGCTATGGAGATCAGCACTTTGACAGTCAATCAATTGCCACACCTTGTCATTCATTCGGTTTTAAAGACAATCAACTTCTTTTCAAAATAAATCCATTCATCATGAAGTTCACGCAGGTCGCACTTCCTCTTCTCTTTTCTTCAGTGGTGCTTGCTATTCCCACGAATGTTCTCCAGAAGAAGGTTCCCACCAAGGTTGTTGCGGAGAGGGCGGCGACCAGCATCTGTGGCCAATGGGACAGTGTGGTTACAGGAACGTATACCGTTTACCAAGATCTGTGGAATGAGGGCGCTGCAACTTCCGGGTCGCAATGCACAACTGTTGATTCTCTGACGGATGGAACAGTTGCTTGGTCTACGAGTTGGACTTGGGTTGGCGCTTCGAGCTCTGTGAAGTCCTATGCTAATGTTGCTCTTACCAAAACTGGTGTGCAACTGTCTGCTGTTGGGTCCATACCATCAGTATGGAAGTGGGGGTATGTTTTTAGCTCAATCGAGAGTATGCTTTTGGCTGACCGGTCCTGTTCAGATACACCAACTCAAGCACCATCGTCGCTGACGTCGCCTATGACTTCTTCACTAGTTCCACGGCTACTGGATCCAACGAATTTGAGATCATGGTCTGGCTTGCTGCTCTCGGAGGAGCTGGCCCAATCTCGTCGACTGGCTCTGCCGTCGCCACTGTCACCATCAACGGCGTCTCATGGAAGCTCTTCTCTGGACCCAACGGCTCCACCACTGTCTACAGTTTCGTTGCTGTTGATGAGGCTACCAGTTTCTCTGGAGATATGAAGCTTTTCTTCGACTACCTTGTTCAGAACGAGGGTTTCTCTACCAGCCAATACATTACCACCATTGAAGCTGGGACTGAGCCTTTCACTGGTAAATCTTGACCTCGCTTATTGCCTCGAAAAGTTACCAAAGAATACAATGCTAACATGTGATTGACTAGGAACTGATGCTGTACTCACTGTCTCCGCATACAGCGTGTCAATCTCCTCAAGTACATCTACAGGAGCCACCAGTGCCGTCGCCGTCACAAGCACAAAAGCGACATCCACCTCAGTTGTGAAAGCAGACTCAACGACTACCTCTGCCGTTGCAACCACTTCAGCAGTTAAAACTACGTCAGTAGTCAAGGCAACCTCAACAACCTCTATTGTGAAAGCAACAAGCACAACTTCTACGCCCGTTCAAGCTACAACTACAGCCTCGTCTTCGGGTGGGTCAATAGCTAAATACTACCAGTGTGGTGGTGAAGGGTGGACCGGTACTGGAACTTGTGTTTCGGGTACGACCTGCTCGGTGCAGAATCCCTATTACTCGCAATGCTTGTAGATGTGGGTTGTAATTGGTACTATTCTATGTAACTCATATGGAATGAGAGGCTAAAGTGTATCTGTGATATGGAGGGGGAGATGACGAATACGAGTGGGCGGGTAAGAGAGGCATACGGAAGAAGAAAAAAGATAATTGTTCTTGTATATATATTTTTGAGGTCTCATGATCTGTACAATACACAATGGCAAAACTTGTAGCTTTTGATGCTATGCGACTCTTGTAGTCACATATATTTCAGTCTGTAAGTATTGGGTAGATGAGCATTGTAACTACCATACAGCATAGCACATGTACCAAACAGATGATATTCTTGTGCCATAATCTACGACAATAAGAGTTCTTCCAAACATTGCATACTAGCAAGCTTTCTAAGAACTGTTCAAACGTCAGAAAGATGAAACTAATATATATAAGCTAGCTTGCATTGTCACGTGGAAGATCTATACACAAATCGTGTGTTTCATTTCATTTCATTCGATCTCATTTTCATCATCCGCTCTAACTACTACCCAAGCTCTGCGAGAGCATCAGTTCTCGTCTATTCTACTTCTTCCTTCTCCCCCGTGTTCTCCGTTACAGAAAAATGCTTCAATTGAGGGCATCAGTCGTCAGATCAAACGCATCGGTACAATACACTAGCACATTTGTTTTCATAATATATTCTTGGCGATCAACTCTAGGCTGTTATCCCAGCGAAGCTTCAATTTTATCAATATTCGATCAATGCCAAGAGCCCTTGAGAGTTGCTAAAATTTCTTTCAGAAGTAGAGGATTCTGTCATTGTTGGTCGTGGGTACATTCTTTAGTTGTTGATATTTTGCTGTCTCAAGACTCCTCTCTGCCTTTCCAGTCATTCGATTGCTTTTAGGGTCTTAGTGTTCCCAAAGGTGATACGCCAGAATGCGCATCTGAGGACTGGTCACGAGCGATCAGGTCAACTAGCTTTCCAATGACTATCTCATGCGACCCATTCTATGTCTTACAGGAACTTTAGAGGGTGCTGGATTTTGTTGACAGTCATTCGAACTATATTCAACATCCACTGCCTACGTGTCATTTTGATATTCAACCCCGCAGATCAGAAGGCATGAAGTATTTTCGCTTTCATTGACAGCTCTTCCAACTTCTACCTTCGTCTCGGAAATCATCGTTGTTTGATTATTCAAAGGGCCGATTGCCTCTGAGGCTATTGAGATTCTTGGCCCTGCCGAATCATCATTACTGTTGAAGACCTTTCTCCTCATCTGGCTGCTAGGGTTGTACTGCGGGGTTCTAGAGTGCGGGGAAATGACCCCCCTGGTCTGCACCAGCCTCATGCATGCCAATTCTTGCATCAGCATCTTTAATTCTCCGCAGGGTCTTAATATACGAAGATGAAGGGAAGAATCCTTCGGAAGTAGCCTTGTGGGGTTTTTGCACGCCAATCAAGGCATTGTTTAGTATTTTGCGTCGGCGTATTTCAGGTTCATTCTGTGCAGAGACACGATTAGAAGTGTATCAAGTCTGTATGACCTTGGCCTAGATTGTTGTTTTTCCTTTTGAAAATACCCCTTCTTTTACGTCAGAGGAGCCTCTAGAGATTGCTTACACTTTTCTATCGAAGAGGAACGTTGCATTGCTTGCTGTAGACGACTGCACCTCTTCGGCATAGTTGAGGCCGAGTGCGAGAGAACAACTCTTCACCCTCTTACATGCCCGTATTGAAGTCTCTTCGCCACGCCATTTTGCTCCTACACCTTTAGTTGGTTGTAAATCCCAGCCTATTCAAATCGTCACCTGACGAGAAATGCATTAACCAGCCTCCTTCCTCCTTTCTAGTGGCTGCAAGAAAATGGCATGTGCATTTTACTCACACGATCCAACCAGTAAATGCTCCGCAGAAATTTGGCCCCTCGCTCTTTCCGAGGTGGACCAACCCATAGTTTCCATCACATCACAAGTGTCAATGTGAGTTTTAACAATGCTTAAGCACAGTCAAGATGCTGTGGTCTGAGATTCCTAAAATTTCTTGGCGAACTCCCTGTCAAAGTGAATTAAGCCCTTCGGTATTATCGCGTACTTGCCAATCGCTAGCCATTAGCGAAAAATACCTTGCAACATTAACAACTCTCTATTATTGAATTTACGTTCAGCTAGAACCCATGGCCTTTTACTCCAAGGATAAAAAGGCCGCGAGCCCGTCCTCATCAAGCCCCTTATTAGATGAGGAAGCCCCGGGTGTCTCTTTTTCTACTATCACTAGCCCTCGTCCTCTTGACTCCAGTTATGCTATTGGCATAGCTGCAGGTATATTTCTCATCATCACCTCTACCTCTAAGCTTTCCTTCCTAGCATTGACAGATTTTAGGCTCGGCCAAGGGTCTCTGCTGGTACATAATACTCACATTGGCAATAATGACTCTCGTTACTCTTATCTTTACGCTTGGCACTCTTCTAGCTCAAGCTCCAGCTGTTATTGCTGCTGGATGTTGGAGGGACACTACGTGTACTGGACCATTGGCTGCAGCTTTCCCAGGTGATTGGGATAAAAATAATTATGCTCCTTCAAGTCGAACAAGTTCACCAGTCTCATTCTTCAGTTCAAATTTAGGGCCTGTATCAGTATATCCAGGGACTACAACCTTGGATGGAAGTGGTGCCCAGCTCATTTTCGACTTCGGAAAGCTAGTTGCAGGTATTACCACCATCACATATGGAGCAACTGGTTCGGGTCAAATCGGCCTAGCTTTTACTGAAGCCAAAAACTGGACTGGGCCTGCTTCGGATTTCTCAAATGGTTCCTCGGGTCCCGACGGTGCTCTTTATGGGAACGTCACCGCTACTTCCCAGTCGAATTATACAGTTCCAGATCCCCAGCTCAGAGGTGGTTTCCGATACTTGACTGTTTTTGCACAATCTTCTGAAGATATCACTATCGACATTCAGAATATCACAGTGGAAATTGCCTATCAACCGGAGTGGTCTAATCTTCAGGCCTATCAAGGGTATTTTAACTGCAGTGACGACTTGTTAAATAAAATCTGGTATTCTGGTGCCTTCACCCTTCAAACAAACGCAATTCCTGCTCTCAATACTGGTCGTCACTTTCCCATTCTAGGATCCGGCTGGGCCAACGATGAAAATCTGGATCTGGGGACCACCGGCCCTACTATTTATGTGGATGGTAGCAAGCGTGATCGTACTGCTTGGTCTGGAGATCTGGCAATTGCAGTTCCTAGTATTCTCGTTAGCTTGGGTGACTGGAATGGCGTCAGAAATACTCTGGATGTATTTTACAATGGCCAGGTTAGTCTTTTTCTAAGCCTCGTTCGTCTTGCTCCACAATTCCAACATACAATAGCAAAGCACTGGAGAGTTGCCTTTTGCTGGACCAGCTCTCAATATTTATGGATCCGACACTTATCATATGGCCACTCTACTGGGGGCTTACGACTACTACCTTTGGACAAATGACAATTCCTGGCTAAGCAGCATCTGGTCAAAGTATAAGCTGGGCATGAGCTTCATCATTAGCAAAATCGATAGCACTGGTATGCTCTATGTGACAGGGAATAATGACTGGGGACGTCTCACCCAGGGTGGATACAACACAGAGGCAAACATGATTCTCTACAAAGTTCTCACTTCTGGAAGTCAGCTTGCAACTTGGATGAATGACAGTTCGAACACGACTTGGGCAGGCTTGGCAGTAACACTTCAAGCAGCCGTTAATAATAACAACTATAATACTGCAGCTGGGTATGACCCTCTAACCATAAAAGAGACTATAGCTAATACCCATCAGCGCTTACAATAACACTGATACTGATGGTTCAATCTACCCTCAAGATGCTAACTCAATGGCCCTGTACTTCGGGGTCAACCCAGCATCGACCTCCACCTCTATCTCAAACGCCCTTACCAAAAACTGGATCTCTATCGGCTCGGTCGCCCCAGAACTCCCAAACAACCTCATCGGCTTCGGGCAATCCTTCGAAATCAAAGGCCACCTCGCCGCCCGCCAATCCACCCGTGCCCTCGACCTCACCCGTCGAGCCTGGGGCTGGTACCTGAACCATCCGTACGGAGTAGCTAGTACATGCATCGAAGGCTATCTGGCCGACGGCACCTTCGGCTACAGAAACACGGAGGGCTACCCGAGCTACTCGTACACGAGCCACGCTCATGGTTGGAGCACTGGGCCTACTGATGCGCTTACGAGTTTTATCGTGGGGTTGGCGGTGACGGCCCCCGGAGGGAGTGAGTGGCAGCTTGCACCGCAGTTTGGGGATTTGACGTATGCGGAAGCGGGGTTTACGACACCGCTGGGACAGTTCTCGGCGGTGTGGAGGTTGAATGATGGTGGGTATGTGGTAGGGTGGGATGTTCCTAGTGAGACGACGGGGGTCTTGGTGTTGCCTGCAGGTAACGCAGCTGGGGTAGAGCCGACAGTGGTGGTTGATTCAAGTATAGCGAAGAGGGCGATTGGGACGTTCAATGCTACGACTGGCCTGTATACGATTAGTGCTGTCGGGGGGAAGCATTCTGCTACTATTAGATATGGGTGAGACTTGAGACTTCTTTTGCAGTATTGGTGGTTCTGTTTCTGCGGTTTGGAAGTTAACTGGCGGATTCTGTCAGAAGCCACATTATTTTGGTGCTATTGAGCTTATGATGTGAATTATACCTAATGAAAAGGTCCTGCTTTTCCTCCAGTTTAGTCATCCCTGTGTCAATATGGTCCTTTTTCACAAGTTTTCTTGACAACCCACGGGACAGGGACTGTATATCTTTTGATAATACTGCAGTTCAAAAAAGGTAGTTTCAGGAAATGTATTGTGAGGAATGATGCAAAAACCTTAATTGTAAGCATGAAAATACCATGGTTTATTCTAATGAAGTTAGCCAAGAAATTATTACACCATCTGTTGTGTTATGGTGTTGCTAAGACAGGTAAAACTTCACCAAGTTCATAACTTGATGGGACCTGAGTCACGCATATAGGAGAGAGATGAAAAGAACGTAGGAGAAGGAGGATTTCAACCACGAGATTTTTGCTTCAGAATTGGGTCTAGACTGCAGGAGAGATCTATGATCATACTAAAATTATACACTTGCCCATCGTCATATCTTACTGTTGACATGGTTACTGTTGACATGGGAAGTCAAGAAGAACCATAGATTCTAGACACGTTTCTACGATGATTATTCACAACAACTAGACTAGGATCAAGCTTGTCCGCATCTACTCGATCCTCTTCTTTCCCTCTTCTAAATTAGTATACCGTGCTGTACTCAACATCCTATCATGCTTTGCCACAAAAGAGCCCATGATCTTGTCTTTCTGGACCTTAGTGATAGTTTCATTGTAGCCTTCCGTAGCCCATGGTCGAGGATTCAGTTTCGGCCAATTAACCTACAAAGCCATTAATATATATTGGATAAAAACCAAGAAGGAAAGAGCGTACGTAGAGCATTCCGTTACTGTAGATGAAATTCAAACACCACATGCCAACCACAAACCAGAAAATAATGAAGATTCTAACCGGTAGAATAGCGGCATCCGGAACTTGTCTAGTAAAGGATCCAACGAAGACGAAGAAAGAACTGAAGGCGAGAATATAAGGGATAGATTGTATTGAAAGTGGCCGTTTATCAGCGAAAACAAGGTACGAGCCAGTGTTGGGAAGATAGCTGCCGAGAAACAAGTCAAATGCATCTTGCCTGGGCCCATCCGAGAAATTGTTATTAGTGTATCTGTGGATCGAGTTCTTAAGATCTTGGAGAGCGCCCGCCTTTGTACGCTTCCCTGTACGTGTGAAGTCGGTCTTCAAAGCGCCAGTTCCAGAGTAGGATTTCGCTACCACATCTGCGTTATCTGCCCAAACCTTCCGGAATAGAACCTCAAATTCGGGGTCTGCTGAAGTAAAAGTCTCGCCACGCGTAAGGATGCCAAGGTCGGTAAGCTGTCGGTTCAGTGTTGAGCGTGCCAGCATACTTTGGACCAAGTTGGTGCGGTCTAGACAATCCATACAATTTGTACGAACTACACTAGTTTGATGATTTCGAACCTCGAGACGGCCTTCAACATCACCTGGCATATCCACTCCACGGAAATACTGTTGCTTCTCTAGAGCATCTTGGAGCTGGTCGAGCAACAGTTGCACCCGGTGCCATTTCAAACCCTTGGTCTCATTATGAAAGTCGAAATAAACGTAGTGTAGTCTATCAAACTCCGTACGTCGTCCAGTAGGCTCCACAATATGAAACTTCTCGTCTGAAAGGTTGTCCTGCTGCGATCTTTCCGTAGAGGAAGAAACCAAAATCCTGACCATTTGTTCATAAGCGTCCTTTATTCGCTTCTCTCTGCCCTTCTCATTAACAAGGTTCACCAAATAATTATCTCCGTACAATCGAATTTGCTCCTCGAAGTGTGCTTTGGCTGCCGGGACTGCAGAATCGAGGCTCCTGATTTGCAGTTTGGGAACATAGCTTAAAGTGTTGACCTCGGCCCAATATAAGGGAACGCTACCTCGAGTCTGGACGTATGATAGTATCTGAACTTCCTTCCCACCAGATCCACCAACTTTCCCATTTTGCATGCCACCGCCGCCGGCAAAACCTCCTAAGCCGCTCATGCTATCATTCAGCACAACTACTTGCTCCGTCTCATTGTAATTTGAGACATGTCCTTGCTCATCGATACCTCGGGAGAAATAACGAGTGCCAGCTCTATGTCGTGATCGCCGAGTGATTAACACTATGGTCAAGGGCGTAGATTTCACCCGTGTCTGAATTATCTCGAGCATCCCAAACATAATTGGCAGAATATATGGATCGACAGCTGGCTGTTGGCCGTGTTGGAGCCGGCTACCAGAAGTTCGAAAATCGATCAAATCGGACTGAACAAACTTATTCCAGAAGAATCGGTCATCTGCTCTCTTCCACAATGGGGCTGATGGATCGATCTGGGATTGTCGTTGGAAAGAATTCGTGATATCACAGGAGTATGAGAAGTACAGAGGCGAGACTTTGATAAGGTTCTTCAGCAAGGCCAGGTATGTATCCTCATCTTGATCGTGTAGAGGTCGCTCTCGCAGAGGGAGAAATTCGGTGGCAATAACTTTGTATACCATATGGCCCTTCAATCTACCCATAGGCTGCGCCTTGGTGATGACAATAATATACTTGTCTGGCACCATTTAGCTTAAGTCTTTAAAATGAAGCTTGTAGAACAAACCCAAACGCAACTTTATCATCCCCAGAATACCAGCAATACTCGACACACGCTTCCCCCCAAGTAATGCCCCATCATTCAAGCGCAAATCTCCTGAAGGGCGGTCAACCACAAGTGTTGGGGCTGATCGTGAAGATGGAGATGTAAAAGCATAATGCGACGTGGACGCGTGGACATTGATGTCCCGGAAAGGCAGGAAACTACTCATATTGAAGAGCTGTGGTGCAGACAGCCAACAGTTCTGGTGTACTCTGCTTTGCCTGCAGAGGACTATCGGGTCATGAAAGTGAAAGTGTGAGGGACTGGGGATCTGATCTGGCCTCCAAGTTATGAAGCATAAAGCCTCGCGGATTAACAAGGCGTCGGTTAATGGTGTGACGATAGACAGTCGGAGCGTGGCTGTATCAATCAAATATAAACGGCACAGTACTAACTTTGCGTGCCGTTTATTCTCAAGCTAGATATTAGAAGTAAGCTCTAGAAGTTTGTGTGAGCATAATAGAATGGAGTGTTTGAGAATAACTAGGTTTATATAATCCTAGGCCTATATAATTAGTCTGGTTAACAATGAATTACGATAGAGTCCCAAATCTGACTGCCTTTACGCCTTTGCTACTCTTTGTTACACAACTGGAGAACTCTCTTGTGCTCCGTCCTGTCGTCAATCCCGTCACAAGTGAATCATATCTAAACTCAGGATACAATTACGAGGATACTCTACTTCCTACAGCTTTATTGCCCTCATTAGACATTTCATTATCAGGTCACCTGTTCGTTTGTTTACGCCACAAGATTACGCAGTGTGGCGCTTCCGACCACCAATCAGGGTCTGCAGTATTCCCCTTGCCTTCAGCGGCCTTCCCATCAACTATCGTCACCTCTAATCAGAACATCGTGAGCTCCTCAACCTACAGCCTCAACAACACCCGCACCTTCGATCTCCCAGCACCTACGCCTATCAACACCCCACCGAGGCCGCGTCTGAGACATATTTTCTTGTCCAAATCCCTGCACAGCACTTCACGATGGCTGCCCGAGGCCCAGCAGGCACCCGTGGTGGGAACCGCTTTGCGCAGTTCAAGCTGGTATTACTTGGTATGTGCCTCTGAACAAAACGTCACACGGGAACTGACTTTCTATTCCAGGAGAATCTGCTGTTGGAAAGGTGCGCTGGCGTGGATAGAAGCTCTATGGCAATGCTAATTCAATGACAGAGCTCTCTGGTTCTCCGGTTCGTAAAGGTTTGCCTCCGCAACCCAAATAATCTCTCGGCTCTATCTGATATGGAAACAGGATCAATTCGATGACTTCAGAGAATCCACGATCGGTGCCGCTTTTTTAACTCAGACGATATCTCTCGACGATAACACGACAGTGAAATTTGAGATATGGGACACAGCTGGGCAAGAACGATACAAGTCTCTTGCGCCTATGTATTACCGAAACGCCAACTGTGCTGTGGTAGTCTATGATATTACGCAAGCTGTAAGCCTTCGCGGCCCAAGGAATAGATTCTGTAGGTTAGCTGACATTCTCGGGCAGTCATCACTGGATAAGGCCAAACAATGGGTAAAAGAACTTCAGAGGCAGGCAAACGAAAATATCATCATCGCTCTCGCTGGAAACAAACTCGATTTGGTGGCTAGTCAGCCCGACAAGCGTGCAATTACTACTGTGGATGCCGAGGCGTATGCGAAGGAGGCCGGACTATTATTCTTCGAGACTTCCGCCAAGACATCCGAAAATGTCAGAGAGTTATTCACGTCGATTGCAAAGAAGCTGCCGCTAGACCAAGCAGGCCCCAGAAATCCAAGGGCTGGTACACGTGGTGGTGTCGAGCTCCGGCCGGAGACGCCAGGGACCCAAGGCGCTGGCGCATGCGCTTGCTAGAGAGACACTGAGGTGTGGAGTACGATGCATATATTGGACAACGGAGGAGGAAAGGGTGCCAGAATTTGGGGTCGGGAGATTTCACGACCTTTTCCTAATAACTACAGAACTTTCGAATCGCTCGACTGTGGTCGAAGCATCACAGATGCCACAGATACCACAGACACGGTCACTCTGGGCTTTCATGAGAGCACTCTTAATACCTTGATGTGCTCTAGTTACAGCACCGTTAATCGGTGTATGGGTCTTTCCGTTTGGCGTGAGCTGGGTTCTATTGAATTGTTCTTTCGCATTTTTGGGTGTATGATATGCCATAGAACACATTAAATCACTTTTACCTGTGTACATGAAGGGTTAATTCATTTGCAATGTCTAACGCGGTTCATGTCCTCGTGAGATTCTTCGAGTTTGTAGTCCATTGCCTTCCTAACCACTGAAAGCCAGCTCTGAGCAGCCGCCTCAACCGGACCGACATCAGCCGAAGCTCTGCCAGCACTGACTGCCACCCGAGATTTTTAGCCTTCTCCCGACGAGGCGGCAACAACATCACAACCTCATCAACTCCGTGTCGCTCAACGCAACCCGTCATGCTGCGCGCCTCGATTCGATCGGCAGGAGCACTTGGTTGCAAATCCAATGTAGCCAGTGTCGGACGTCAATGGCACGCGATACAAGCTGGTCGGGTGGCTTCTGGTGGACTGGTAAGAGCTCTCAGCAATTGGCATGCGAACGATTGAAGAGTGGATAGCGGGCTAATGGCATTTAATTGAACAGAGAGGATATGCAGATAATCAAAAGCCTAGTATATCAGGCTCGAAGCCCACCGTTCTTCCTGGGTCTGCGAGCCCAAGCACATCTGAACCATTACCTCCTGGAGCAGTCGCAACAACACTGAATGCGAAGACAACTACCTCCTCACCTACGCCAGCTACACCAAGCTCTGCTTCCACTATTCCTCCCAATAAGGTGCCTCTAACTCCTCCTCCGCCGCCGCCTTTCTCTGCACCTCCACCACCCCCTCCCCCGCCGAAGCCGAAGCGTAGATTCTTCCGCAAGTTCTTCACAACTCTCATTCTTTTGACGGCACTCGGTTTTGGTGGAGGGATATACTATTCTAGGATTAATGACAATTTCCACGACTTCTTTACGGAATATGTTCCCTTTGGCGAGGATGCGGTTCTCTTTTTTGAAGAGAGAGACTTCCGAAAGCAATATCCGAAAATCGTAAACCGTGCTGGGACCCCTCCGAGGAATACAGGAGATTCTGTACATATCCCGAGCAAGAGCGGCGTCTCTTGGAAGGTGACTGAGGATAGGAAGCATGCGCCAGGAAGACATGCGGATGCCTCGAAGTCTGATATAAGAAAGTCGCAGGACGCAACTCAGACACCATCCGTCGCAGAGCCGGAGGAGCTTAAATCTATTGAGATTGCAAAGAAGAAAGCAGAAACCCACGAACTTACCCAGCCGGTCCCCCCTACTACTAGTAAAGGATCAGAATCAAGGTCTCCTGCTAAGCCCAATCACCCAGTAACGGCCGCATCTCCAGAACCGATCCCCACGTCCTCTCAATTCAAGGTGCCTGAAGTGGATGAGCCATCAAAGTTTCCACCGGAAGCTACAAAAATCGCCCTTGTTCCAAATGACGCAAACGAACCTGTTGTGCAAGATTTGGCCAAGATTATCAACGATCTTATTACTGTTGTAAATGCCGATGGATCAAATGTCAAATTTTCGAGTACCATAGAGAAAGCGAAGGACGAACTTAGCAAGGTGGGAAGCAAACTTAAGGCTCTAAAGGATCAGGCATACGAGGAAGCTGATTCAAAAATCAAATCTGAAAAAGAAGATTTTGACCGCGCTGCAAAAGAACTTATTCGGCGAGTTGAGGCCGAGATGGCCCATCAGCAAGCTGAGTGGCAAGAAGAGTACCAGACGGAACGCCAGAAGATCCAACAAACCTATGAGCAAAAGCTCAAGGCAGAAATTGACCGTGCTAATGCGGTCAACGAGCAACGTCTGAGGAATGCGCTCCTTGAGCAAGCCCTTGAGATGAAACGTCAATTTATCCAAGAAGTTAAGGATACTGTGGAGGAGGAGCGAAATGGTCGTCTCTCAAAGCTCTCTGATCTCTCCAAGACTGTCACTGATCTCGAGAAGCTGACTGCCGACTGGAATTCTGTTGTAGACACCAATTTGAAGACTCAGCATCTTCACGTCGCAGTTGAGGCGGTTCGCTCGAACTTGGAGAAGAACGAGGTTCCCCGGCCATTTATTCGAGAGCTAGCGGCTCTAAAGGAGATTGCTGCAGATGACCCAGTTGTAAATGCTGCTATTGCCTCTATTAACCCTACTGCTTATCAGAAAGGAATCCCTTCTTCAGCCCAGCTCATTGACCGTTTCCGGAGAGTTGCCGCTGAAGTTAGGAAAGCGTCTCTTCTTCCAGAAGATGCGGGTGTAGCCAGTCACGCCTCGAGTTATATACTTAGCAAACTTCTGTTCAAGAAGAAGGGACTTGCGACAGGAAATGATGTTGAGAGCATATTGACGAGAACGGAAACTTTTCTTGAGGAAGGTGATTTAGATGCAGCGGCGAGGGAGATGAACGGGTTACAAGGGTGGGCCAAGACTTTGAGTCGAGACTGGTTGGGCGAGGCTAGGAAGGTTCTTGAGGTCCAACAAGCTTTAGATGTGAGCTTGAATTCCTTTTGTTTTGAAGAAAAGATGCTGACATATGGATAGGTTATCGCCACTGAAGCAAGGTTACAGAGCTTGAGCGTCGAATAGCCCATCAAATTTTCTTTTGTAACTGCATAAGCGGTGGAAAGAAAGTAGTCTGGGTTGGCTACTACATGTATGAATTACAATATAGAAATGTACTTTACCTACTGAGGTTCTTCTTCACTAGTACTGCATCTCGTGCTTAATAAGGGCAAAGAGGACGCAACGGGAAGTGTTGCTACAATATGTTTTAAATAACATTGCGTATATTATTTTCTAAAGACAAAGCGGCACTTTTATATCCCCCACCTCTGTAGTCATTTACCACTCTTCGTTCTCCCACCCATTCTCCTTATGCACAACAAACATATTGTAAGTGCGCTGATCCTCGTGTTGATCTTATTTTTCCAAATCGACTTTGCAGCGTATTCGTTACGGCAACCTACTCTCTCCTTTCTCTTCTCTTTCATCCTTTCTCATAGGGAAATTCAGCGCCGCATGGCTTTCAATGAAACATCAATGGTGTACCGTCATAACATTCATTTGTTACATTTATTTATCAATTTAGATACCGAAACAAGAGCTGTTGTTGCTTACTAAACACAAAACCTCATATCCACCTGGTTGCGACTGCTACCTTTCCCATTCCAATGTATGTACGGTAATGTAACCCATCCACGAGGCATCGTTAATCCATTCTGCTCTTTCCTATAATCCTCTCGCATTCCTCAAGCTCGACGTTCCATCCAATTCAAATGGTAGCAATGTCTCTACATACGCTGGAGCTGGGCTTCTCAAAGGAGAGCGCAATTCACCGTGGTCCTCGACCGTCATTTGATGCACCCCATTCTTCTCCCCCCTCAGCATTGCTGCTGGATCATCCATCTCGTGCGTGCCGATCTTTGGCGATGTATAGTTATATTTCTGCGGAAGCCTCGGTACCTCGTTTACATCGACCTCATACGGGTATATCTGGTCTTCTCCCACAGGCCTATCCGGCGGAGGATACCCTGGGGAATCGAGGCGGATGACTTCTTGCCCCCTCTTTGTTGATCGTCTGCGAAGCAAGAAGAATATGCCTACGCTGATGGAAATTGCGAAGACAACCGCTCCCACGATGATGCCAACCAAAACTCCAGTTGGCAATATGATATGTCCACTCGATCGAATAGGACTCGAAACGCCAGTGGCGCTGGATGTTGTGCCAGATGTGACAGCGGCTGCGTTACCAATCGTGCTCGTGAACGTGCTCTGGAATGTACTGGTCAGGGTTGTGGTTTGTACATTTGCCGTGAGGACCGTGGTGTAGGTACTGGTATAAACGGAATATATAGAGGGGTCGATTGATGGTGGAGACGTATATCTGCCATACGAAGTCGTGCTAGTAGTCGTTTGAAATAATGCAGTATTGCTGACAGCATTTGCAGCACAAGTTGGGTCCGAATGCATCCCATCTGACACAGGACCACAAGCATAAGAAGACGACCCTGAGAAATCACATTCTGTTGCCCAGACCCAAGTGCTTTCGAATCCTGTTCATCCCAATTTTGTCAGCGCAAGTTATGTGTTGTAAAAACGGCACGCACCTATCAGACAAATATTCGATGGACAAGCCGGATCGTTCCAAGTCCGATCTGTACAGGTCCCTCGATAAACCATTTGGTAATTTGGAAAATAGCAGAGTCCATTCTCTTGACAGATATCTCCTTCGCTTGGAATACAGCAAGAGGAGTACTGGGAGCCAGTGCATGGTTCCCAAATATAATCCGTTGGAACACTTCCATCCGGATAATAGCATTGTTCAAACGCATATACTGCCCTGAAATGGAATACAGCAACCGCGAACCAAGAACAGCAAGAAATTTTAAAAAGTTGCATCCTGAACTAGGGTTTATAGTAGGCCAGCGAACTCGAACACGAAAGAAAGGTCGAAAAGAACATGACCCCAATAATCTACAATTTGTACGACCAAGTCCTTTCCATCTCAACCCCCCTGATCAAATTTCCAAACCCGAGTAGTTGCTTTTCGGCGTTTTGATCATTCCCTTTTCGTCTTAATAGCGGCTTTGTTCAGCCCTATGCCAAGAATGGCTTGTCTCAGCCTCATATACTGTATTAACGATTGGCGGTCGGCGAAGACTAGCCTGGTGGCTGTCCGATGGCCCTATGAGATAGGCTCTTCTCATCCCAGTTCTGGAAATTAGAATATATGCTTCTCTGCGGTTTAGCTGTCAAGGAAGAACTCTCCTTGATCCCTCTATACGAAATGATGGCCCTTCATGATGTCATGCTCATATAATTGTAGTAAGGCTCATCGTTGTTAATTTAAAGTTTGTAATTATTGTTTTCTTTTCTAAAGGAAGGCTTAATTTGCTCTGTTGTCCCCAAACTAATTTTATCGCTTCTAGTTCTATACATTTTCTTCGAAAGTTCGCTCTAGTATAGCAAAATAGGCAAGCAAAACATCTTGCTCTAGTTATGTATTTGAAAATTCCTCCAGCGACTAACACTGACTCCTGCATAGCTAAAATATCGAGTGCTAAAACCCCAAAAGAGGCACATTTCCTATATCTTAAACAATCGCAGGCCAAATAAAATTCATTAGTAGAGACCCAAGATGAGAGGCGAGCATTAAGGTTTTGACTCCTCCTCCTGTCTTCTTAGACGCTGTCCTATCAACACGGAGCTGCCCTCCTCTATTCCTAAAGTATGGAAGGTATTAACTAGCTTCAGCAGTCGACATGTCTACCAGGACTGGCGGAGCATAAGACAATCGCAACCAACGTAGTCCACTTGCCTGGCTTCCAATATGGTGAGCTAAAATCTTGGAAGATGCCTTCCTAAAAACCTGGCAATCTAACATGAGTGTGTTCCGCCTGCGGTCTTACCCTAAACTTCAGTTCTAGTCATTGCTCATGCTTTTTGATTTGTCCCTTTTCGATATGAGGCTCTCGCTGTTTTCCCTTACGTTATCATGCTAACTGTTTTTGCTTCTCCATTTGTGTCCAAAGAAGAAGTGTAGACTTTCCCTTGGCTAAATTGACTTAAGCTTAACTCCGCATACTTTACCCCTGATTTGCTGCCTAACTTCACCTTTGTATATCAGCTGGGTCCTTTTTAGGCACGAAATGGGTCAGCTCAAAGCTGAATCAATAAAACTGAAAATATTACAGGTTTTGATCTGATCAAGCTCCTTGCGTTTTGGCCAGGTCTATCAGTAGTAGGTCATGAATTCACGTGAAACTAAGGTATGTCATCCTGACATTACTAGACGTAGTAGTATGGAGATGCCTTTTCAGCCTGCATGGTCAAAGAGACATAATTACAGCGCTAGAGCTTTATGCCAGAGGTGAAAACAAAGTCATCTGTTTTCTATAAGATAAAGAAGGCTGCAAAGCCACTTTACAGAAGAAGCGCTTTCAAAGGACGCTAAAATTTAGCCGAGACCTAACCAGCGTTTTAATTTTGGATTCTTTCTTTGCCGGTTTTCTGTAGCATTTTACTGATACTGTCAAACCTCAGACGCGTCAAGGAATCGACAAAATGGCATTTCATCCAGGCGCACCAGCACAGCTTATCCGAATCGGTGCAGACATGGAAGACATTGACTGCGACGGACCAGTCCCATATCCTCACATGCCTCACGCCCAGCTTCGTTCGCCAACTTTCAAGATTTTCCAAGTGAGCTTCGCGACAGAGTCTGGAAGTTTGCAATGCCAGGAAAGCGCAACATCGGAGTCACCTTTGTTCCATTGCCTAGTGTCTGGGTTTCAAAGCCGGCCACACCTTATACTGTCTACGGACGGCGCGGCGAACAAGTTCAAGTCAACAGGATTTCGGAAATCGCTGGCACACCATTCATGTATGAGGTGTTAGCTCCGCATGATATGGAACTTCAGGCACTCTTGCAGGTCAACCGTGAAGCACGAGCCGAGACCCTCAGCTTCTTCAAGCCAGCCTTTGGAATGGATTACCCCGAAGGTCATTTCATGCACAGCTACTGCTGCCCTCCCAAGACTTGGGTCAATTGGACTACCGATTGGATCTGCTTTTACCTACCCAAATTGGCTTTCTGTAACGATTTAGTGTTCAAAGCAGCCCTGCAACCATTGATCGATAACAAGGCTAGAAGCGTTGCCCTTGAAGTCTCTCGTGGTTATCAATTCCTCCCAAAGCTTATACGCTGCCTTCTTGACTTGAAAGAGATCGAACTTTGGCATGAAACCAGTCCCGCCAGCATCCCAGGAGAAGGAGATGTGCGCCTGTGGATCAAGGGACACCAGGTTAATAAGTTCAAGTTTGTTGATATGATGGAAGAGGACACGAGTTCGCTTTCAAAGAAAGTGAAGCTCTTCGTCGAGAAATATATCACGACCCTCGAGCCTGCAGTTACCTGTGCCCTGAACGAAATCAATGCACGAGAGTTGGAGGAGACCGATGCTCACGCGCTGGAATTGGAACTGGAGAGAGATATGGGAGTGGGTGGATCTGGGGGGAGAATTGTTGTTAAGGAAAAGCCTAAGGTCACTTTGGCAATGGTGCTAACTACTCCGCGTTTTACCATTGAGAGCCAAAACCGAGTCTATGGTTATATAACTAACCGGAAATCGGTGGACTAGTGCAGCATTCTTTATGTACTTTAGAGAACAAAGATAGTAGCTAGAGTCGTGGCAGTAGCCTTTGCAATATTACAAAGGATGGACTCACTTTAAAACTACGGTCGCGTGTCTCTATTTCTAGTCTCAGTGTTTACATATGTGAATGTGTATGTTTCTTTGCTGAAGTTTTTTCGAAGTTTGTAGGCCAGCCCAACAGACGATTAACGTCTTGTATCTTGGATATATGAGTTTTGCAACCCAAAATCCACGACAACCTTGAATGACTGACCATATAAGAAGTACCTCATACAAAATGCTACGACTACCCTCCTAGCTGCTCAGCCTTATTGCTAATACTCTTGGGGATCTATCGTAGGTAAGAGGAGCGAAATTGTGATGTTTTCGCTAGCTTGAGAAATCCATTCCTGCTTCATTCCCCAAACCCGCACAGAAATAAATCTTCTTCTTCTAAATAACATCAACTTAATCAAACTATACGTGCGGACAAAAGTCTCATGTCCATAAGATACAAGTTAACGTTATTAACCTTTCCCTCTTCCATTTTTACTATATAAAGAACCACAACATCTCGAGCTAGCTTCAGGTTTGTTGTAGGTCGGTTGGAGCGAGCAGGCTTCTCATGTTCTGAAAAAATCTTCATCCGCTTCTGTAAACATTAAGTATAAATTATATATCTAGGTAGTTCATAAATGCTGGCCACCAACTGACTTGAGCCTTACTAGAAGATGACATTTTTTGAATAGAAGTATACAAATGGAAGACTTGATTTTTGCCGTCCAGCTCTCATCTATTGTCACTTCCAACTATATTGTTCTAGCCCTTTATATTCATTTCCGACACACATATATAACAGATCTCTAGTTACACTATTAACAAAAGCCAACAAGTCTCCTGCAAGTCAAGAGTTCTTAGTATATGAGCTGAACCCAGCATCAATTTCTCGTTCTTCAAATAGTGAGGTAATTACAAATTTGCGGAGTTAAATTTTGACAGAATCACAGATAATCTAATCTGTACTTACAAGCAAGGTATATATAATGTAAAAATACAAACTTTTCATTACCAACGAGAAAAGCCCAGAGGGTAAACCTGTAATATACAGCATAATAGCTTTTCAGCAAAAGAAGAGTCGTACATTTACTCTCGTGGGGTATAAATAGAAACTGTATGTCTTCGTTAACATCATACGCTCTATTCAACTCACCAAAGTCTTTTGACTCCTAACTAGTACGACTTTCATTCGCCACTTTGCTTAGACAACAGATCGTAGGATCTCTATCTAGTTCTTACATGAGCTCTCTATTCCTTTGTGAAAAGACCCTAGGGCTAATTTGATGAGTAACTTTTGTGCTTTCTTCCTTTCCAGCAAGTTTTGCTGTCAAGGACCCACCCACCGTCAACAAACCAATTCATCGCTACTTACTATCAAAATCCCATTACTTGTCTTTCAAACAAACAATCCCGGATTACGTCACAGAGCAATGATCTATCAGATATCCAAACGAAATCAATACCGAGTTACCTATGTGTATCTAAAATAAAATTACTAAGACCCATCAGAAGGTGTAAAACAATCCCCCGCTGTCATCTACGCTCCCAACCCTTATTTCTTGATGGCCTAGGGAAGAAGAGGAAGAGTATGTATTTATATTATAGCTAGTAGTAAAATTTCGTGCTCTGATCCAATCCAAGTTAATTCCATTCAACGCAATTTTCTACAACTTCACCTCCTACAATAATCCGTATCTACCATCCATCTACCTCCTCAACCAACCTCCTTTCAACCCCTCTTCACCCTCCTTATCAACCCCAAGTCTCACTCATTAACTCACCTGTCCTCAGCTCCCCACAAATTTCCGATCCAATTCTCTCCTCGCCAGAGCAATGTCAGAGGAACACAATCACGTGCTCACAGCCCGACTGCGCAATTAGATCAGATGTGCAACAGGAATCCTACTCGAATCCCTCGTCCCTACTTCTTATCTCAACACATCTAAAGACCCACTTCTCAAGGCTAATTTTCGGTCTAAACCTAAACGGATTTTATTACATCTATAAGTCTCTCGAACTTATCAGTGTCCATGGGTCAAAGTAGACAACCCACTACGAGTCAAGACAATGATACCAATTCTAACAAATTTCGGAGGCTGCTACTAAGTTGGAATACAACGAGCTTAAATCAGTCTGTAAGGACATATGGCATTGTTCGCCACATTCACTTTACGACATATCTGGAATTGGAGATTTCGATGATTTGAGGGACTTGGGGAAGAACTGTCGGGAGCAATGGGAGTCTCATAATTCTTTTATATATCTTAAGGGGTATTTCTAAATCCTAAAACGGATCTACTAATGTCAATGTATTCACTAGAAATTCTATCTTCCTCGTCCAAATCCTCTCTCCCATCTATTTTTCACAATCCCGCTGCCTAGTTCCTGCCATCCCAACTCTCCTAATGCGCAAATCTAAAATCCAACCTCCTACTTCCACTTAGAGTCGTATTCCTCTTATACGCCCTCTGCTCCTCGGGACTCATGGCATTCCACACGCGATCTCTCTGCTTATTCCTCCAGATATAATACACCTTCGTGAATAAAAAGAGGACGATGGCCAACAGATTAATTATAATCAGATCTGTGTTCCCTCGATGATACAGGGGCTTATCGTCCGCCCTATATAAAAAGTTCCCTATTATATTTCCTAGCTGCACGCTCATATTGTACAATGCTGCCGATACGGACCTCGCGCCGACATTGTTTGAGTTTTTTGAGGTCCAGCCAACCAGAATAGCGTGGCAGTAGGGGTAGGACAGTAGGACGGTAGTGACAGCGAAGGTGCCCCATTGGTCTTTCATAGTTCCGGGCCAGAAGCGGAGGACGAGGATGCAGGGGAGTGTCCAGATGGGTTGGATCATTGAGACGAGGGTTCGTTCGTTAGTGCGTTCGGAGAGTTGAGTGATGAGTAAAAGTGTGCAGATATGGAAGAACGAGTATGGAATGGTGAGAAGATTGGTATTGAAAGTTGAGAACCCGATACTTTTAAGCGTGAGTGTGATGTACTGCGTTGGCGGTGTTTGAGGGATATAGGCGATGAGTCCAATGGCGTAGAGAGGCCAAAGGTCATAGTCACAAGCTGCTTTCCAAAGGCGACGAGGTGTGATAGCTTGCCGGTTATGCATGTCACCCTTTGAAGGATCGTCGCGGAGAACCCGATTGACAACAATTTTGACTTCGCGGTCGGTGAACCAGCCCTTGGGGCGAAACCAGGTTTTTGTCTGGACGGCGGAGGCGGGCATCATGAAGAAGGACGAGATTCCAACCACACCGGTAATTAATCCTTCAACCAAGAAAAGCCATCTCCAGCCAGCCCAACCATGAACACCGCGCATATGGAGGAGAGCGAATGCAAGAATTGAAGTGATGATTGTTGTCGCAGAAAGTGTTGTCCAGAAGAAGCTGCGACCTATGTTAGGGATATCTATCTAGATAGGTGCCTGTACTTACCTAAGTCTGGTGGGCAGTTCTCGAGAAGTATAAAAGTAAGATAGCCAGAGCACAATATCCGGAATAAAGCCTCCCTATAATATCTGTCAACTCCAATCGGGTTTCCAAAGCCAATATGCTCACCTCTAGAAGCCCCAAAACACTTCGGGTAGCATAAAAACTCCTTTTTCCATTCATGGCACATTGTGACATTGCAACGATAGACCAAAGAGTAATCTGCATTGGAATCCAACGATCTGGGCCTAGCTTCTTGGATACCAATTGAGAAGGCAACTCGGCAAGAAGGAAGGAGAATAGGAAGATAACATTGCCAAAATTGTAGTCTTAGCCTCATCAGCATTTATATTAATTAGAATGGGGTGGCTCTTGTACCGTTGGTAGTCAAGTTTAAATCATCGAGGAGATTGTCAGCGACGGCTTGGGTTAGGTTACCACGATCAACTTGAAGACCGAAGAACATAACACACTACATAAAGGCTATTAGAAAAGGGCTCAGATCTCATGTCTCTCTAGAATCCTTACAGCCCAAAAGCAAACATGCCAATCCAATTTCCAGACAAGCTTTCTCTCTTCCGCTTCTGTCCATTGGAGTGTCGGGTCGAATTCCTTTCGAGACTCATAGCGCGATTTCTCATAGACCGCCATCCAATGTTCTGCAACGTCGGGGTCTAAGAACGGGTTCTTTTTGAAGAGTTGGCCATCTTCATCTGAATCATCTGTGGACGACCTGGCGAAGGTCCCGGCCTTGGGGATGGGATCGCTGCTAAATGTGGTTACTTCCTCGTATTGGAGTTTGTGGTTAATCTTGTCAAGCTTTGCTGTCGAGTTGTTGGAACTCTGTCCATTCTTGACTTCCTCGTTTTCCGCCATACCGAGTGAGTCTATCCGAGGCGATGGAGGACTGCTGGAGGAGGGCGAGTCTGATAACAACGACAAAAGTGGCAAATCTTCCATCTTATAGCTCACTGGATTCCAAATGGAAATGTCGTGCTAATCCACCTCATGGGGTACAGCGACAGGCGTATCACCTTGATCTTGGCTTAAGCTGCACCGCTCATGCAACACTCAGATCCACAGTGTGGCAACTCGTAAGCTCTCCTCCGTGGTTGTTACTTTTTAAGTAGCTTTTTCCGTTGGTGTGCATTGAAATTGGGTCCCATCCGATACCAGCGGAAGGAGCAAATGCAGCAAGTCTATTCTCAGTAGAAAAGTGTGGGGGTTGTGCAACCATTACCGACATATGCTATATCCAACCGGTTGCCGGCCTTGTAGATCGACCAAGAGATATTCCGTATCTCGTCAATCCGGGGTCACCTCTCCAAATCGCTTTCCAATTCTCTTCACACCTCGCCTACCTCTCAAAGTCTCGCAAAGATTAAAACCTCTCGTAGACTTGAAGACGCTTAGAAAGTTAGGATCGTTGCACAATTTTGCAGTGATTGGCTTCGGCCGGGGTATCATGGTATCGCGGGCTTGATATCCAGATGCGAAAACATACATATCAGTATCAACCCTATAACATAATTCCACAAAATTCGCCATCGGATGCAGGTATTAAGTGATCTCGGCTGGGTGTGGAAGCCCTTTGGTTCAGCGAAGAGAACGGCTAGATATTGAGTCGACCACCTCGGCGTTAATCTGAATTGAAGGTCTAATTGGCCCGCAAATGTTTGAAACGACTTGAACGAATAGAAAGATTCAAAATTCTGAGACCATATGATGAGCAATTACACAATCATACTGACCCCGCGCAAGGCCTATCTCGATTCTTGCTCGATGAAAAGTGACTTCGATGTCTTATCAGATATACTCGATAAGGCCTCGAGATGGCAGAGCAGGTTCGTATCAGGGCTACTAGCCGGAAGCACACTCTAGTACTATCACACTGCACGACTTGTTACCACTGATTCAGGGATGTTGTCATTTCTAGCATCGACTACGTGCTTCGCTTAAGAGAGTAACATTGCATGAATAATGATGACCGGGCGGGGGTCAGTACGATGGCTGTGCGGAGGGGTGCCTCTTCGAGATTTATATATTAGTATTGGAGTTGGTGGGAGGTGATGATCATAAACTTGCTATGATGCGAAGTTGGAATGGAAAGAAACGTTGTCGAAGGGTGTAACATGCCGGGAGAAAGTCGGGCCATAATCATGTGATCCATGCAATCATCAGTGAGAACTTATATATAATACTGGAAAGCAATAAGGTTATAAAGCATTCGAATACTTTAAAGAGCACTCAGCAAAGCTATTCAAGAAATCTGGGAGCTTGAGCCTTTTATACCTCCACGCTGTAGCTTTACTGGGATGCCGAGTGACTCAATCTTTCGGTGAGACACAATAGGCAATTCGAGAAGTACAGCCACCCCTGGCATATTTTGAGTTTGTATTGCATATCACAATCTAGTTACTTTCCCGTGGATACTTCTTCTTCGTGTTGAACACCATGCCAGTTTAGGACAAAATGTATCGTCGAAATATATAATTCAGAGCAGTTTCTTGATTTTGATGGCTGTGGTGCAAAGCCTTCCTTAGTTGGGGGAGTGATGTGGTTGCTTAACTGGCAGCAATGCAATTGACATTCTTCTAATGTAGTTGTCTAACATATCCTTAATCAGACATCGGCGACTTGATACTGAAGCATGCATCTCTGTTTGTGGCCTTGATATTATGAATATTGTAGGTATAACAGAGGAGGAGGACCATCCTCGAGAAGCATTTATTCCTTAATGTTTCGAATCTCATAAAGATATTGGGGGAAGTTAACTTTGATTATTTGGTCTTCTATAGAAAGATTACTATAGTCCTGGATTTTTTTCTGCGACTTGAAACTTTGAAGTGTCTATAAGAAATTATTAGTTTTAGAAGCCCGGATCTGCTCAAACACTGCCTTGAAGTCACAAATCTTATGGACCTAAGCTCGCAATCCTTACATAAACTTCTCCCATTTCAAACAGCCAGATGGTTTTGAAATATGATGCAATGGTACCGACAACGCCCTATTTCTCAGCAATATAAGTTGGAAGCGGTCTAAAAGTACATCGTATAGCACATCCTCTTCTCTATGCCTTATAAATTCGCCCTCATAAGTGTTTGCGAACAAAGTATTTAACACATCACTAAGCATTTAATCTTCAAAGCCGAAAAAGATAGAATACGAGAGTCAACTTCAATTACCTTATTTCTCCAGTGTCCATCATTCAAGCCCCACTAATTCTTCTCAACTCCGTTCTCTTCAAGCTTTCCTCCATGAAACATCTACAAACCCTCATAAGACTTCATCGCTCATGGCTACATACTTCTGGCTATCATACCATCTCAATCCTTCACCCCCTCATCTTTATTTATTGCCAAGTCCAATTCTACTACAGTACCTTAGTCTTGATTTTCAATACCGGACGAAAACTGCAAAATATCAGACTCGCCAACGGAGGTTAAAAAAAACCCCAAAAGATGAATGATCAAGCTGGGGTTCGATCCCAGGACCTTTTCGGCACATTACAAATGTTAACGAAACGTGATAACCAACTACACCACCCGACCATATGCTTTGATGTGATAGGTGGACTTAATTAAGATTATATAGACACATGGCTACCAACGCTATTGCCACCACAACATGTATGATAGGAACTTTAAACGAAAATTATACACTTCAACTACATATTACTCTAGAACCATTCAGCTGAATACCTTTTATTTTATCTAGCCCTTTGCATAATTCTTTTCAGTTTGGCCCTTATCAGATTCTTTAGAAATTCGCTTGTAGAAATTTGTTAAAATTTTCACTGCGGGGCAGCAGGCACATCATGTTACCACCACAAACACCCATAGAATAACTAAATCTTGGGTTTTGTGACTTGGAGAATGAATATTAAAAGCTCTCTATGACGGTGGAGTATACTTCAGTTCGTGAATAGCTAGTATTGAAGAGAATAGTTGAAGTGGCCAGGTATTGATTAAACTGCATTTCCAGTACTCTACAGTAGGGTACCAGAGCTACTATATAGAATTCGCAGCCTACTTCCACTCCCGATTTCCCAAGGAACATATGAATAGAAACACTCTAAGTTATATCTACAAAATGCTAATAAATGTGAAGACTGATGGGGTTGGACACCCCATACTCTCGCTTAGCAACCAACCAATTTCCAGCCCCACCAAAAAGAAATCGCTAAAAAATCTCCCTCTTTCTCAACTCTCACTCCCACCACCACTCGAATTCATAATATATGTAGAAAAATGTAAAAAAATATTAGACAGAAGTGAACTTCTGGGTAGGATAATGATCACTACGAGGGTCGAACTCGCGACCTTGGCGTTATTAGCACCACGCTCTAACCAACTGAGCTAAGCGATCAGATGGGCAATCTTTGGCACATGCCGAGATGTTCCTGATTGGTTGGTGTGCAAGGTTTTATTTCAGTACATATACCTTAAAGGCTCGGACTATTTTCGGCATTTGGGGTCTCCAAGGGATGTCAGTCCACACCGGCAAACGGTGATTTAAAGAGAAAGACATGTTACCACATATTATTGGGTTATCAGAGGTATTAGACACAAGTTCAAGACATATCTAAACAATTAAAGTAAAGTAGATGGCTAGATAAATAGTAGTGACAGTGATCTACCGCAGTTGGGGAACAGTAAAGCTCATATACTTGCAAATGAAGCTTCCCGCTCTCAATAGACAAATGAAGGATTGAAACTTAACCATTACAATTGAAGCTTTTGTTCAAGGTTACAGTGAAAGCGCACTTTAAAGTAAGCCCCGAATGATTATATTGATCACGATTGGTCACAGCTACTAAGATATCAGACCTACTTCAGCGCAATTGCAGAGACTTCTGCAGCTAACTATTCGAATCATTTGCGATTATTAACTGTTTCCTTACTTGAATATTGATATGGAAAAGTGGGAGTTGGAGAACTCTAACAATGGGGTAGGAAGTCTTGGTTAAGGAATCGATCATCTCTCATCATGCATATGCTATCTTGAAGTGTATTGATCGAGTGTCCACCTGGATATTAGCTCTAGGCTATTGTGAACACTCCAAACTGTGCACCCATAACCGTACTGAAGAATTAGCGTCTTGGATTTATTTTATTTGTGAATGGGGGGTAAAGTATCAGTGGTTAGCTTAAACTACCTAAGAATAAGGGCATATTCATACTCGGGAATATTCGTAGCACAATACTATTCTCAGCTAAAGAGACAGTTGATCCAGTAAATAAACGCAGGGTAGATGCAATGTTAGTCTTTGGGATTGGTATCATCTGCTCACGATTTGCTGATCCTAGAGGAGGTAATATATATAGTTTATTAAGAACAAAAAAGCCAAGTCTTTAGTTTAATTGTCGGGAGAAAGTCTTTCAAGTGTCTAGCTAGGCGTGGGTTGTCCCTCTGATTCCCCCCAACGCCACGATCACCATGTTAAGTGAGGATCATTATTCACAATAGACGCTGTAATTTGCAGCAGAATGGTTCTTGTTTTAGTTGCGTATGTTATATTCATTTGTTTTTCTCTTTTGCAGCAAGATATGTACTATTACTACAGCTATTCTGAAATCGTTAATATATCCGCTGACGAGTGTATTAATTCTCAAATCCAATCTCTCTCTCTTCATTAGTGAATACTTCAAAGCTTTAATAGATGTAATTAATACTTAAACATGTCCAAGACTATATCTCTGCAGTTATTAAAAACCAAGTGCCAAATAATTATGATCAAATCATTTTATAAGCTAGCCTTCGAGTTCTAAAAATAATTATTTAACCTCATTGACATTTATCAAAGGCACTTGAAAACTTGTAAAACTTCACATAATCACGCAGTAAAAACCAATAGTCTCCATCATCACTTTAATGTCATCAGATCCTATATACAAGAAATCCACAACAAATAAAGGTTCCAAGTCAACCTATAAGACTCTACCTCATCACTTTCGTCATATCACAGTCAAACTCTCATTACTCCCCTTCCTCACGATATTCGCACATCTAGTCGTGTCCGACTAACCCAGTCTGAGGTGCATTATCAGGGTTGGTGTTGGTTCCCGCAAACCCCAATGCGGTATTCCACGCATCCGCCGTGGTCGCATCTTTTGTCCCTAGCGCGGAAATTTGAGCCTTCGCAGCGAGGCAAGCAGTCTTGGCAGCCGCGTTCGCATTGCAAACATTGGTGAGCTGATCGCAGATTCTGTTTGTGATGATGTTGGGGTTCAAAGCCTCCTGTTGTCCCTTGTTAACCAAAGGATCGATGGCTTGGAACGTGGACTCGGTGGTGGCTCGGCCGTTGAGCCCAGCCTCGAATTTCATGGTTGGGGTGCAGAGACCGAAATCGAGACCAGCGATGGTGGAAGCAACAAAGCCGGGGTTGACGCCTGTTACGGCATCAGAGGAAGCTGGTGCAGCTCCGGAGCCGGTTGCAGTGCCGGTTACGGCAGCAGCGGCAACAGATGCGGTAGATACGGCGGAGACTGAAGATGAAGTAGTGGCAACCGCGGCGGTATTTGCAGCGGAAGAAGCACTGCGGGTCACGGTAACAAAAGTGGTTGAGCCTCCTGTGCAAGTGATAGCTGAGGCTGAGCTGACGGTACTGACAGCGGCAGCAGCAACAGTGCTTGAAGAAGCGACGCTTGCAACAGAGGATGCAGTTGAACCTGAAGCAGCAGATCCAGAAACGGTTCCGGCAGTTCCATCAGCGGCTTTGGTGGTGAAGTTGGAGAATCCTTGTGCAACCATGACTTCTGCAACACTAAGCCCGGCGGCGTTGAAAGGTGTTGTCAAGGAGGTAGCTGCGTTGGCATTTTCGAGGGTAGACCCAGTGACTGCCGGGTCGATGAGAGGGACGACTCCGCGGAGGGCCTCGGTGGTGGGGAGGGTTGGGTCGCTGCATATAGATGGGATGGAGACGACAAAGGGGTTGAAGTTTTGCTCAGCTCCAGCGAGCCCACGGGCTGCAGCAATGACTTGAGGGTCTGTGCCAAGGGTAGAGACAATCAAATCGGCTTGGGTGAGCTATGAAAATGTCAGTATAGCCTCCTGGTCTTAGTTCGGTTGAAACATACCTTCGCGCATGGGTTCGCTGCCGCCAAAAGGAACTGGATTGAACCACCGGCGAGAGTTGCAGCCTGACCCGAGCTCCCAAAGGCGGAAAGAGCTTGAATAGCTGGAATGGGAGTTTGTTCCTGGCCGAAACGAGCCTCGACAGCAGCCGCCAGGAGGGAAACAAGAACAGCTTTGGTATACATGATGAGATTATCGGATTTTGATATTGGATGTTTGATGGTGATGATCAAAGAATTGCAGATTGAATTGGATAGAAAGTATTGGACCGGCCTTTGCAAGAATTTATAAAGAATGTAGAGAAAGAATGTAATGGTTCGCAGAACTAGAAAAGAAGGTAGAAGTCAAGAATAAGAAGCTGATGATGATGATAGGCAACAACCAAGTAGAAAGAAGGAGAGGTTATATACATCTACCCGCAGACCTCTTCCGCAACACTTGGCAAGAGGTGAAGTATCATTACCCACTCCTCTCATCCCACATGGTTGGTATGTAGATCATACTGCCGAGATGAACGAGAGTTGCGTCCGGGGTGGGCTCCCCTGGCAAATGAGGCGAGGCAGATGAGAAATGAGCCCAGTGCTGTTCGAGATCATTGGCAAGGAAGTCGAGACGTCTTCTCATTGATTCATCTGATCTCTTGGAAGAATGATTCAGGGTTATTCGGATCAGTGGCCGAAGATTAGACCAGGAGGCTGTGGACATAGACCCGGATGTGGAAAAGATGAATCCGACAAGACATCAGATGGCAGATCAGACTCAAATCAGAAACCAGTGATGATTGAGACTGAGTCAAAACCAGGACAAAATTGGCGGGTGTGAGGTTGGTTGGCGAGGATACACGTCTGGGATAGATTGAATATCTGGGTCGACAGCACCAAGTGTCGGGTAGCGTCGAAACTTTAATCCTATCGGGAGTAAGCTTAGATTCGCGATAAACATTCGCATGTTGGCAGCCAGAGAATTCCCCATTGCTTGGATCTGATAATTTCGATGGCGACTTGTCAACGGTAGGGGTTGGGGTTGAGACGACATCCCAAACAGGGGCGGTAAGATCGTCACGGGGTCGCGAAGTCCTCGAGGCGCTGAAAGGAAAAGAGAGCATCGGAAGCGCCTGGTTCAGAATAATTTCGGATGGAGATGGAAAAACTAGAACCTGATGTAATTGGTTGTGGTCAGTATGGAGAATTTTAGCAGTTTTGCTAGTTCGAGTGTAAAGTTCAAGAAGCTCTCGGCAACACCAAATCCAAGTCGGTTTTATTTCCAGATGACATCCAAAGCTCGACTAACTTCAAGTTTGTTTTCTTCTGGATAAAACCAGTATATCATCACTTTGCTGAGCACGGAATGCGAGCATATACATTTCCTTCCGGGCCGACACTGCGAATTTCATCTACAAGCCTTCTTTTGTTCCAAATCAGCGAGGAGGTCGGATTCATACAGTATCGTTCTCATAGCCAAGGCGATCTAGAATTCCCCGATATAGGCAGCTTCTCTGATTGCCTAGTCATTCCCCCCTTTAACCCAGCAGAACGAAAAACAAACCACCGCCATAAGTCTAGGTATCCAGACCCAGCACTCCAAGTTTACCAACTGTCTCTAGTAAAAGAGAGCCAATTCCAGCCCACCACAAGCAAGTAGCCAAAATCCCACCCCTCGATTCCCATCCTCTTCTCAAGATCAAACAATCCACCTCAACACTCTCTCTATCCAGAAGCAAACCCATCAAGGAGCCCATCATCTAGAGCCAATAAACACCAGCTTAAAACCCCCTCCGAAAAATCCAAACCAAGAAACTCGACACGAGCATGACGACCAACAAACAAACGATCGACAAAACAGATATAAGCAGAAACGTCCCTGCGAGCTCTTAAAACCGACAACCTTCCCACCCAGCGATCGATATAAACACAGCTTGGTGGTGAGCGCCGGAAATATCGTTCCTCATCAACATGGAGCTTTCTAAGCATATAGTCGTCCAACAGGTTTACTTGGCTTTTCTATACCCTTGATAGTCAACCCTGATCCTGATTCGAATCTCCAGTCTCAATCCAATCCTAGACCTCAAATCAAAGAAACCCCAATAACCCAATAACCCACCACCCTAACACCTCCACCTCCACCTCCACCTCTCATCATCCCACCTAAACCCCAACCCGATCCAATCCAATCCAACCCAACCCCTGCCCAACCCATCCCCAGAACACAACCTCAGAACAAAAACAAAAACAAACAAACAAAACACCAACAGATAGACATCCCAAGCCCAAGACTAGAGTAGTACCCTACCATATCATAGCAGATTTCACTGATTATTCTTCATCATTGGGCTATATACTTCCTTTGCGTCTGGTTTTGGAAATGCTGTGTTTATTTAGATGTGAGTTAGTGAGGAAGCGAGTACGAGTAGGTGAGTAGGCAGGTGAGTGAGGTTTAACACCCAAGATATGGGGTGAGGGTTCAGAGCTAGGGGGGGATAAGACGAGAAGGATGGGATAGGATGAGCTGACTAGGATAGTGCTGGAAAAAGGTAGAATAGACTAATATTCTACTAGTAGTAAAACTCAACAAAGATATACTAAACGAGGAGACAGCTGAAATATCTCAAATTCCCTGAATAGAGGGACGACACCGAATACAAAATCCAATTCAAACACAAAACCCAACAACAAACCTAGCTACCTACTCTATCAAAACCACAAACCAATGCAAACTAATGATACTTCTCAATCTAGAAATGATTGCTCATTCATTCTGTATTCTATCCAACACCCAGGATACAAAGCCAACTCCCAAGAAAGTCCCTAAATACCAAAACGCCACGAGTTCCCACCCCTGATGATACAATACATCTCATCCCAGAGACGCCGCAGCTGAAGGTATTCAAACAAGTTACATCCGCATCAACAACTCAACTCTCGCCCTCACCACTCTTCCCCTCCTCCGTATTCCCACCCACCCCTCCACCCGCCTCCACCACCGTCCTCAACACCGCCATCTTCCTATCAAACCCCTCCAACAACAACTGCATCTCCTCTTCCCCAATAACCCCACTATCCCTCTCCCTCTCCCCCCTTCCCCCTCCCCTCCACCCTATCGAACCCATCCACCCCCACCCCCTCAATCCTCAACATCAACCCCTCATTCACCGCCCCCTCCTCCCCCCCCCTCCCCATCCCACGTCGGCGCATTCTCCACACTCGCCCCTAAAACCTGCCACCCCTCGCTCAAGCTCCTCGCCCCCACCACCCCATCCGCACCCTCATTCAAATCCACAATAACCACCCTCTCCTCCCTCTCCCTCCTCTTTCCCCCACCTCCGCCCTTTCTCCCCCCCTCACTAACCCCACTCCCACTCCCACCTCCGCCTGTCCCTCCACCTCCACCCTCAACACACCTCCCCACCACCTCCATCAAAACTCCACCCCCCTCATCATCACTAAACACATAATGTATCCGCCCCGGATGCACCACCCCCGCCCCATCGCTCACCAGCGTGAAAAACGGCGCCGCCAGCCCGATCCGCCTCTCCCTCTCCCTCCCCGTCACCGTCGCCTCCGACGTCTGGCTCGGCATCGTGCCCGACGTACCCGTCTGGTGCTGCGCCGAAGACCGGAGCGACAACCTCGACTGGCTGGTCTGATTGATGACCGGCTGCTGAGGCACTTGGGATTTTCCGTCTCGAGAATCTAGAGGAGGTGCTGGTTGTCGTTGGGATTGGGGAGGAGGAGCTTGGGTCGATGATGGAGGATCGGTGCCTGGCTGCGCTGGAAAGCTAGGTATCGACGAGGTGGACATGGTGGGCGTAGGATCGAGGTGTCCTGTTGGCCTGCTTGCCTATTTGCCTGAACACGATGCGGGTTGAGTTGTCGTGGAGCCTTGGAGGTAGGTAGTCAACTGATGAAGCACCGAGGACAAGGCTGGCGATAAGGGGCTTATCTACCCGTGATCATCATCACCTGAGTTCGCGTATGTTCGCTTCGAACCAATCAGCTTTTGAGAGATTTTAGCTTTATGAAAGTAGCACTATAAGTCACATCAAAGACACTCCAAGTAGAATAGTTTCTTTTTCATTATGCATATACTTTATTTTCATGCCATAATACTCGTGAGACTGTATAGCTCACGATACAGCTGTATCCTATGTTCAACTCCACGTCAACTCCAACCAAGGAATGCAGGATAAACCCCTTCTATAAAACAAACGCCCCTTTCCATTCCTAATCAACAAAGCCCCCAATGCCAGATCAGGCTATTTCTGCCGAACGTTGAGGAGCAGAAGGTTTGTTATCCACACTCAGTAATCCCTCATTATTTATGTACCGCTGAAAGAATCAATATTATAATGTTGCATCATCAGTTCGTCAAACATCCTGAATCTACAGGAGCGCAAAGAAACCAGCACCAACGCCCATCATGCCGAGCGAAAGGGCGCCAGTAAGAACACCAGACCAGGCAAAAGGCTTAGGCCCAGATCCAGCTGCATTCTTCTTGGAGCTCGATGTAGATGTGGCAGTGCTTGTTGCTGCAAAACCACTTGCGGCACTGAAGCCAGTGGCTGTAGGGTTGTATGTGGCCTGCCCGCCTGCAGCTGTGGCCGTGGCGGAAGTTCCCCCTCCAACCTTAGGGATGCCAGTGGCCGTCTGGGTGACTTGGGCTTCCCCAGAAGCGGAGGAAGCACTTGGGATCGGTGCCCCTTCGCTCGCAAACTCAACAATGTTTGATTTGGTGCTGTTGAAGTCGGTTTGAGCGAGGCCGATGCGATTATTTGCCAAATCGTAGACGGCATAGGCTGATCGCAAAAAGGTATCTCCGAAAAGAACGGGGAGGGAGCCAGCTGCTTGAATGCCGAGCTGGCAAGCAGTCTCACCATTCGTGTAAGTCGGCACGGTGCCATCGGTCAGGACCAAGGGGAGCACCAGCTCCGACATGGAAACCTTGATGGTGGGACCTCCACTTCCACCGAATCCATAGTTAAGCGTACCGGGATTCGAACCAAGAGCACAAGGAACCACAACCGCACCAAGTTCTTGCGAGATGGTGGCTCCAAGCTCCTCGAAAACCATTTCAGCAACATCATCTGGGAGAAGAGTGATGGTGGTTCCGGAGTCGAGGATCGCGGCAACGGCAAAACCTTCAGGGGTAAACTGATCAGTTCCAGACGAGGAAGTCGCAGACAGCGATGTGAATGCAACGGTGAATGAAGTCCGAGTTCCAGATCTCGTGTTAGGGTACACCTCGACAGAGATTAAATCCCCGGTATACTTCTCAGTATCAATGCCACCGAAGAGAACCGAGCCCGTGCTTGAATCTATCACAAATTAGCTAGGGGCTTGAAGCAAGGTGCAAGTTGAGCACTTACCGAGATCATTCAACCACAAGCTGTATGCCAGAGAATTGATGGCTCCAGAATCGACTAAGGCCACTGGCAAGTTGGCGTATATCGTGCCATTACCCGTCTCGATATTTGCCTCGGAAGTATTATACCCAATTCCCATGATCCCAATAGCGATCGCGGTATCCGTGGCCAGACCCATCTGAAAGCTATCCAAGGTAGCACCACCAATAGTAAATTTGTCCTGAAAGTAATCACCCGTCGAACCCGTGCCATCAACGTACGAGATATTGAAGCCATCCTGCTCGACGACATCGAATGTGCTCGAGTCTTGCTCATTGACTATTCCACACATGTTAGCAACGGTCACGATCTCCCTACCAAGATCGAATAAACACTTACAGCTACCCAGAGGGCATCCTCCCCCCCGCAACGCACTCGTACACAAGCTCGCCGAGCTCGAAGGAACCCAGGCATCCGAGCTGCCCGTATCGATCTGGAGCCCAAACTGCTGGGCCGGAGTCCCAACCGTGACATTGGCAAAATACAAGCCCCGGACCTGAGCATTCGTCAGATCCACCGACACCGTATCCGCTCTGCCCTCCAACCCCCTCTTCAACACCTGCGACCTCGCCCTCAATTGCGCCTCTTGCACGGCCGCATTCCTCGCGATGTCGAAGCTGATGGTACTCGCACTAGCGATGCTCGCGAGCGCCGCCACGGCTACGGCTACGGCTATCCTCGTCTGCATCTCTGCTCTGGCGATGGGATCGGTGCTAAGATCTGTGCCTCGACGGATGATCGGGATGAGGATGGAAAGGATGGAAAAGGATGAGGATGGGGATGGGGATGGAGGAAGAGGTCGTGCTCGAAGGAGGAGGCTTCGCACATTTATGATTCCGGGAGGAAGCAGTGGCGAGTTGGCTCCGTGTTGGCTTGTTGGAGGACGTTGGGAGTTAGAAGGAGCCCGCCCACTCACGCTCACGACTGCAAGGAGAAGGAGCTCCCTGTACGTACGGAGGAGACCTTTCGATGACGCAGGACCTGGCCGGGACAGGGGTAGCGACGGAGTTACTTGTACTGTAGTGTGGGATTGGGTTTGGGCACAAGTCGAAGATTGGTGCGGAGGCGCAGCTTTTAAGGTCAGCTTCGACCCATTTACTTTGCGCTGCTTTGTTTTGCTTAGCCAGGCCGTGCATGGGGAAGCCTCTTTCCTCTGTTCGTCCGCTTTGGCTGCATAGTACTTCGTAAACAGATCACTCCGTAGGCAGATATGTCGCTACCATGGAGACCGGCAGAGGCTGAGACGTGTTTGAGATGGGGTCGGGTCGAGGTCAAAGAGCTATGGGCAAGGCTTGATTGCAATAAGAATTGCATTTTGATGGACGCTCATCGCTCTCGGGAACCCACAAAAAGCGTCAAGATGAAATGACTACCCACAGCTGCCAATGCAACAGCGGTGGTCAAACAACAACACCGAAACGACCCCCTGTTGCCCGTTCCCGTGTTTTATTTACCGCTCCAGAATTCACATCAGCGCCAGCATCGGATTAGGAAAGTAGATCATGGCTCCCTCTCCTCTCACCGACAAAGACTACTGAGCCAGCCTCTTGCACTTCATCCCAAGTGTCGTAATATTAGCCGATTCGACGATGGATTTCGACAACGAAAAAACTCTATTTCAACCGCCGACCTAGAGTGTTGGAGTGATAGAGTGACCGACTCACGAAGTTGCAGCACTGCCCTTTCCCTTCCACGTCAGCTGCAGCGAACCAATCAGAGGCCCTGGAATTCCAAATCCTCTGATAGGGTTACGTATGCTTGGCAGGGCCGTTGCCGCGGAGATCCGGGGTCCGGGTGGCTGGGGCTGGGGCTGGTTAGCGCCGACTACGGTTTATGCTGTTACTCCGTATAATCTGAACGGACTTGACTCTATACAATTTGGTATTTAGAAGAGAAAATAAAACATTAAGATAAATGAATATAGAGATATAAATAATATCAATCTCTCTCCTTACCTTCTATTCTTCCCGCTCTTCCACACCCAAACGACAAACTATCCAATAAACAAATTCTCCATAGGCAGCCACATACACTAACCCTCCCCACTCAAAAGTCTATGAAGCTCTAGATCGCAGATCGATATCTGATATCCAGCATAAGACTTTCCCTGCACACGAAGGTAGTCACGCCTCCCCTCACAGTCTTACCCAACACGCCAAGCCCGAGTGGCGGTGCATCCTTCTCTTCCTTCCTTTCACTAATGCTGTTCTGTTATGTTTCATCACCACGTGCCGTCCAGCTGGTGTTGAATGTGATGTGTTCCAGTGGCGAATGGGTACTCCATTGATGTGATCCTATCCTTTGGCCCAATACACTCCATTGATCTGATCCTATCCTTTGGCCAATGAAGTAATGGCCTCAGCCTAGCCAAAAGAGAATACTAACTACAAGAGCACGGCACGTGCATGTTCATCACGTGGGTTTATAAGCGCGATGTTTGGTTGGGTTGGTTTGAAAACCATAGCACCGCTACGTATCCATACTGTAGTAGTTGGGACAAGCCCGTATGCGCCACTTGACAGATTTTCATACTGAGGACGTACGTACATACTCTCAAAAAGCTCATCTTTCACGTCAAGGCCAAGGGAGATCTCTCGATCCTCGATTATGGAAACATCTCGTATGCTTCGAAATCTCCACCACGATATACTCCATCTTCCAATCCTTTTCCCCTCTCGAGACCGATGTCAGGTTTCGCTTCCGGATCCGCCCTATACCACCCAGAATTGATCCTATCCCACTCCATGCCATCTCCCAAACTCCAGCCCTAATTCTACCAATTTCCCTAGCTTGCGCTACTATACACAATTACGGGATGCAGAACTCGATCCAGCTTCCCAAGTAATCCATTTGATTTCCCTTCCCCTCCTTGATAAACTTTTTGACCCTGCTTTCAAACTCCACAAAATCTAAACGACCCCAGCCGCCTTGCTTCTCCGCTTCCTTGGCAGCTTTATCACACTTCCAAAGCTTATACAACCTCAATCGGGACGGTATTTCCTCTTCCTTTGTTTCTTTCTCCCTTTCCGTTGAAGGCTGATCGTTCGGTGGGATTTCTAGGGCTACTGGTGGGACGGGCCACTCTGTGTCATGTTTGCCACTGTGGTCTTTTGCGGGAGGGAACGAACCTGCTGGTCTTTCGTAGTCTGGTTCAGATACGTGCTCGTCGGGACCAGGGAAATCTTCGGGGGTAATAGCTGATGCTGGAAGCTGAACAGCCTCCACAGCATCAGAATTGGGTCGGAACTGAGGAAAGGTAGGATCGTGATATTCCGATTTTGTAGGTGAGTTGGTAGCAGACAACGGGATGGAATCTCGATCATCACCGTCGTATTGTGCAATCATAGACGAGTCCTCGGTTGGTGAAGCTGGGGATGGTATATGGGGTTCCGAGTCAGAGTCCAATATAACTCTGCTATCCGCGATAGGCGAGAGAGTTTGGCTGTCCTCTTGAGGCACATTCTCTAGGTCGGGCACCGCGCCTTCTTCTTGATCAACTTCTACGTGGTATCCAGTGGCAGCCAGGAGCTCTTCCAGAGGCCGCGCTCGAACTTGTTCAACCTCCACGCCTGAAAAGTCGGGCCAAACTGGATTTCTGGTAAGATTCTCGGTTGACGGTACAGTTAAGGACACCTCCCCTTCTTTGAGTGGCTCAGCATCTTCGGCTTGGGTCTCTAAGGCCCAATTTTCGAATTCGGGAGTGCTGTAAAGATGTCTGTACTTCTCACGGTCAAGTTCCGTTTCAGCGGCTTCCACAGCCATATCCTCTTTATCCTTGAACAGAGGGTCTAACAATTCGTTAAAGGCTTGCTGGGTGACTTGATACAAAATCTCCTTCCCAGCATCCCTCTCTGCATCTGGTATCTCAATGCCCCCCCAGCGTTCGGGCACACTCCTAGACGAGGTAGAAGGATTTGATCGGGTATCAAAGTCGTCCACATCCTCAGCAAAGCGAACCTTTGACGATGACCTTGAGTGTAAGATAGGTCGTGAAGGGGCCTTTGAGCTTTCGCCTATTATGCCACTGTGGGCGAGTACATCATCGTCATCCTTCCAATTCGGTGGGGGTGTAGCACCTTCTTCTTCGTCTGTGTAAAACTGCCGCCGTTGCCAGCGCTCATACATCTCCCGTCGTGCCCGTTCGCGATAGACTGCATGTGAGACAACCCTCCGTCGCGATTCCGGCTGAACATCCTGAACACGGCTTCCTGGGCCTAGCACCGCCGACGCATCCTCGTCCGTCACTGTGACACGAGTAGGTGGCCAGGTGTACCTGGATTCAGTGTGTACGCTGGAGCTGGCACTGGACATACCATCTTCGCCAGCATCACTGTTACTATCATTGTTATCATCCATATTCATGCTTGCCAGATTTAGTGATATTTCAGGGTTGTCCTCCAAGATTTCTGTATTTGCTCGAATATTTGCAACCCGACCTCTATTTCGTCCAAAAGTTCGCAGGACATCAGGCATCTGGTCGATAGTCTCCGGGGGATTCAAAACGGCGGCCAGATAAGCAGCAGGATCCAAGGGCCCTTCATCTCCCGAGAGATGTTCCCAATGGCTTCGAGTGATGATCGGGATATCTCGAGCATCCACCCTATAGAGCTCTTCTCGATTTCCGGTATCGTTGCCACTCTCCGTCATAGCTCCTCTGCCGTCGACAATCTCTTGGTCACCGTTTGCACGGGTAATCTTTCCTTCTCCCGTGTGAGGATTTGGCGCTCTGGGGTATCTTCCGTCTTGCCCAAAAGCACTGCTCAGAGGCTGTCGGCTGCTAACAAGTCTATGCGCTTCTGTGCTGGTCATCTGCTGTTCTTCCATGCCCTCTAACATATCCCGATGCATCTGTCGATAGAGAACATAATATGAACGGAACATGCGTAGAAAGTCTCTTCGGTCAACATATCCATCCCCGTCTATATCATATCCCTCGAAGACCCTATTCCACTTCTCTTTCTTCTTCCGATAACCTATGCCGTGGAGAAACTCGGGGAAACTAATTAGGTCATCCTTGTTGGTATCGTAGAAAGCAAACATTCGGTCGAATATCAAGCTCGGGGCTGCGTGTCTGTAACCACCAGAGGGGACAAGGCATCGCTCAAAGGTTTTCCGGTCCATGGCCAAATTGATGTCATCGGGATCATCTCTCCAGTCAGTATTCGCCATAAAAGTCCATTGCTCCCAATAGGCGTCAAGTTCAGGCCTCTCGAATCCCGTCTCTCTGGAAAGTTTGGCCAATACGGGCCTAGGCAGTGTTCTCATTACAGTGTCTGGATCTCCCGAGTACCACACTGGCTGTATACATCGCGGGCCAAAGGATGGAGCGGGGACCCTAACTTTGTAGAAGATATGAGTCTTGGTGTGGAGCCCTTGCGATTCGCAGCCTTCACATAGATCGTAGTCGGCACAATTTGCACATCGATATCTGATCCCGCGAATTGGTACTACCCCACAAGAATTGCAGGCACATCCTCTGTGAACATATGCATTGCGCCTTGTAGCATCCTCTGAAACCCTGAAAAGTAGCTGAACGATGTTCTGTCCATTTCGTTGATATGTATCCGGCTGATTTGTCCACCCATATTCATCCTGGAAAGCCTGATCATCTACCACCGTCTCTCCATCCGTCAGAGTCCTTGCGACAAGATGGCCTTCCCCATCGTTTTCGATCTGGTCGTCGTCAAATATAGGTGCCTCGTCTGCAGCATTGGTGTTTCGTCTGCGCCGTCGATGGACTGCATTGCTTCGATGTAAGGTGCTAGCAGGAGGGGAGAGTTGAATGAAGTAGCTATTCCGGTAGAGCCAATACAAAGCATAGAGCGAGGTGAGGCCTGCTACGCCGATAGCCACTGTCTTTGGCCTTAATAGGCCGCTGCTCGACACTGCTGGTACTGAGGCTGACATGAGGGCGAGGGCAGATACCACAACGGTGCTATGAGACCTTGGAGATGCTAGACATTATGAGGTACCGAAAACATGACTCGGAATCACCTAGAAAGATGACATAACATTGCGAATAGAGCTGTCGATTTGGTGGCGGTGGCTATTGTGGCAAGAAATTATCTCGAGAATTGAAGTTTAGTCAGTCAGTCGCGTTCGGGAGTTGACGCCACAGGAACCGACGTCGCTCTCGCTTCAGCCTTCTCGCCAGCCTTGTTTTTCTGCCATCCCATTATACAACACCAAAACAATTCATGAGATTTCCGTCCAGTCAGACTGCAATCCCCTTTAAGATGTAGTGAAATATTGCAATATATGCCTGTTGTGTGAATAGAGCAAGTTGTTATAATAAATGCCATCTTTTGCGCTTTCTGTCCTCCTGCTGTCAAAACCTCCTCTTCTTTCCATACATGGTTAATAATCAACTATAACTGATTTCCATGGCATAGCTGTGGGAATATCAGAATTATTTTAGTAAGATTTAAGGAGACAATTTACTTCAGATTTCCACTGTTATTTTGTCGATACAAGTATGTATTGATCTAGATTAGGTCCGACTCTACCTACTTTTTTAGGCACCAACCTTCGAATAAGAGCGTGGAAATCAGTCATTATCACTTCAACCCTGAATGCAGTCTTTTTATGCGCTTTAATATGCTTGCTTGTCAAATATCTTGTGCTGCAATTTCATAATTGAGTAGGGCAAGCGTGGCTAGCCGAAGTCCATCAACAGACTTGACAACTTTAATCAATTATCTCAAAAGCTCCACCTCAGCTCACAACCTACAAAACCTTCCCGCAGCCTCCCTTTTCTCGTCCCCCTCAAAAACTCCTACCTCCTCACTCCCCATCACCTGAAATGCCATCGCCATCCCCGCCGCATGATGCCACAGCAAATGGCAATGGAATAGCCAGATACCCTCATTGTTGGCAAGGAAACGCAAGACGACGTACCCGCGAGCGGGAACGTAGACGGTGTCCCGGATTGGAGGATTGATGAGATTGTAGGAACCGCATTTGGGAATTGCGTTTGAGAAGGGATTGTGTGGGGGGCCGTAGCGGAGGGAGCAGGTGGAGAGAATGTAGAAGGAGAAGCCGTGCTAAAAAGGTATTAGCGAGTTGGTAAAGGGAGGGAATGTTGAGAACGAGAGATCTTACTAGGTGGAAAGGATGGCCGCTAACGTCCATGTTGTTTACAACTATGTCTACCCATTGTGCGTCATTTCCCGTCCATGGCACCAGTTGGTTCTCATCCCAGTCTTTTCGATGGAGTGCTATGAGGGGGAGAGGGGGCTTGGATTGTGGCTTCCAAGATGTGCGGTTGATAAGTCCTATTGGGCTGTTCTTGTTTATGGAGTCGATTTCCATCATAGTGTAGATGACGAATTTTTGGTCTCGTTCTTGAGGAAATGTTGGTGGTTCGGTGGGGGGGCTGGTGAGGTTTGAGAGGTCATGGTAAGAGTTAAAGGCCGGTCTATGGGTGGGATGTGGTCCATTTATTTGATAGGGGCGTGGATGGCGAGCAGATACTTTTGGTGAAATAAGGTAGATAGGAAAGAATTGCGTGGGAGTGAGGGCGAGGTTTCGAATGATGAAATTTCTAGTTAACGTTAACTAGATGTTGCTGTATAGTTTTATTAACTTCTTACTCTTCATCTAAAGTCACAACCAGATTGGGCGTTTCCTCGGTTTCGGCATAATCTCCTACCTCAACAAGGAGATCGACTCTTTGGCCTGGATAAATAATACCAACGGCTTCAGTAGCAGGCCCTTGGTCGATTGAATGTCCTCCGTCGATTTGAATTAGAGTAAGTTTAGAGCCAGGAATGGATAGTGTCAAGCCGGTGAGCGATCTAAACCTGTTAGAGTTTGTAAACTGCTTATTGAGGTTGTAATATCTTACCCTACGGCCACAATTCTCACTCTATATTTCCTTCCAGCAGTAAGTTTCAAGATCGGTTGGCGAGGTTTCGGTTTACATTCAAGTCCACTGTTGGGTCTCAGCATCGAACAATTGAATGTGCCAATTCCATTGATTAGCATGGAGTCTGGTGCCGGCTAATTTGTAATTAGTTTTCGCTTGATGAATTTTCTTGTTATTTTAACGTCTGGGCCCTAAGGAAAGGGGTGCGAAGACAAACTCACTTCTGAACCAGCACTCGACCAGTGGAGATATTTCTTTAAGAGATCCTCCGCTGGATGATGGTACCAATCCCCAATCTGCAACAGCAATTCTTCGTCATACCCGTAGTGGAGTTTTTCGTTTAGAATGTCGGCAGGGCGATGGATAACTAGCCCTCCCCAAAGACCATCGCCACTTTGTTCCCTAGAATGAGAATGATACCTGGCACGTCAATTAGAAAGGTTGTTCACTGTAGCTTTAAAGAATGGTGTTGAAGATACCAAAATGTCCCGGCCTGGTGTTCATCGATATGAAATCGATAAGTGAAGTTTGAAGTAGGAGGGATGTGACATTGTGTGAAGCCGACGGCACCATCCATCTCATTCGAGCCTACACGCTCAGCGATTAGCTTCTGCCTGTTAAAGTTTGCGGCAAAAATACCCTTCATATACAATCCATGCCAATGTATTGACACTCCTTCCCCATCTTCTAAATTATTTATCACTTCTACCTCCAAGGTATCCCCAGACCTCGCCTCAATCGTCGGACCGGGAAACCCTCCTATAACCCATATTCAGTTTCTATCTTTTCATAAATCTTCAGTGTTGAGATCATATTCCTACCATTGATAAGATAGACTCGCTTGCTCACTTCGTCGGGGGCTCTGAGGCCAGAACTGATGACCCAAGTGGAACTGATTGTCGTTGGACGTCGGAATATATGTTCCTCGGGACTCAATACCTCTCTACCAGAGTCCAATCTCTCCCCAGAATTTCCAGGTTGACCAAAAGAATATCCTAGAAATTGTGTAGCGTAATACTGGCGATATAAATTTGCAAATAGTAGGCAAGCTCCAATAACCAAGCACGTCAACCATGCAAAGACAAGTTGCTTCCTCGCCTTCTCTTGAACACCACTTCCTCCCTTCATACTTGAAAAGCAGAGCAGTTGATTTTAGGTCGGCTGCCTGTGAAGTCATATGAATTAGTGAAGGTAAAGTTTCCCCATTATTATATCAAGTAATCACATGGGAGAATATCCGTTGTTCAGACTCCGAATGTCATTGGCACAGTAGAAAGTGACTTGTACCATTGATTCAGTCAAATTTCGTACCCTGAAATCTAGAGTCCACGAGCAGCTCAACCACCTTCTCCCTGTCCCCTTTTCATTCTCAAAAGTGGGATGAATCTGCAAGTTGTCAAATGCCAGCACAAAACATGCTGGTCTCTCGTTGATCATCCCCACCATCAAACCCGCTCTTCCAACCTTGCAGATAAAGTAAACATCTTAGCGAATTGGAACTTATCGATCTGCCGGCAGGAGGGGGTATTCCAAAAGCTTGAGAACAAAAATACAACGGTATTCGGCATATTTTTAACGGCCAGGATTGCTGATCTGTATGTGAACGTATACGGAAGTTACTTACCGGCCTATCAGCTTCACCACGTGGGCTTAGATAGTGTAAACCATTAAGAGAATAGCTGGAGTGTAGTAGACCAGTAATAGAGATACAAATTCCGCCAGGGATTTTGAAGATTCAAACCGATAGCCTCTTGTTATGTTGGCTGGCATCATAGTGGATGCTAAAATAAGCCTGGTAGAAGGATAGAAGTTTGACAAGGGTTGCCAAGTTGCTCTTCACCCCACAAAAGCTTCACATTTAAAGTATTCGCCCCGCATGAAGCACGTTAAGACCCCGTTTTCAACGGTTTTGAAGTTCTATAGAACTACAAATATCCAGTAAAAGTTTGTGCATTTGCACTGGTTCAGTGAACTTCCAACGTGAGTCCTGAACACGTGTGAGGAGCTCCCTTTCCACTTGGTTGCAGCCTGGCTACTTTTGGAACATTCCTACCTTCCCTATCTGTATTAAACATCAAGGGTGATATAGCTTTGTACCTTAAAAAGAGACTCCTCCAGGGAAGCTCGCGGGATCTTGAGAAGTGAATAGTGGGGGATTTTCGGATAGCCGCTGTATCAACATTTATTTCTAGAATGCATATAACATTACATATCCCATTGTTGTGACACTTTTCAGAACATGCCATTCTCTTAATAAATTACTTACGACTTAACGAATAATGGCTGCCCGAATTTCGTTGGGTGCTCTTGCTCTGGCGGCTGTCGCTGGAGCCGGTTCAATTGCCGATGTCAAACAGTTAAACTCTATCTCTCCGATTCAATGGCCATTTACTAATCTCTCAACAGTGTGGTAATGATCATGTTTGAAAATCGCTCTTTCGACCATGCAAGTTTTATCTCCCGAATTACAACCATAAATTGCAATCAACTAAACCTCTTTCAGTATTTCGGCACCATGGCAGGAGTTCGTGGCTTCTCGGATCCCAACGTTCAAATCAACCCGGACGGTCTCAGCACCTTTGAACAGTAAGCTCGGCACAAGATTGCGTTATGACCACAGCACTAACTGCAATCTCTTTAATAAAAGAGTGGTTGATGAATCCATGACCAATCTAACTAATGTTCTCATGCCTTATAATGCGGCCTATCTCGGTGGCAACTGGACTGAAGCAGCACAATGCACTTACGGCGGCAGCAACGCTTGGACAGAAGGTCATGCTGCATATAACGGAGGACTCAATAACCACTGGGCCTTGAATAATACGCCATGGAGCATGATGTATTATGAAAGAGATATTATTCCTGTCCATTTCAGCGTCGCTGAGAGCTTCACCGTTGCCGATATGTATCAGGTATAACTCCTGGAGATTGATGGATTAGGAAGGAGAATGCTGACTTGAGGAATCAAAGCAATCAGTTGTAGCAGCGACAAATCCTAATCGAGTTTACTGGATGAGTGGAGCTATCGGATACGTACCAGGTGGCCCACAGAGCCCTGATGAAGGTGGTGTTATCCTTCAAAATACCTGTACTACTGGGTGCGACTCGGGGAGCACTGCTGAAAATCCTGTCGGATGTTGTCCTCTGAAATGGACAACTGTGGCCGAGGTACGCAATGCCGTCCCAATTTTAGATTGTCTCTCAACCGATTGCATGCCTACCTTTTCAGTAAACGAGAGATAGGTTATAATGCTTGTAATGCTAAAAAATTTTAGTACATACAAGACACTGGTGCCGATTGGCGTGTCTACCAAGATGACTTCGATGTCGCTGGCCAGGACCTCTTCAACATCTTCGAGAACTTCGAAAATGCTGGTCCAGGGAATCCTCTCTACTATCGTGGAAGTCAGTACTTTGCAAACAACACACTTGATGCTTTCTATTCCGATGCAATGAACGGTACCCTTCCAGCTGTCAGTTGGCTCATTCCCGAACAAGCACTGAGTGAGCATCCACCCTGGATGCCAGTGAACGGAGGATGGCTCCAGAAGCAAATCGTAGAAGCAGTTATTAACGGCAAGTCATGGAACGACACCGTTTTGCTAATTTCCTATGATGAAGAGGGTGGGTGGGCAGATCATGTCACACCTTTCCATTCGCCCGAGGGAACTGCTGGGGAATGGATGGAAGACCCCTATGGTGACTTTGGTCAAGTTTTCACCGGGCCCGGTATGCCCAAGCTTGCTCTCCAAACAAAAATACACAAACTAACAACGCGGCCCAGGCTCACGCTTGCCGTTTACTATTGTTTCGCCATGGACTCGTGGAGGAAATGTCTTTACTGAGAACGCTGACCACACTTCTCAAAGTAAGTCGACACCGTCCACGCCCTTGCAAAGTCTTCGCTAATATGAGAAGTTCTATTTCTGGAGAAATTTTTAGCAGCAAATGGATATCCTTTCCAATCAAGTAAGAATTTTGAACGGGGAACGATTTTCTTGAACCCATTTAACCACTTCTTTTCAGAACAAATCTCAAGCTGGAGGAGGGAGCATATGTCCGATCTTGTCAATGCATTCGACTTCGAAAACGTAAGCCGGACCTGTAATGGCGATATCCGAAATGTACTAAATAACTCTAGCCTGACTTCTCCATTCCAACGATTCCAGATATCATGACACCAACGACAGATGCTGATGGGAACTTCATCGACGTCTCAATTTGTGAAGCAGACTACCCGGATCACATCCCCGTTCCCTACGGTGTACAGAAACCAGCCAGCGAGCTCTCATCTCTTTCCGAGCAAGGATTTAAAGCAGTACGAGGACTTCTTACAGAGGGCCGCTATCTAACCTTTGAAATAAACGGCTTAGCTCTGGCTAATCCTGGCCCCCAAGGTAGCAGTTTTGTCACCACAAGAGCCTCCGGATCTCATAGCGACATCGCCCAACGATGGGTTCTGTACCAACTTGTAGCAGGAGAGAATAAATTCACTATCAGCAGCGCACAAGATGGGAGATATATCGGAACTGGAGCGACCTTTTGTGAAAGTAACAGCGCCGCCGAAGTGTTTACCATTAACTTTGTTGGAAGCCAAGGATACTCACTACAAACAGCAAACGGGCAGTACTTAGCTGTGGATCAATCCAGAGGACCCCAGTTTGATAGTAACAACAACAAACCCAGTTATTTCAGTATCTTTAGCGTGACTTATACTTCTTAAGGTTTCTAGAGGGAACAGTAAAGCGATTGATCTAGGTTTGAATGAGGCGGGTACTGAATAGTGCGAAGGAAAGCAGTGTTATTAAGTTTGATATTTGCATGTGGCATATAGTAGAGAATATCAATAGAGGTATTCCTCAACTTGAATCTTCAAGTCAGTGCTAAAAGCATGCGAGACAACCTCTGGGCATCTCAAACAAATCAAAGTCAAATGAGAGAAGGATATTAATCTGTATGATAGAAGATATCGTAGGTATTGCCATAAAAAGAAACCGCCATAAGCATACGCTTTGAAATAAACTATTTTAAACCATCAGTAAATCATGCCATGTTGAAACGATACAGGAGCAGTAGGAAGATAAGCCATCGGATTCTTATGGGATGGCTTGTCCAAGTCTTCCTCGGGGGAGGGATGGCCGAGGCTATGTGGATTTGATCCTACAATGCCGCATCAACCTGTACAACATCTGCCAGATCACACCTGCTGGCGCCCACTCTCGCAGGGGCGATAAGAGCCTTATTTGTTAAGATGAAACACTACTGAGTATTGATCGCCTGAAGCCTGTAACTTAACATCAGTCGAACTATCGACTTTGGTAGCTCGCTCGTAAGCGGGTGCATAATTGAAGAGCATAGTTTAGTCAAGAGAAATGAAGCACTTGAAAGCTCGACATATCTAAATCTGAATTAAATGATACTATATCTACCTCTTTGCAGCTGGAATGCCCACATGATATCATGCATCCCGCCACCCGCAGAAAAAGAGTAGAAAACCTCGTCGCTTCTTTTCTCCAATCCCATTTCCGCTCCCCTCCCATTCTCATAGAGACAAATAGAAACAAAAAGAGTGGTATTCATACAGCTTGAGACCCACCCGGCTCTCACTGTTCATCAGACAAATTGAAAACATACAAATGCAACAATGCAAAACGCCCTCTGAAATGCGCGAGCAACAGTAAACTCTCTTAGGAACAAAATTGCAACAAGAACCAAAAGGAATATACCACTCGTGCCAGCACTAGGGTTTTACGCCTCGAAGGTCCTAAACCTTTTCTCGCCACGAGTTACGAGCTTTCCATCGGCTGTCCAGGACAGGCCAGGTACCGACGCTTCCCGCTTTGGAGTATATTCTTTGCCCGGAATCATAGCATGTCCCTCGGTGGAGAAGGATAGATCTCGCTTTGAAGAAGTCCATGGTTTTCCAGGAATGACAGCACGCCCCTCTGTGGAGAAAGAGACGTCTCGCCTCGAAGGAGTCCACGGCTGCCCAGGAATGACGGTATGACCTTCTGTGAGTTTTGCGGCGGGTATAGTATCGCTGAGCACAAAGCGCTTCGAAGTAGTTTTGACGGGTGCTTGGATGACGAATTTGTAAATGAGAACGACGACGACAATGATAACGACGATGAGTACTATAGATAAGGGATTAGTATCAGATGAAAGTAGAAGTTCAGATGAAAACAATGTCTTGGACAAAAGCAACATCTTGGATGAAAGGAAACAAAGGGAGTGCGCTTACCGCATATGCCTAGGCACCACCACTTCCACCTTCGAGTATTTTTGGCGCTCTCAATAGCAACGCCAAGTTCTTGTGTTCCTTTGTCCATATTTTCTACGACCTCTTCACCCTTCATTTCGATATTCACGACTGCTGCTTCTTGTTGTACAACCAATACATCCATATCTTGGAACAATTCTGCAAGCTCCATCATTTGTCTAGTAATCTTTTCAATTTCCTCATGCCGCTGTTTCACCGCACTCATAACTGATTGAGATTGCCCTTGTCTGTTAGAATTGAGTAGCGCTTGAGAAAACACAGCTTGGCCTTGGGTATCGTCAACTGCAGCCCTCACTTCAGCTTCCGAAGCATCAGGACGAACGATTCGGTATTGGCGTGCCATTGAATCTTTGATCTTCCGTGTATAATCAGCGTCAGATGCTTGGTACTCTCGTATCAAGTCCTTTAAGGCCCGGTCGATCTTTCCAACCTGTGGCGCATTTTTTGGAGATCCAGATTCGGGTTGCGATTTGATCTTTCTGACCTTGCCAGTCAGGTTGCGATACATAGCCATGATTTCTGTGGACATGCCCTCCAGTCTTTTTCTCATAGAGTCGGAATTTGTTGCATCATTGATCGATTGCATTTGCAACTTCTGCAAGTCTTCTAAAGCGTTCCTCAGTTCGTTAATGCCTCGGTCTATATCACGACAGTCGTTGAGAATTTTGTTTGGATTTGTCTGCTGCTGTCCGAATTGGGAGCCATTTTGTGTGAGAGAAGCCATCTCGACATTTTGTCCTACTCAAGAAGTCAGCTAGAGTTTCCCTCTACCGTCCGCATTTCGAGAATCGTACCGCCGTAGTCGTCGTCTCGCCCCATAGTTGGTCCTCCATATCCACTTTGGTTATATCGAGGTGCGGGAGCGCCTCCTCCTCGTTGATCGAAAGGGTTTGGGGCAGCACCATAACTACAACAGACCTCTCGTTAGCATTCCCGTCCGTTTCGAAGGAATGAAGACTTCGTGGTGAGATTACTGTTCGGGATCGGAGGTGGAAACTAACCCGTACTGCGACATGATTATTAGTATACAAAGCTTCTACCTGAGGAGCCTTGGGAGATGTGGTGTCGTGTAGGGATGGGATTGAGGTTGGTACAGAATTGGGCTAGATGTAGAACTTTAGGGAGAGGAAGAGGCTACACAAGTGATGAGGCAAAATGCGAGACGTTGAAGTTGAAACAAGAGCACATACACCACCCATATTCTACAGGGGATCCCCTTTAGGCCCGTTTAGGATCTGCGACTAGGCCGATATAATTTCCCAGCCCTCGTTTTTTGCAATTGCCGGCCGTTCAAGGGTGCGAGATAGGATATCAGGGTATAATATTCTTCTTTGGTCGTTGGTTGTGAGTTCGCAAATTGTAGTATTGAGCAGGGTGCAGGCGGTTTGTGAAAAGGAGAGGGGATGGGAGGTGAGATGGTTTGGGGGGATCGGCGGCAGGACGTGTTCCAGGTTAAAGGGTCCTAGCTGACGCGACACAGCTCCGGCACGTCCACAGCCAACGGAGGAGCAGGATCTTCAGGGTCTGAAGTGTCGGCTTAGCCACAATTAGGAAAGTTGGTTGGCTGCCAGAGCGCGCAGTATTTTGGGATTGGGACTAGGCTTTCTCCTCCGCAATACGGATTTTGCTGGCCTCCTTCGTATACACATATGGAGGGGTGGCATCTCCCCCGACGTTATGGTGAGAGCTTGTGAGGCCGAGCGGCAATAGCTTTAAGCTTCATTGAAGTCCTCGATGTGGATTGAGATCAATATGTGATACCAGGAGCTGGAAGCGGCGATTGGGAAGGGGTTATAGTTGTCTCCTGTCTCCCCGTCCGCTGTCGACTTCTGCCACGACCCCATTGCTGGCCTGCATTCCCCCATACTTCCTACATTTTATGAAGCCTCCATCAGGACCATTAGGACGAGTTCCTTAGCGAGAATGGCATCCTTTTGCCGTCCAGGCAGCACAATATCTCGACAGCTTGAGAATCGAAAACGAAATGGAAAGAGGCGGGCGCAGTCAGCTGCGGCTACAGCTGGCGTCGGCGTTGCAAGACTATTGATTTCTAGAGAAGTGGGATGCATACGGCAATCAATGATTGGCTTCTTATAGAAGAGCTGAGCTTTGAGGCTTAGTTGGACATTGGAGCTTCAATAGCACCCGTGATCATGTGATACTTTTTGACGATTGCAAATCGGGCTTTCGATTAGCATGGCAATACGGGTGATAGTTTCTCGTCAATGTCAAAGTGGCTATCGATACTCACTACACTCTGTTTAGGCCAAAGAAGAAACAATTCACTGGGTGCATCCGGTCAGTCCGTCGGTTCAAGCTAGTGTGGTGATTTTCCTTCAACTTGCTCGTATGTTGTTATACTGGCTGTATTGATTCCAAAAATATTTTGGTTGATTATATCCCAAATTATTAAGTGCCAAATTACCCTTCTAAGACTAGATCTCCTGTAGCAATGGAAGTTCTTACAGTGAGAAGTGTTTTGCAGTCATGTGATCATTCATTTTCCCTTCTCTAGAGTTCCCTTTTATATGCAAAAATGACTGCTTTTACCTAGTCTAATCATAGAAAGAGTCTCGAGATATCAAGTCTAGAATTTACGTTTAGCTGAAGCTTAAAATCTGTCCCTTGATGGTTGTTAAAATCAAGGTCCTTAAGTGTCGATAGGCGTAGCACCTCTATCCAAGAGCAGCTTCGTCAGGATCAGGTTTCCTTTTGCGGCTCCTAAAGCACATCCGTACAGCCCCCCTTTGGCGTTGATATCGGCCCCTCTATTCAGCAACAATTCTACGACTGCCTTGTTATCAAAAACAACTGCAACCTGTAGCGCGTCACCATACCAGCCACCCCGTTTATTCATGTTAGCACCCTTATCCAACAACATCTCAACTATCTTAGAGTTTCCTCCATAAGCAGCTTTCTGGAGCGGGCCGTTGTATGTCCCAGGATATTCGGCGTTGACATTGGCACCTCTCTCTAAGAAGAGTCTTACGATCCTCTCCCTTTGCCAGAAAATGGCGGCTCCAAGGGGGTCGTTATATTCACCTCCTTGGGCATTTACATTGGCCCCACTGTCCAGCAAAAACGTGATAAATATATCTGTCCCAACGAACATAGCTGCCTGCAAAACGTCCCCGCATTCCCCTCCCCGGACATTGATATCTACTCCCCTGTCCAAAAACAGTTTTGTCACTTGCTGATTTCCACCCGATGCAGCAGTGAGAAGAATATTCCCATAACGCCCTCCTTGCACATCGATTCTGGCCCCATGCTCTAATAAAATTTCCACGATTCCTTCACCAGGACCAGCAGCTGCCGCCTGGAGAGCGCTTCCATAATCTCCTCCTTGAATGTTGACATCTGCACCGTGGTCCAAGAACAATTGAACAAAATCCTTATCTCCCATGGAAGCTGCTTTCTGCAATGCAGTTCCGTATTCCCCGCCTTGCGCATTCACGTCTGCCCCTTTATCCAAGAGTAATTGTAACACCTCGTCGTTAGCATGGGTTGTTGCTGCTTGAAGAGCTGTTCCATGATCACCACCCACAGCATTAATATTAGCCCCACGGTCCAACAATAGACCCACGAGATCTTTTTGGCGTGAATTAGCCGCTGCGTGTAGAGCATAGGCAAATTGTCCTCCTTTCGCGTTAACGTCAGCCCCTTCGTCGAGTAATAACTTCGCCGTCCTAAGCGAAGGATGGCGTATCAAAGCCGCTGCCTGCAGAGCACATCCCCAATATCCGCCTGATGCGTTTATGTCGGCACCTTTGGCGAGCAGAATCCTAGCCACTTCTTCATGATCTCCTTTTGCTGCTTGTTGGAGAGCTGTACCAAATAATCCTCCCTCCGCGTTCACATCAGCACCACACTTGATTAGTAAAGCAACAACAGAAGCACTGCCTTTTTCAGCAGCAGCTTGCAATGCATTTCCTGAAAGGCCGGTTCTAACATCTATATTAGCGCCTTTCGCTAGCAACAATTTGGTTGCTTCTTCTTGCCCATTTTGTGTAGCACATTTTAATGGGGTATCTTTGCTGTTGTCTTGTGCTTCGATGTTGGCACCATATTCGAGAAGAAGGCTTAATGCTTGCTCATGTCCCCATGTAGCTGCGTGATGAAGAGGAGTTCTTCTATATTCATCCTTATCTTCGACTGAAATGCCATTTTCAAGCAGGAGTCGGATAGTACTCCGGAGGTTAGAGCTTGATGCTACATGAATCAGGTGGGACTCTTTCGAAGGCCGTTTTTTACCATGACGGTCAATAGCTTTGTAAAGGAGCTTCCAAGCTTCAAAGGCAAATGGTGTTTCACTGAACCACTTGACGATCGCTTCTTGAGAAATTCCACGACGCTCAGCTCTTTCAGCGTGAACAATCCAATATATAGTGGCATATCGTACGAGTGGAAACATTGTGCCGATATCCTCTAGTGAGATACTAAGCTGCTCCAGTATGTTGTCGAGTTTGAGGTATCGTAGGCAAGATTTTGATAATCTATCCTCGCCACTCCCAATGAACTCTGTATTCGTCGTAGAATCCGGAATGCCATAGGAAGCAGAAAATATGATTCTGAGACCACGTTCCCTGAGGAAATCATTGACACTCTGGTGAAAAACTTGGACAGTCCTCTCGCCACCTGAGCTTCTGACTTCCGCCAATCCACCGCTCAAGCTTTTCGTCAACCTTTCCATCGTCTTATCTGATTTGACAAACCCCTTACTCTCCTCGCAACTTCTCTGTCCGTTTTGAAAGACACTTTCGTCACAAGCCATTGCGTACCTCAACTCCGCCAACGTCAGTGGTCTCTGGGCAAGACAGACCCATTGCATGAAAATCACTGATTGCTTCCGTCGTGAGTATTCCACCTCACTTAGCAAGATACTTTCATACATGGTAGACAGTTCATTCGACTCTGCTTCAACAAGTTGTTGGATATCCTCCATCTCCACCCCATCATTAAGATCCTTTGCGACTCTCTTTATTCTCAATTTCGCCCACAAGAAAACCCCTTCAGCTTTCATCACCAAAGCCCTCACTAGCTCTGCCTTCTCCCTTCGCTCTCTCTCATCCCAATCTTCAACCCTCCCTTCAAGATACTCGGCCACAAACCTCTGAATATCACCCCAATTTACATCCTCCATATTAATGACCGCTCCGCCGCCAATAGCAACAACAGGGTAATGTCTACAACTAACGCAAATCCTCACCACCTCCCCTAACTCTTTACTACGTTCCCCTAATTCTTGCAAAAGCCCTACAAGTTCAGCCGCAGCTTTCGAAGAACCCTCATCTTCAGCTTCATCCAACGCATCCACGAAAATCATAATCTCCCTCTCTGGAACCTTTTCCAAGACAATTTTGGTGAAGAGGGAAAGCAGTTCTTGAACTTCCCAGTCCCAGCCCCCTATGATGGATTTCGTTTTCTCTACGTAAGCCGCGAGGATGAGACGTCGCGCGGAGAGTGATTGTATGTATAGTTGGTGTAGTAAAGAGCGAAACATTCCGAGCATTGTTTTATCGAGGGTTGTACCTGAGCCGTGGAAGAAGAAGTAGAGGATTATAGAGTTGCGGTCATGGATTGTGCGTAAGAAGTGGTAATTGTAGAGGTAGGATAGCAGAGTTGATTTGCCAGTTCCTGGGTGGCCTTTGATGAAAAGGAAAGAGGTTGGGGCTCGCAGGGAGAGGAATTGGGTGTAGGTGGGATGGGTGAGAATCCAGGTGCACGTCTTAGGATGGACCGTAGACGCTTGGTTGAGCCGGGAATTCATTGTTAGAAATGAGAGGGTGTGTAAACATGCTATTTAAGTTGTCAATGCTAAAGTCTAAAGATCCTACCAAAGACCTTGACGAAGTGTAGGGGGAAGCCTTACCTACGTCTTCCTCTTGAAAATCATCGTATACTTCTATGTCAAGGAGAAATGGTCAGATTCTAATTGCTATCCATACATGATTTTGGTTGTAAAATTACTGACTCTTCGTAGCATCCTGGACAAGTTGGTCCAGCCCAAATATAACTCTTTTACACGGCTGGCTATCTTCACTCTCAAATTTACAAATAGTCCGATGGTCGCATCCCTCCATTGGTACTTGATCTTCAGTATCACAATTCAGAGCCGCACTCCACTCATCAACGACCTAGAATCAATGTCAATTACCAGTGTAGCTAAACCCTAAATATGAGAGAATGCAGATCAACTCACCATAGTCTTCAGCGGCGGGATCTTTTCCTTTTCGATGAATGTGTAAAATTTCAGGTTATCCGTGTGGTGCCGAAAATCTGTTGCTATGTTCAATAGTTCCGGCGAGCCCCGTCTTAGGCCTGCAATTAAGTCCGATCGTGTTTTTGCCGTGCGGCCACCAGTTGGTAAATTTAATATGTTCGCTACCATAGTAAACATTTTTGCTGGATCGGAGCCTCTGTGAGGGGTAGCCAAAAACACAATCCCAAAGATGGCCCTACGGAGTTTTTCGTAGCGAGCGCTGTCTACAACCGTGATGTTAATTGCCTAGTGAGGTTAGTTGTCGTTTGCAATGTCGTTTCATGGTTGTCAATGACATACTTTTTTAACAACGATGCCCCCCATGCTATGACAGACAAATATAACGGGCCTGCGCTGTAACTAAAGTATTATTAGACAATTGTCGATGAGATCGGCTGGAAAGGTGTAATGAAACGGCATAGCGTACTTCCGGAGTGCGGCGTTCCTGCGCTATATCCCATAACAATCCTCTAGCATAAGAATCAAATCCACCTTCTTCAAGTGACATGAAAATGTTGACAGGATATCCATAAGAGTATACTCTTGCACCAGGGAACCGCTTTGGAACAGTATCTCGAAGCCAGAAATACCCGTTGTCATGTGTCCAAGTATTGTAGGCATCGCCATCAATTCCATGAATAGCAATGATGTCTACAGGAAACAATTCCTCAGGTGAACATTCGTGCTGAAGGCGAGCTAGTTCGTCGGGGTCAAACAATGGCAGCAGACCGAATTTGTTGACCCTTGTAGGAAGTTTCTGTTGCCTAGCAGTTGTTATAGACAAGTTGCCATCTGATGGGATGTATCTCTGAGAGTCCGAGACTTCGACTTGATTCTCAGACTCGTATGGCAAAACGGAGAGGTCTGGGGACCCTTTTTTCGCCTCTGACCTCGAGAAATGCTTAACGACATCATGTTAGCTATGTTTCTTCAAGTGTCCATATGTTCATTGCACGGAAGCCCAGCGCTAGCATAATGCCTACGCACATCATCCCCGGAAAGCTGCAGATAATGGGAAATGGACGAGGTGGTTTACTTTTCTTATCCCCATTTTCGAATTATCCTACAATTGCGAACTAATTATCGAAGTGTATATGACGACCAATTAAAAGCAGCAAAGCACAAAATATATATTAGGGTTGACGTGATAGATTGCGAAGTAAACAGTGAGAATAAATCGGCACCGAAAGAGCTCTTGGATTGGGGGCAAAGTTAATTATAACAAATAGAAAAAAGCCTCGTTCAAAACCAACTGCAAGTTCAAGCATCATAAATCTGCCTATTGATAGCATTGCAGCACATAAACGATTGGCGTGGCAGGCGCGCGCAAGAGGTTCCAGGGGTGCTTGGTGTGGCTCGGCTCAAGAAACCGGGGTATATTTTCATGCTTACCGGACTGGCGGGTAGGCCAATGGTTTCGGGATGCCATATCTGTTCATTGGGAGGCGATAAAGGGCTTCCAAAGGCTGCTGAATATCAGCACTGCCAGCCATCTGGGCTCCGCTTCGCTGCAGCCTAGGAATGACGAGACCGGGAACAGAGGCACATAATTGGCCCCATAGATCTCGATCGATGACATTCAGGTAGTAGTGTCTACGGAATACATCTTCCGAACTTCAATAACGTAGGCCAAGTCAGTGATGAGCCCACTCTTGAAAGCCTGTGCGCCACAGGGGTTTTCCTACACGTATCCAAGGCCTCGCGAATTTGTCTTGGGCATTTGAAACCTGGAATTCTCACGAACACTTCAAAGTTTTAAAATAATGAAGAATAATTACCACTTAAATATCAGCGATTAAAGAAAGCAACAAAAACTAAGTCTCTTCATCTATCTTTGAATCTAGAGCGTTTTGTCGTATGTAGACTGCCCTGAAACATAGACCTATGATGGCTCGTAAACAGTATCACCATTGAAAGACCAACGAGATCGAATTCAGGTTTGCGTTTCAACTAATGCGACAGCTGGTTTTTGATAGGCTCGGGTGAAATGGTTCACAATTGGTGAAGAAAATAGACGGCCCGCTCCGAAACCCCATAAATACACTTAGCGCCGCTGAGGCCGAAAAATGGCTGAACAATCGGACATATCGTTTTCACCGAAGTTGGTCACAAGAACTTCAAAGAGTTATTTCAAGAGTTGCTACAGATCATCTTTGGTAGTAGTAATATTACTTACCTGTTAAATTGTGGAATTATAGACACATGTTTTGAATGGGATCAGAAAACCTTGGCCTTTATCACGGTGATTTGTACGACTGAGTGTCCTCGTTCATACTGACTTGCCCGCTCACTGGTTGGTCTCAGTATCATGTATTATCTCCTCTTTCAATTATAAACAAAGATGCTTCAGTACCGCGAAACCTCTCTTCAGATATTAAAATTTTGAAACTTTGACGTTTACTTCGCAGCCTTCAAGTTTCGGGAACATGCATTTCAAACCCACTTCAGCTTAAGCTTCCCGAAAACTCTTTACTCTCTATTGGGAGATTAACCGTAAACACATTCATCTCGTCCAAATGCTTCCAACGCAGCCACGCTTGTTGAAAAAAGCCATGCAAAACTTGGAACCCAAGTGAGAACTTTACCACCTATAACTAAGCATGATATAGATAATAGGACAATTATCTTTGGGATCTAAGAAATATTAAACACCCAGGGCATTTCCCAGAAGGCTTCTATCCAAGAAAATAGAATATACAATCTTACCATAACCTCCGTCAGAAAAGACATCAAATTGACCCAAGATTTGATTCGCTTTAAATTCGTATGCATTTAGATCTTGACACGTTTCCGCTTTGCCGTGCTTTTACCCCTGGCCTTCCCTTTCCCTTTAGTCTTGGACGCCGTATCTCTATACTCATCAGCACTCCCACTCTCGTCATCTGCCTCCACATCATCTGGTCCAGGAGTGTCTTTTCCACTCGTGACTGCACTACTAGTTTCGACACCCTCATCTTCACCAGTTTGCTCTAGTATCGCAGTAGCTTTCCTCTTGCCTTTAGCCTTTGACTTGGCCTTTGCTTTACCTTTCCCACTCTGAGCCTCAGGGATATTTTCTCCGCCCTGCCCAGCTACACTACTGGCCTCTCCATTCTCATCCTCGTCAACCTGTTCCAGTATCTGCGCAGCTTTGCTCTTCCCTCTCCCCTTCCCCTTCCCTTTGCCCTTTCCACCCTTCTTCCCATACATCTTCACCTGCTCCCTCTCCGTCCAACTCAAGTCGTTATTCCTCGCCCACTCCGCCGCCTCATCCGCAAATGTCTTTCCCAATGGGTTATCCCCCCCACCATGCTTTCGAGCTTTCAATCTCCCCACTGCTTCCCTCATCCTTTTACTCCCACCCTCCTTATGATGATTCCCAACCCCCATGGCACCCACCCCCACTGCCCCCTCAAAAAACCTTGTGATATTACTCTGCGTCCCTTCCTGTTCCCTGCGATTCATATCCCGTATCACCGGGACGAGGACCTCATCTGTGCGTTCGTGAGACCATCCTATCGTCACCATAAGAAATTCTCGTAGCTGATCCAAGTCTGGAACACCCCATTGAAAATGCTCAGGCGTGGAGTCGACTTCAGGCTTAAGGTATGCTTCCGTGACTGCTGCGGAAGGAAACGCTGGCGGGAGAAACAGTTTTGTAGCTTGAGATCTCCGAAACTTCTTCCGGAAAGTAGACTTTTCAGCCACCATCGCCTGGGGATTGAGTTGAACCGAGTTCCACCATTCTCTAAACTCTTCCAAACCATTTGCATTTGGAAAGTCGGAGAGGATCTCCACAGCAGTAACGGGACCGACCCCAGGAAGCCCCTCGGTGTAATCTGAGCCTAGGAGATGGGCTATGGCAATGAGTTGGTCTCGAGATAATGAGAGCTCTTTCTCAATATCACCAGATAGGTAGCACTCTACATATTTGTTGCTATTGAACATATTCTTGTACACTCGTGTTCCACCAAAGAGGAAGATATCACAATCATCTGTGACCACACCATCTACAAGTCCAAGTCGCACGAGCTCTGCACATTGAGCCTCTGCTTCCATAGGTGCTGTGATGTAGGGTATTCCGAAAAGTCGCAAAAGGGCTTGGCATTCAGTAATCATGATATGTGACACTTCATCTGCATCTCTCCGGTCTTTCTTTTGTTGAGCTCGTAATGTTTTGAGTTCTTTTTCATACTCCTCTTGATTTTGGGCTGCTGATTTGTTGTTCAATGTACTAGCGAACCTAGCATGTTCTTCTGCTTCGATTGCTAGTTGAGCGAGTAGCTCTTCCTCTTCGGGGTCACTCAAGTCGCCAAACTCTTCATCCATTTGGCGCTCAAAGTCGTCATCGACCGGCAAACGAGGGCCTTCTGATATGAATGGAGATTCAGAAGGAAAGGTTGTTGTGTTATCTGGCATCTCTATATCTTCAAAATCCATATCGGGACTCTTTGGAGCATCGATCCCAGACAGTGCACTTAAATTGCCATTTGCATTTGGAACTGTTGTATCTTTAAGATTAGGCGAGGGCAGCTTTGATGGGGTTTTAGCCGTTTCTTTACTAGCATTTTGCCCTGCATCAGCCGTTTTGGTGGAATCCGTGGCGACATCACCATAATCACTCTCAGACCATTCAACCTCCTCTTCCTCAGCGTTAATGGGGTTTCCCAATTCGCCTTTTTCATTGGCTTTCGGGCGAACGGAAGGCTCTCTATCCTGTAGAGTATCCAACACGGGAGACATTGCCCTGACATCTTCAGCAATCTTGTCAGGCTTCGTAGCTGTCCTCTGAAACAGAAGAGGAGCGTCGACGATCCTAACATCATCTTCATCATCCGACGAGTCTATCTGGATTGGACCGTCCCATTTTCTCAAAAGCCTCTCTTCTTCATGTACGTACTCTCTATCAGCAGCATTTAGTGCTCGATCCTTCTTCTTTTGCTCCTCTACCTGAATCCGGATATCGTTGCTATTCATCAACCATGGAGGGATAGGTCTTGGACCCTCCTCATCCTCTACAGTGGCATCAAAACCTCCAGCCATATCATCAAGGGGATTCGCAGAACCTTGTGTAGGAATAGGCTTTTCAATCCCTTTACCTTTATTCCCAAAGATGGAACCTAGTTTTTCAAATGGGAGCGGCCCATCGAAAAGATTATTGAGGTTTGATGTAACAGGCGCGGGTTGCATTCGCATCTCAGGCGCCTTTTGCTTCCTAGCTTTAGCTAAAGCAGACTGCAGATCCATGTCACTATCACTGTCGCTACCCATGCTAGGCTCTTTTCTCTTGGGAACTGCAGCATTGGCTCTATTGTTGACGATATGAGCGATCATGCCTCCACTAGTCTTTGTAAGTGGCTTCGTGGGTTCAACGGCCTTTTGCTTATATGTCGGCACAGGGATATCCTCGGAATCAAAGTTTTTCTCCGACTCAGGCTCTTCGGGATGATTCTTTTGCATGGAGAGGGCAATGGCCTTGTTAAGATGCTCTTCCTCATCGGATTCTGTCCCTTCCACGTCTTTCTGCAAAGATAAAGCGATGGCTCTGTCTAGGTCTTCCTGTTCCTCATCATAAACAACTCGATTGTTGTTAGACGACCCTTCCATAGAATCTTCCACAAACAACGAGTCAAGCTCCTCTGGCGGAGTACTAGCATATCTTGTGCCCTCTGTTTGCCTTGAGGCATAAAATTTCTTTCTCTGGTCTACCAATTCCTTTGCCTGGAAATCCGCGTAAGTGAAATTATGTTTGCTATCAGGCTTAGCTTTTGGTAATCGGTTTAATCCTTCAACAGGAACATCCTCAAATTCCTCGTCGTCCTCGCTCTCTTCCTTTTCCTTGGGTTTCGGATGTAACGCATCGACGTCAATGGGCTTGTTCCTCTCCCCTGTACTCTTATCCATACTGACAACCCCCAAAGCCCAGCCTCCCTCCACGCCATCATTCTTCACCAAGACATATTCCCTCCCTCTCTCACCAGCTATCCTACCAACACCAACACCTGCCATGTCCGCATTCATCCCATTAAGATTCATAAGTCGCTGTGTGAGTTCATTCCTCTCCCTTACCCTCTCGATCTGAAACCTCGAAAAAGCCATCCGGTCCGGAAACATCTCTTCCAATTGCTCTTTACTCAAACCCATTCTCAACCTACTCCGTAGCCTGGCAGCATTCAGGATATTGTACCTATCCCCAGCAGGCAGACTCCTGAAAAACTCCCCATCGAAATCGATTTTGCTGAAATCATAAAGATTGACATCCTCTCCGCTATTAAACTGCCTCGCATATTCCTCTAATTCCTCTACGGACATGACTCTTGGGTCGTTTGGTTGTCCCATCCCTTCAATCCCGTTTGTAAGTTCTGGCAGATGATACGCATCCGTTTTTCTGAATTTTCGATTCTGGTTGCGTTCCTGGGCAGACATTCCCATCTCTCCAACATAAACTAGGTCTTCCGGAATGGGTTCTTCATCATCGTCTCGGTGTATCGGTAAGCCCGCCTTCTCTCTCTGCTTGTCTTTTTTCCGCTTTTCCTCTTCCTCTTCCCCTCTCCGCTTCATCTGCACCGCCAGGAGTTTTCCAGCAGTCCTAACAGCATCCTCCCTTCTACCCTCTCTTCTCCTCTTCCGCCCTTGGATTGTTTGCCTCTTTAACACCGGCGCCCCGCCATCGAAGACGAACACTGGCTTTATCCCAAAGAAGAGGAGTTTGCAGATGCGACGAAAGAACCCCACGACATGGGAATTGCGGAGGGCATTGCCTTCTTTGTCGCGAACGGCTTTTAGGAATTGGTAGATCCAGATGGAGGCGTCAACTGCGAGACGCTTGCGGTTGAGGGTTGGGAGAGGAGTTGGGCGGGCAGAAGGGGCAAGTATGGGCCAGAGACCTGTAACTCCCATGATGACTATACGAAGCTTGTTGCTTTAGAGTCGTGGATCGAAGAGGTTCTCGTCCTCGAGTCCTGCTGGTGTTGGAAGCTTAAGGCATCGATGATAGTAGTGTGGGAGGAATGGCCAGGAGATGCGCACATTATGCCATCCGCTATTGACTTTGCTTTGGTGCGTAAACTGTAGATTCCACAGTCTCGTCGCCTGAATGACGTCTGACCCTTTGCCGAAACACAATATCACGGTATCACGTGACACCCGAAAACTAATCAACATCCCTGGCAGAACAACAGCAACCACAACCTCTCACCTTCACCTTCTGATTCTTCTCTTCTCATCCCTTCAAGACCCTTTCTGCACGTATAACCTTCACTCGTGGTCTAATACTTTATTTGTACCTCAATTTTATCAGACCGCCATTCTCGTTTCCTACGTCTTCCCCCTTCCCGCCAACATTACGGAAGCGTGAGTTCTTCTTGCTCCTCTTCCTTATTACATACCAGGCCTTCATCCGAAAAGCGTTTACTTGCGACAAGTGGCCCAAGAATAATGGTGTGCAAACGAACGAGTGCAGGAGGGTGCGCAGCTCGTTCTGAGAATTACTCAAATGCTTCATGGCCTGTGGGCCAATTTCGAAACATTTCTACTCCTATCCCAAGCCCCAGCTCACTTCCCCACCAAAATCTTCATTTATTTGATTCCGAGGTTCTGTCGGCCAAGAGATCCAGAGCCGAAATCCCATCCCATGAGACGAATATCGTGGAACCACAATCCATTTAATCTCATTGACGTCGGATATGGGCGCTTGCCTCATAGCTCTATAAATCCAGAAAAGCCTCACAAAATGAGGGCTTTCTCATCGTTACAATACGTTTATTGTTTGATTTTCTATCATTACCTTCCTTTTCGCGGCTTAGTTACGCATATTTGCCTTTGATCAAAGCTGGTCTGGTATCATTGACAGCCCTCTTCATTCTTTGCTAGTTCAAGACTTCAACACTCTCTTAACAAACTCTGCTTTGAACTTCGATTTTCGCACCTTGTAGACTCAAGTCTACTTTCAAAATGTCTTCGATCCTCTGCATAAGTGTCCTCTTAAGCCTCTTGGACTTGGCCGTCAATGTTTCTGCTCACGGATTCGTTGATGGTATTGTTGTCGACGGAACCTAGTGAGTTCCATACTAAGCTCTTCCTTGCTGCCTACTGACTTTCCTAGCTACACCGGTTATCTCGTCACCGAATACCCATATCAGACCGATCCCCCAGATTCAATTGGCTGGACAGAATCTGCCACCGATCTTGGTTACGTTGCCCCCGATGCTTTTGCTGGCCCAGATATCATCTGCCATAAGTCGGCTACGAATGCCCAAGCAACCGCCACAGTCTCTGCCGGCGGAACCGTGGTCATGGAATGGAATACCTGGCCTACTTCTCACCACGGCCCTGTGATCGATTACATGGCTTCTTGCAACGGCAAATGCTCAACCGTTGACAAGACCACTTTGGAATTTTTCAAGATCGATGAAGCAGGCTTGATCTCAGACACTACATCTCCGGGAACATGGGCATCTGACGAACTAATTGCCAACAACAACTCTTGGTCCATTACCATCCCCACCGGTATCGCCAGCGGCCCATACGTGTTGAGACATGAGATTATTGCTCTACATGGCGCAGGAAGCAGCGACGGTGCACAGAATTACCCTTTTTGCATCAACTTGGAGGTTACTGGTGGTGGATCTGATGTTCCATCTGGAACTCTGGGTGAAGCTCTTTACACTGAGACTGACCCTGGAATCTTAGTCAACATCTATACAACTGGACTCACTTACACCATCCCTGGTCCAGCCCTTTATAACGGTGGTACCGTTGCCACTGCTACATCTGCTACAACTGGTTCGACTAGTACTCGTGTGGTTGCCACCAGCACTTCTGCTGGTATTGTGACTTCACCTACTTTCACCTCCATCGCCACCACATTAGCGACATCTATTAAGCCTTCCACTTTGTCTGTCGTAACGACTTCGACCTCATCAGCTGCTGCTGAACAATCAAGCCCAGCCGCGGGTGACGACGATGATGATACTTGCGAACTTTGAAGACATGCATAGAGTTCTCTCTCCAGGATTAGATGGTAGGATAGGGCATTAAATAATATACCCAAAGAGTTAGCCTTACATAAAATGAGGAGTTGTTGGAGTTAATGTTGCTTACCAACCCGGTCATTTCTTGTATGCTAAATGAGGGGTTCACATCTATGTCTATGTGAGGGCACGTCTCATCAAAATTGTTCCTTGTGAAGTCATGTAAAGCAATCGCCTTTATTAGCACTGACATATAATATATCTGATCCGAGTAAAATCGAGACAAGTTTGAGATCCATCTCTAGAGTTAGTAGATGTGATTGGCTCGGGTCTTAGTGATCCTTTATTTTTAACTAGTGACAATTGAAGTCTAGGGGGGTATTAGGAGTTAATTGGGTTTGTAATGCTAAAGTTTGATGGCGGTAAAATTGGTTAGCTTAAAGGTGTAGGAGTAGACATAGTTGTATCTTACCTCCCCCCTCAAATTCTCGGGTTTTAAGCTATTCTGGATACCACACTTAGAGATTTTCTGATGGGACTTATTGCGAAGGGATTATAGATTTTAGAGCCCAAGTACATAGAAACTTAAATACAATATTTTTGGCCTGACCTCATGGGTATGTGCGGTCGGGTCGTTTTCAAGCCAAGTCTAGGCCTCATGCGACTTCTTCGGGACGTCGGAGGCAGAATCCTTATTGACACTTCAAAGTTTTAAAATATAAAAGAACTAATACTACATAAATAACTAAGATTTCACAAAGACTGTGACTGAAATTGATATCCTACTGTTTTTCAATTTTCAATTTACAACTAAGTCATATGAGATTCCTTAAAAAATATTGACCTTAGAAATAAAGTCGATTGGATTTGAAACCAGTAGTAAACAATCTATTAATAAGTTAAATTTCATTCTCGAATACAAAAAGTAAACACCCAATACTACAATGCAATGTTCCGAGAATATTCCTGGCCTCTCGAATTCGGATAGTGCAAATGAACAAACTCGTCATGAGTGACCTCATCGACAACACCATATACTTACTATCCACAGCAACCAAAAGCAAAATCTCGCTGGAAGAGTGTTATCTACTAGCTGCAGCTTGTTCGAAATTCTTTGCGCACGAAACTTCTCACATATAACTTTACGAAAAAAAAGCATTGGAACTATCCGGAAACGCTAGAAGTTTTGACGGCCGAAGCGTTGAGAAAATGGAGAGAGCACGCGGACACTTGTCTACTAGTCTCTAAAGTTTAAACCCTCAAGTTCAGAATGATATCATAGGGTTTCTTGATCTCACAACTGCAAACTGTTCCTTCAACACAAGCCATGTACCGCGTCTTGCCTTGACCGTTTCTGCGATGCGCAAACCGGCAGCGTCCAATTCATTCGTTATTACACCTTCGTTATTATTACTACACTCGCTTTCAAGACATCCCTCGTTACTACTGGACGTGCGCTGAATCTCGAATCGTCAGGATCATGCAATGGCGATGTCACTCATGGTTAATGTCAACGTCCCAGACGTCTTCAACAACAGCAAGAACAGCGTCAGCTCAGGCCCTCGAAGCTATCGCGGCGTTACGAGCGCAGACCAGAGACCGCTTGCTCTCCGAAGACCACCCTTGGAGCAGGAAACGGTGCCAGTTGATGGGGCAAGGCTGAATCACCCTGTCATGCCCGAGCCCGGAATATACTCCGAGGAGCCAACATCAGACAAAAACGATCTCTGGTATCGGCGGTTCCACGCATGGATGCATGCGAAGAGACTTGAGATCAAGAAGAAATACAAATTGGGAAAAGCAAGGAGACAAGTGTTAGCCGCAAGAGAGAAACAGCTCAAGGCATGGAAAAGGGAACGCGAGGGCCAAGGAAAAGCCGGACAGAAGGTGGAGGAAGATATGAGGATCCAGCATGCGATTGATTGTGAGCTTGCGAAGATCAGGGAGGAGTTCGAGAAGAAGGATAAGCAGCAAAGGGAGGAGGAGGAAGCGTGGTTGAAAGCTAAGCTTGAGACCTTTAGCGATGAGGAGAGGAGAATTTTTCGAATGGGGCTTGCTGTTGGGAGAAAGGAGGTTGCAACGAATGGACAGCAGACTGGGGTTTCTAGTACATCGACCTTGACGCTGGTTGAGCGAGATCCCTCAAAGAGATGGCCTCTCGAGTAGATGTCAGTATCGAATACGCTGATTGGATTTGGACTTGTTATTGCCTCGCCCCGCAACATTTTGTATAACAGAAAATAAATCCAAGCAATATTTTTAGAGATCAAAACACTACAAATAATGTGTTTCTGTCTTTGATATTCCTTTTGGGCAGTAAAATTAGGTTTGAAATTCTCTCAAAACTTTTCTGTTTCTACTTTATTAATGTTGCACCTTCCTCCCTTGCTCTTGTAACTTCTAACGATAGCCCGTCATTTAAGAACATTTTCACCACTGTGTTGCGCAATGTAAGGATATTGCAATATTTTTAATGGACGGGATGGCGCTGCGGCTTCCCTACAAGTTTCACTGACAAGTCCTAACATGGCGTCATTCTTCAGATCGAAGCATGGCTTTGTCATCAGCAAGCCCTACCTTGGCCAAGATTTGCGATAAAAAGGATGCAGGCTTTGGCAAGCTAGCCATGTCAAACTTGACCGTAAGGGTTTTCGTCTTTGAGATACATGTCGAAGTCCCCGAACAACCAAATTGCGAATGATGAAGAAGTCGGCCAAAGATCTTAGAGGCCCAAGGACTTTGGGAATATTTTGGATTTTATTTTTGATATGGGTACGTAGGTAGGAGGCTTTTTCAGCTGTATTAAAAACCAAGATGGTAAGAATGAGTCTGGTAATATACAAGGGTAGGAAATAATTCATATGCAGACTGATGATGCCAGAGCTGGGGATTGTAGAAATGCGAAGAGCGCTCGCGGTGATAATCTAGATGAGCGGAATTAAAACAGTAGTTGATGAGAACCGTGTTGTTTTGGTGATTATTAATTCTCTCTAAAGATAGATTTCACTTTTCCAAATAGCGAAGAGGTGAATGCCTTTCTTCTCTAACACTTCACCGCCGATTCAGCAATCGTTCCATGTATAGCTCTGGTGAATATTTCTCGCTAGATTAAGTTTATAAAAGGAGAAGATAGTATTGCCTTTTTTGCCAATTACCCCAAGAGGAGACAGATGACGGCTATGGGCACCATATTTAGGAGCAATATTTTCCCCCTTATCAGACAGCGATAGTTGTTAAATTCTAAACTTTAGCTAAACCCCCCTTTTTGACTCTATAGCTGAGGTTGATAAAAAAACACTAGCAACAAAAACAAACATGACAACAAGATTCATTTCACCAATTTTCGCCAATTTGTAGCACTAATACTTGGATCTTATCTCAAACTTGGAATGGCCGAATAGGAGTATGTTGGAAGCTAAAGATAGGAACAATGAATACCTTCCGAAGCGATATATCTCATCTGTTAAATTTGATTTCCCGCGTTGCAGGGTTGACCTCGGAACATATCGATAAACCCGGCGCCTTTTATATGAAAATAATGACAAGATACCTGCCCCTCTTCAACACAAAGAGACTGTTCACGATGAAAGAATGTCCATGAGGGTCTATCCAGTTTAAAGCTTTAAATCGCTGGACGAGCTGTGAACAAATTACTATAAAAGGACACAATCTTCATTCACTCCACACAGGGAGTCATATTCTTGTTGACAATTCAAGTATTAAGAGTTTCCTTTGGGAGGGAGATCAAAATCAGCGAGAGGTGGAGTTAGAAGCGACTAAATGGAGGGTTTATATATCCCATCTGAACCTTCATAGCTAAAGTGAATGTTTTGCGCTATTGCTCTTATTGAATGTTCAACAGCAAAAGTAAAGATGACAATACAAAAGTTCTGCCGCACCTTTCAGTTAATAACTTCTCTCAAGAGACCGTGCGCACTTTACATCTTAGTGCTTATTTAAATGGGGGAAAAGGTACCTCTTCTCTTTAGCCACTACGATTCGAACAAAGTAAGTGTCTGGACCCAACGCTCGCTCGGATGTCTTGCGAGTAGTGAAAGCACACTGTAATATCAGACTCGGCTTCCTCATATTTCCTCCTATCCTTAAGAGGCTAATAGCAACAGCAAGGCTATGTCACAATACCTTCGTGTCACCACAAACACCACCTCATTACCACCAGGGCAGTAACTGACTCGGAAGCCCAGTAGCATCTCTCAACCCCAAATAAGAATCCTCGTATCCCGAAGATAAATCCCAAACAAACACCATAATTAACGATCAGTAATCGCCAATCCCGACCAAAACACTCATTCCGCCTCATTCCGCCACAGAGAACCCACAAAAATCTGACCTCAAAATCACCAGATCTCCCCTTCCCAACAGCAGACCCCAAATAAAACGATAATATACTCTATAAACCCATTTCAAACACCCATCCCCAAAAACCCCTCCCTCACCATAAAAACTACCACTACCACGTATCCCCATCTCACCAACCCTTCCCCCAAACCAAACCAAGATATCCTTCCCAAAAAAGCGAGTGCCAAAAAAAACCCCCACCCCCCAAATAACCCGACCTTTCGGGCCCCAAATGCACATTTATAGAAAAGCACCTGTTCCCTACATGTGCGGCATTTCCGCCCACCCCCTCGCCCCCCCTTCCTCGTTCGTACCTGTTTCAAAAGCTTCCAATCCGAAGGAAATAACCCTTCTAGATATCTGTTCCCTACACGACATGTGCTTTTTTATTTTTTTGCCGCTGACGTCCTTTTCTTCCGTACCCCTTTCTTGATATCTACGAGTCTCAATTGACCCAACGTAGGACAACACCGGACTTCGTACAACACAATCAATCTTTTTCTTATCCACCTCATGTTACTGCCCATGCAACCCACCCAACCACCCAGGCCCAGGCGGTTCCTAACCTTATCTTCATCCTCTCCCTCCCTTGCAGTGCATTGCAACCCAACACACCACACCAACAGATCCATCTATCCATCCCGTACAGTAGCATAGATGCCCATCCATCCATCCATCCCCACCGGCCCATCGCCCCATCATCCGTCCACCCAATTTTCCCTCCCGCCTAAAAAAAAAACCCCCCCATATACTCCGTACTCAAGACCTGCTTTCCTCCCCTACCCTGAACATGTCACACAAAACAGCCACGTTAAAAAATCCCGCCACAAGAGCCCTATCAAGCAAACCTCCGATACGTCCCTTCAAAATACCAACTAGCGCCACGACCGTAAATCGAATCGCATCGCGGTGCGTTCATCCGAACATCTTCGTTTGTTCATATATTTCTTTTTCCGTGAATGAGATGACGTAACTGAAGACCGGATGAAATGAGACCGAGATCGGAAGAATATAAACCAAGACCAAAGCCACCCACGCACCTACTCATCACCAGAGATAGAATCAATCAAACATGGAAGGAAGGCTGGATAGTAATAAATCTAATATAATCCAATCCAATCCAATCCAATCAAACAAATCCCAAGTCCGGATCCTGAATTATCCCAAGGAGATAAGCAAGTGTAACAAACTCTCCCCTCCCCTCCCCTCCCTTCCACCCCCCCAAATTATCTCCCCCAAACCATCTCCCCAACCTCAAGGTATCAACTAGGAGTCGAGCGGAGGTCGAGCGGGGGTACAAAATCGATCTCCTTACATATATCTCGTATATATGCCATGTCCGCCTACCATCGCCCAACACCATCGCCCGCACCTCCTCGCCCAATCCCATCCATCATCCATCTATGCCATCGCCCCTCACCAACGGGTAAGTACAGAAACGGGCACAAAAAACGGGCACAAAAACGACGGATGGGTAGATAGGTCGATGCGTACGCACACAGAATAAACAAGACGGACGACCAAGTGAGCACGAGCACACAGGATAGGGACAACGGGTACGCACAGAGGAGACGGGTGAGCACAGGGAAGAAACGGGTACGCACAGAGAAGAATGAGTACGCTGAGGATAAAAGAATGGAGGGAGAGGGGAGGACAGACGAACCAAACCCAACCCGCTGACGTTGGTATGACTATCTGTCTAGCTATTTGTGGACGGTTAACTAGTAATGGGGAGGGATGGGAGGAACGGACTTGAAATTCAACGTCGTGCGAGCGTCGTGGGACCGTTGGGGTGGGAACGTGAGAACCGTACGTGAGATGGGATGGGATGAGATGAGAAGACAGAAAATTTTCAACATAGATAGATATGAACATACTTGATTAAGATCTAGACCAAGACAGATATATACCACCAACTCCCCGCAAACATGCCATAAGAATACGTGAAAGAGACCGGACCGTGGAGAGGATCAATCCAATCAACAGCAATGAACGAAAACCATGAACAACAACAAGAAAGGAATAAAATAACACCCCAAGTGGAGCGAAATCCCATTATTAAATCGAAATATTAGCCAGAGGTTGATGTCTTCAAATTAAGAGGATTATACACATATATTTTGTCCATTGCCCGGATGATCCATCCCATCCATCCATCCATCCATCCATCCAATCTCCCAAAATAATCAACAGGACATCCCTCTCCTATCAAAAAATAGTTGTAGTAGTAGCGAGACCAGCCAGGTAGCTCTGGCGCTAGCTTAACAGCACTTTCCCCGGGATCTATGATTTTCAAGAATCAGATCGAATTGTGCAACACCTCTCTCCCTCTTTCCCTCTTCTATCTTTCTCTCCTCCCTCACAGGTATCATAAATGTTTCCCTTCCTTTTAAGTTCCACCCAGCACACACATATATTAAATCAAATAACAAAAACACCTGATTTCCCCCATTCCATCCATCCATCCTTTAAGTCGCGAGTTATCAAAAAGCAATCCCCAGGCAAAACGGTGGTCGCCATCGCATATGTACTGTACTCCGTACGCGCGCAGGATAGGACGGAACAAAAAAAAGGTCGTCCCAAAAAATCTAGACAGTCTCGCGCTCCGTCTTGGCTCTCCTTTCGCGGCCCTTAACCGACCAGGGGAAGTGTGCCACGGGAATCACGAAGAAGGAATTGCTGCAGATTGAACGGATTAGCCTTGTGTGTGTGTGTGTGCGCGCTCGGCGGTGTTCATAGGTGGAAAATAGGCTAAATGGGAGTGCGACAATTATGCCGAGATTTCGTGCAGGGGAAAAAGGAAGGAAGCGGGCAAAATTTTAGATGTCAGAGCGAGATGGGGTCCTGGCTTACCTTTCATCTGCCATACCGGCCAGAGCATTGTACCACGCCGCAAACGCGGCCAAGATCCCGAAAACACCACCGGCCTTGATCAAATGGGCGTTGTTCGCACCGGTCGAATCGGAGTAGAGGTGTCCGAGGGAGAGCATGAGGAATGCGATGTCGAGGGTGAAGAAGAGGGTGAAGAAGGCGACGGTGGACCGCAGGGTGCAGATCAGCAGGAGGGTGGTGAAGATAAACCAGCCGGCGAGGTAGAATCCCATGGCGTTGTTGAAATCATTCACCCCCGAGGTCGCTGTCGAGTAACCACTGACGATCTCGAATCCACCGGGTGTCAAGACGATTGCGAACGAGATCCAGAAACCTCCGAAGGACGAGAGTGCCGTGGCACCGAAGGTATTCCCAACCGCCATCTCCCTGTATGTATATTTTAGGTCCCTGCGCGCGACGATGGAGCGGAGGGGGGGGCGACTCACCACATGCCGGCACACAGCTGAACGATTCCACCATATCCAAAGGCCAGAGCAACCACGATGTTGGCTTCCGAGACGCCTCGCGTGTTCAGGTTGATGAGCGAGAGGACGAAGGTGGTCAAGGCAAACGCACTGAGGCCCAGGGGGGCAGGATTGGCGAATTTGCGCTCTGTGGTCGGTTTATAAAGACCGGGTTGGAATTCACCTCCAAAAGCAGGGTAACGGGCAGATTCACCTGTATGTACGTGTGCGAGGGGGTTGCCGCCGTATTCGTAACGGGCCCGCGGGGCATTCTGACCATTCTGGCCATTGTTGTGGATGTGATCCTGGGCAGCAGAGTCTCCGGAGAATTCCTTGCTGTAGGCAGGATCAGCATCGTGGGCGGTTCCAGTCGTCGACATGGCTGCTGTGGAGTCTCCGATCGGCTTCCAGTGATGGCAGCTGTAACGCGAAACAAGTGCTGTGAGTCTGCAAGAAGGGGGAGAGATGTGTGTTTTTCTCTCTTGTTATACTTCGCTATGTACCAGTGAATTTGCAGGGAACCTCTAGAGTGAGAACGAGATGAGGAGGAAGAAGGGGTTTGGTGAGGAGAGAGGAATGAATGAAAGGTGGGGTCTAATTAGGAGAAGAAGGACAACTGATATTGGAAAAGAGAGAATGTGGAGGGAGCGGGAGGAGATATATAGCCTCTGGCGGGCGGGCAAGGGCAGACGGAGGATGGGATGGGGAAGATGGGATTATGCAGTCTGGGGTGAGCTCACCTGGCTTCATTTGCATGGGGGGGGGAGCACAAAAAAGAGCCCAAAGAGTGCAAGACTGGAAAGGCGAAAAAAGGGCGAAAAAGGGCTAAAAAGGACTACTCCGTAAAAGGGCTAAAAGGGCCCACGGAACCCATGTTCGGATTAGCGCGCGAGGGCCGACTGGGACGTCTCGATGGGGAAATATATACTCCGTCGCGATAAAATGCGGGGCCCGAGGATTTACGGAGGGGGGAGGGGTGGCTTGGAGAGACCGGCAGAGTGGAGGAGTTGGACTTACTGGTCAGTATATTCAAATTAGACGGTCCAAGAGGGATGTGTCGATCATGATATTCTGGAACTTGGTAATGTACTGTATGTACACCGCTGGATGGCTTTGCTGGAGTCGACCCCGTCAATTGGGAGTCTGATCCAGCTCCCGAAGAACAGCGCATCCTCTTTAGAGCCTCGCGAGGGAGTTGATGGAGCGATGTCATGTAGATAAATGGCAGTTGGTCGACTTGTTACCGTCTTCTGTAAATCACCGTACTGTATATCACCATATATTATCGTATATCACCGTATATCACCATCTATCATCGTATATCATATATATCATCCATATCTGACCTCTTTCCGGTATACCAACACCGGCAAGAAAGAAAAAGTCTACCGCCTCCGTTGCTCCTTGCGGGCCGGTCTCAGGCTCTCCCCCTCTCTCCTCTCGTCGGGACACAGTAACGTTGACCAGATAGTTGGCTTACTCGAGATGGCACTCGACATGTGGTTGCCGCCCATCCATCCCATCTCCAAGCCCCTTCTTCCAGTGCTCCGGGAGACACCGAGTCGCACTCCCATCCGCCTTGTGCCATCCGACCAGCTCTGTACGAGTCCTCGCTCACACCTCCGCAGATGGGAGGGGCAAGAGAGCGCAGAGCAGAGGGGAGGAGCCCGAGGTTCGGCATATGTCGACGGGCAGAGAGTGAGAGCCTTGGAAGTGGGAATCATAGTGAGGTCGTTAATCCGTCGCTACTTATCTCCCACCGCTTACCGGATATACTAGTATGTACAATACCTCGTAGTTCTTACGAACAGTGCATCTCCTGCAAGGGGCCCGAGATGCCCGGGTCAGAGTAGTTCCCGGCCGGCAATCGGACCCCCGCTGCGGCCCCCCGTATTAATCACGAGACCCGGAAGCGTTGGGTCTCGCCATCAGCGGCTTTTCGCCTGCGTCTTCGGTCCTACCAGCAGAGATTTTGGGCGTCCTGGGGAAAAAATCGCTGGCATCAGAATTTTCGATGGGGGCTATTGTGGAAACGCGCGTGATATAAAGGGGCTGGGCACTGGGAGTCGCGAAGGAATCTACGGAGGACAGCGAGGGGCATCTCCCGCGAGAGGAGATCGAAAGGTTTTCTGCGACCGACCGAGAGCGCCTCGACTTTTCAGCCCCTAATATGATCGTCGTCGAGGCCGGAAGGGCGACGAGAGATTCGCTGGCTCGAGGCTGGAGCTGCATTGCTCGGTCTGCTGGGTCATGTGGGAGTAGCTCTCCCTGCGAGTTCTCGTCCAGGACACCCCGTTGTGGCCTTCTATATGGCCACTCATCCCCGTCTAATTGATGATCTTCGTGTTTCCTGGTATTGGACGGGTTTACGTGCACAAAGTTACACAGCCGTGCGGGCGACGACGTGGGTTTTTTATAGATCGTGCCCTGTACATTCCACCTCGCTCGACCCCTAAACCGTCTGCTGATGTTACACGTCGAAAGCGTGACAATTCTGCGGCGGATTGTATAAGAGAAAATGACTGTGTAAGTTGCGGTGACGACTATATCGAACCGCTCTTTTCCTCGCGCAAACTTGAAACTAGATTCCCATTTACCCCAACCCACTCGGGCACCTGCTATTACCGTGTTCAACACTACCCGAGTCCTTTCGGTTATACAAGTACCACTACCAAAGGACAAGCAAGACTAGCTTAACGCTTTCATAAAATTCTTCCCGCCGCATAATATCAATTCTCGAAAGCCTCGGGAATCAGCCGTAGCAAAGCCATGCAAGTCTCGCCTCTAAGGCGTCCTCAAAACCAAGAGCCTTGATACTCCATGCTACTTCCTTCCGCCCATCGGCACCGACATCAGCATTTGCATTTACCATCGGAAGGAGCACCAATTCCCGAGTAATGGTACGGAGAGGAGCGCCTTCGTGTCAGCGAAGTCTTGGGGAGCTAAGAATGCTTTGGAGATCGTTTTAGCGGAGACGTTAAACACGTCGTGTTGCCGAAAGGGGTATCGAATCGGTTCACACAGCTTGATACTTTCACCGACCTCGACATGGAGACGGCCATGGGTAATGGACTCGAATCCAATTGGCAGGAAATTGGGTTGTGACGCATCTCCGCATCAACTTGGCGTCTACGCCAAACCTTGCTTGGGGAAGCTAAAACGAAGCGCAACCCTCAAGGTTCGAGTCGACAAGGAGAGCTTCCACGAATCGAAACTTGAACTAATGGCTCCGTATAGCTCGCAAATAGCCAAATCTAGCACACGCGGCATACGCTCGAAATCCCAAGAACCTCTCACGTCCCGTCAGCAGAGAGTCACAAGAGTCCAACTCCAATGTCGAGAGGGGTTCTTTACCCCACACCCACCCAATTGGCTTCTGATATCAGCCGCTGCAGCGTAACCCACCCACCAACAAACCCACTGCCATGGGCATTAGCTTTGGGATCCTTTCAGATGAATTCAAGTTATTTGCTGACGACAGGAAAATATATGGAATGGGATAACGCGCTGTCCCGCAGGTCTCCATCCGACAGCGTTCACGTCCATACAAGTGACCTCGAATCGACAGCCACTTTTCCCCTCTCCGCCAGGCTATCTTGAATCGCAACAATCGCATTGCAAACATCGGTCGCCCTTCTCGATACCTTCCCCCGAGCCAAGTCGCAATAACCGTACGATATCGACGCACTTCCACGTCTCTTTCCCCCCTTTCCCCAAACTTCCCCACAGCACATCAAACGGCCAGCCTCCCACTGGCTCCTCCGCAAAGCTTCTCCTTGGCTTTTCCCACGCGACATGGCGTATGCATGAAATCTGTCTCTCGCAATGAACTTGGCGTCGCAATCGCTTTCTAATCCTTACCAATCTGCACGGCGGCCTCTTCGATAATTTCCGCATACGACGACGACTCGGGGGAGCGGATGGCTGTCATTGGAAGTGAAGACCGCTAGCAAGAGATGGGGAACGATCTGATGGGCTTTTCGGGCGGCCTAGGTCCAATTCGGAGTGAGGCATCCGAGACTTGATACATCCTCCCGACATGGACCAGACTCTGCGCTTCGCACTTGTGCCGAGTTGTGCTTTAGGTTTGGGAGTGATTCAGCCTCTCTCTTTGTTCGCCGGCATCACGAGGCATGATGGTTCGATCATTCATTCCTTCGAGGAGCAGCTTTCCGGGAGCAGAGAAAGTCTAACAATCTCCATCTGTCCGTAAAAGAGGAGACGAGAGGGGAGGGGGGGAGAATGCCAAGTGAGGAGCGGGATGAACCCAGTCCGCGGAATTTGGGGTAAATCCGGGGATGCTTCCGTTTTTGGCTCTGCCAAGACGCTGTTAAAACGTGGTGATGTGGCACGTGACATCCTTGCAATATCACATTTCGCATCGCCCGGATATTTCAAGATATTCCAAATCGCCATCTTACTTCTTAGATGAAGCGCCATGAGTATGCAAAGGCGAAGAATACGAATGATAAGACCATTTCTGGTCCGATGACAAGGAGCTGGTGAGAAAGTGTTAGATTGCTACGCCGTAGGGAAAAAAGGCACCATATAGGCGTTAAGCTCGACTCAGCTTTTAGTGCTGGAAATCATTTTCGCAACTCCTCCTCTTACGTTGAGGACCAATCGCACGCGAATATGCTAAGACTTGCACTTTGCTCTGCACATCCGTCGCACCAATGCGATCCGGATATGTATCTATCCCGGCCGTGCAGATCCTGGGTTCGTTTTAGTCCAAACTCCATCGATGATCCTCGACGTTTGCTCGACGGTGGCCACGTTTACTTCAAAGTACTCCGTATTATCCTACGACTGTCAACAGCGGATCCTTGACTTGTCTTGGCTTGGCTTGTTGTTTGCTTCATTCGCCTATATCTGTCTTGGTATATGTATGTGGAGGTAGGTAGGTGAAGTGAACAGCCTCAATATGATCGTCGATGATGTAAGCCGTAAGCGATTGAACCCCTTTCTGCTACTTTCATCTCTTCACCTGATCTGTCTATTTGGGCTAAGACCGCTGACGCGTTGGTTTTCTGGGGATTTTGTCTTTTCGGGTCAGCTGGTTGTGTTTGTGCGGAGAGGTATATTTGTCACTGGTGTTTTGTGATGAAGATATCATTCGTTACTACAGGTATTTCGTACTTGGCGATTTGTGGTCATTCTTTGGTGGGTCGTAATTGGCTTGAGATCGCGGGGTTTCTGTTGAAAGTATACCCCTTTAAATTCCCGCCAGCTTAGGCAACCTTAGAGGGGAAGGTAGGCAAAGACCTTTACGAAAAGCACTTAAAGATCAGCTGTGTTCACCCACCATTGAGTGCTTTATACAACTAGTGGATTTTTCTTTTTGGGTCAGTGGGTAGCCGCAACTGAGCTCTTATAATGCAACCTTCGTCAACAGCACCGCATTGGCAAATCTAGCAAGTAGACGGTATCTTTTTTCGTTCTATACGAATTTCTATTGAGAAGTTGTAGCGTGATAAAGACAAGTTTGGCAAATGGGAGCACTGACAAGTCATTAAGGAATTCCAGAGAGAGGCCTTTCAAACGACAATCTTCAAATCGGAGCCAAGCCTATGAATATACAAAATGCCAGAAAAGCTGCTAGGAGCTCTCTAGAAGCCACGATTCTCGCCTTTGCCTCCCTAGTTGGGTAGGCTTGGATTGGAAACATAGTCATCAATTGGATGGGCCTCTCTCCTTTCCGATGGCACGTAACTTGAGGCTCCCGAGCCATATTCACTATAACCTGTACTCCCCTGCGTCGCCGCCTGCTGTTGGGCAGCCCAAGCTGGTGTGCTTCGTGAAGACAGCACTAGACTTGGATTCACCTGAGCATCTTCTCGACTAGGGTTATATTGCCTTCCAGGTTGCAAACCGTCATTCCAGTCAGGGTTTGTACGAGACCCGGGCTTTGGGACGTATGCATCGATATTATGGTCATCTTGAAATCCACACCCCTCTCCTTCTTCTGCTCGGTGCTAGTACAGAATTTAAAGAGCGTGAATCACTTTCGTACAGCGGTATTCTTTTGTGGGTCGCATACTCAACCGATAAATCGCGATCCTAACTCAGGGGGGGAGCAATGATTAAAAGTATTATTTCTCAGCTTCTTCTGCAAGACACCTTCGACACGAGCTTCCTTAATCCAGATCTCGTTACCAAGCTGGAAGATGGCAATATCACGGCCCTTTGCCACCTTTTCGAAGACCTTGTTTGCCAGTTGGACAGAGAACTGACCTTGTTTTGCATCATTGATGGGATCAATTTCTACGACGACATACATAGTCCTTTTTTTAACGACATGGCATATGTAGTCAGGTCACTGCTGGATTTGGGAGCGATGATAGATATGCGAGTGGTCTTCAAGCTACTTCTTACAAGTCCATCAAACACGAAGCAGGTCAAGGCTGCTATTGGCGACGAGGACTCTTTTTTATCTTTACCTTCTGGTGAGAGAACAGGCCTGGATTTTAGTCAGGGCAGATTTGAAAGAGATTTAGCTAGTTACGGCTGACGGTGACTCGGATGCCGTAGAACAAATATTCGCGGGCACGAACCAAAAACAATGACAAGTAAAGGAACAAGGCGCTGAGGATACATTCATATACTCAACCGCCAACCGCTGCCATGCCTCAAAATAAGAAAAGAAATTTTCAAAAGAATCTAAACCCCCTTTTATAACCGCCTTGAGTGCAGTAAGACATCATTAGCATGACCAAAGTGCAGGATATAATATCAACAAACTTCAAATTTAGAGGTTAAGGGTTATATTAAAGTACTAATGATAAACACACAGAGCGAACGAAGGACATCTTTTTTAGTAAAGTGCATCTAGAACCCCCCTACTCTCCCTCTCCCTCTCACCCCCACCTCACCTCAAGTCCTTCCCACCCCCCTCACGCTAAAGAAAAGTACCTAGTAATAAATTTAATAATATGCTAGTACTAAACAGCTTATACCACTTATGTTTGAACTATATTCCTAGTGCCAGAACAGAGTAGGATGTCAGGAGGGAGAATGGAGGCCAAGAAACTCGTCGTCGATGTCGTTTGCCTTGATCTTGGGAAAGAAGTCTTGAAAATCATCCTTCTTGAGAATCTCAAACTCGCCCGAGTTGAGGTTCCCAGAACCCGCAAGCGGATTTTTGGGCGCTGGGTTTTGGTTGTTTAAATCGCCGAGAATCTGCAGGATAGATTCGAAAGAGCATTGCAGTTGTTACTTGTGAGCTAGAATTTACCATTGTAAGGTAAGGTCTCTTGGTTTAGTTTCCTGATCTTTGAAGCTACCACGGATGAGGCTAGCTTTGTAGAATTAGTTAGAGATTATAAGCTTAGCGGAGTGTACATTTCCTCCACTTTATTCACCAGGTGACGCTTCACAATCCTTAAACTCCGGCACTTCCAGCTCTATATTGTTTAGGATTGGTATAAAAAAAGGGGACATGAGTAACTTAAATAATTACACTGTTATTTTAATTCCCTTTCGCTTCCACTTCGCTTCTGTCCTCTTTATCAATATGTGAAATGGGTTTCGTCAGCATGTAAACCAGCTCGCTGATCTCCTATCGTTCCGTCGGAAGCCCATCGATTTACATCACGATGCTAGCATATCCTTCCTTAACCCTCCCAGACGAAATCATCTGCCAAATCTTTGAGTCTACAGCCAATTTCTACGTAGTAGCCGCGCTGGCCAAAACGGCTCGAATCTTCTACCGCATTTGGCGACAGAATGCAACTTCCATCTGCTGCGCTGTCGGATCCCGTGCTTTCTTAACACCCGCGGACGCCGAGCGGTTGGTGGACATACAAGAGGCAGCTGAAGCAGGCAGCCCACCCCAGGAAGACCGTGGGCAGAAGCCTATTCTACAAGCGAAGCGTCTCCTGCGTAATGCCCGCGGCGCCTCGGCTGTAAGTCACGATTGGGTGGAACTCTGTGGCATTCATGGTTGCAGGGATAGCATTATACCTTGGGATGGGGAGATTAAACAAGATTGGCACATGCGGACCCATGAGATTGCACGCTTTGAACGTGCTTTCTACAGTGTCTGGACAATTGGATTATGGAAACGACTCCACGCCTCAAGGACCAAGCGTCAACGTTTCTCGATAACTACACTCCACGAGAGCTGTGTCAACTTAACAAACTCACTGATTGGACTCTCTACACCAACGAGAACTGGTACCAGTCTTGGGGTCTCGAATTTACAGATGAGGTTTGGAAAGTTGGTTGCGACTGAGTCCGGAAACGCTGGTGGGCATATAGAGATAGGAGGGGTGATGGGGTCTCGACCCCCGACAATACCTTTATAGGCATGTATGCTTTCTTTGACGAGACTCAAAGATACCTCGATTTGATGGGAGGGCAGGATCGACAGGACATGGAAAAGCAGGGCGCGCAGAACACAACCTGAAGCTGTCAAGGAATTTCGTGAGTATTAGTCGCCGATCTTGCTCTGACTGATATTAATACTTATGCAGGGACATTATCTAGACTTGTTAGAGCACTTGTAGCGCTACAAAGCACGGAATGAATTGATTTAGCTGAATCCCTAAACGAAGTGTCCCAAATTACGTTGCCGATGCCCACTGCCCTCTTTTAGTAAGCCTTTCCTGTGCCCTTTAAGTGTGCCTCGGTTTGTGAAGCGGGGTTTGGGGGCGGTGTCCTTAGCACTAACTGTACCCTACTAGCTGTATTCTTTTGATTGAGATTCGGGCTAGCTCGATCCTGAAGGAGTGGATCTGCTCACAGCTATTCGTTGTTCTCGTCAACGAGAAAGTCACTAATCTTACTCTTATACTTCTGACGGCTGAGCTGGGGCGCCGTTGTGCGTTTTCTCGGCAGTGCTAGCATTGCAAGCCCGTCTGTTGATGTTGAATTCGATTCTTCACGGTCAGAGTCAGCAGTAAAAAGCTCGCTCTGCGTAGACTAGCTGGTTGAGATGAGAGATGTTAAATAAGTGTTGACTGGAGTGACCTCGGGCTCATCATCGCTATCCGCTCTCTTATTGACACACGCATAGCATTGTTCATGCGTATAAATCGTTGTCATTATAATCGTTAATAGCAACTATTATTTAAGAGTGAATGATACAGAGACTCAGTTGCCGCTATCCACTGACCCAAAAGGGAAAATTTAGTTAAATCACTCAAAGGAGTACACTTAGTTAGTCTTTTAAGTCTTTTTAATATGGCGTTTTGTCTATTTCCGTCTCTAACGCTGCCTAAGCTACTTCGATAGAGCAAAGGACAAAAGAGCAAAAAACATACAACAGCGGGAATTCGCTGGTGGTCACCCACCCAACTACTAATCCGCCGATTTACAGCTTGAGTTCAGGAGAGCAGACGGGATCCTCTAATTTCTGTAATCTATGGTCGTATGTACCAGGGAGCACTTAAGATGCTCTTAAATACTAGGCCCCGCCCCCTTCGCATAAAAAAAAACAAAAAAACAAAACCAAAACCAAAAACATACAACAGCAGGAATTCGCTGGTGGTCACCCACCCAACTACTAATCTGCCGATTTAGAGCTTGAATTTAGGAGAGCGGACGGGATCCTTTATTTTCTCTAATCTATGGTCGTATGTACCAGTTTCTAGTTCAATTGGGTATATATACCATCCCGCAAGGTTTCTTTTTGATAGGAACAACCTTTGTATTCCCACTTTGCCACTTTCCTCTATAAATCTGTCAAAGTTGGTACTTTAAGCCTCTAGAAAGGAATTTATCTAGACTCACCTACACTACGACAGGTACGCAAGTACATCGTGAGACGAGCCGTTGAAATTTTCCGTGGAACATAGCTTGGAAGAAAGCACGTCATCTAGGCGCAAAGGCCAAACATTGCAAAACGGACCGAATTCATTGAAGCTGTTAGAACCGGAGAGTAGCTTCCTATACGTACGAATTGCTTTCATGTAGCAGTGTACGAATTGCAAACTGATCAAAAGTCGTATGCGCCAACCTTCTTTAGTTGCCAGGCTAAGAATGGTTTCCATTCCGGGCCAACATGCTGAGCAACGGATTTGACAACAGTAACTCCCCAAGAGTTAGCCCACCAATGGTGACTAATACTGTCAACCGCCACGGCCCAGTGTGCCAGAATGACCAAAGCTATAGGATCAAGATTGTCCAAAGAGGCGATGAAGGCTTTTGGGACATTCGCAGGCCAAGGTACAACGAAACTGGCAACACCGGGGTGAGCAGCCACTCGCCGAAGGTTATTCTTAAGTTTCTCGATTGTTACCCTGTACATCTCTTTCATATCCTGGTCTTCTAAAATATCCACCTTAAATGTGTCCAGAAGGTCTAATGATTCTTCAGCTTCCGGGGCTGGTATTTGTTCCGACCTGGTGGCATAACAGGTTTCCCGTAGTCGGTGGCTCAAGCTTTGATCAAGCATTTTCATCCATCCCATTCGATATATATAGATCATCCCGTGAAACATGATAAAGATCTCTTTGAAGCTTCTTGGCTGATCTTTTTCAATAGGTTCGGGATGCCCAGTTGCCGGCCATTCAGGCTCGGCTTGCGGGAGGGCGAAGGCGGATGCGAGGAGTATGCCTGAGAATGCAAGTACAGCTTCATAATTTTCTTCGGATACATTTGTTAGAACAGGTCTGAAGCGGGCGAGAGCCAAATTTTGTTGTTTCAATGCGGTTCTGACATGCTCCAACCGCTGCTCTGGCTGAAGGACCGCGAGGTGAAGTGATGCAAGTGCCAAGGCCCCATGGTAGAGAAAGTCATGTGACATGACATTTCTCTGAATGGATTCTTCCCAGATCTGGAGGAAGTGTTTGGAGCCATCAAGCAGTGTTTTTGCAGTGAAGTGGATATAGTGATATTGTAGTTGGGACGATTTCTGATCAGAGTCGAGGGGGAAGTTGGAGGTAAACTGGCGTATCTGTAGAGGCCCCGAAGCTGTGGGAGTGGCGGGTACCCGGCTCAACGAAGTGGGAGTGGAAGATCTAGACGATCCAGGAGAGCTCTCCTGGTTTACCAATATAAATCCCGAGTATCCATATGTGCATGCCTGGCTACGGTTGGTACATCTTGAACATGAAGGCTGCTTTTCGTCACACTGTTTAGAGATTAGCGCTGTGCCACTAGGTGATCGTGGTGTCCCTCTAAAATTTGGCCCGCTACCTCTAAGAGGTTGATCGACTCACCTTGACTCTTTTGTGTTTGCACTCGCGACATCCATGATGCGATTTCGTATGAGTTCGTCTGGACGGCATCGTGATGTTTTGGCTATCTATCGGAACTCTACACAAAGACACATGTCGTTGAAGCTTGGCCCAGAGCTTGGCCTCACTCGTCTAGATAAGGCTAGTCTAGATTTGTCAGCGATTCCCTGATGTGGTTTACAGAGAAAACCCCGAAAACGAAAAGCAGTTAATATGATGAATTGAAGTCTTGTTAAGGTCGATGTTTTATGGAGATTAGCTACGGATTAGTCATTCTTCTGCAACTAAACTGGGCTCACGTGCGTGAGGACTTTCCAGGGGCACATTACGCGAAATCGGGGAATTTTAACTTCGATTCCATAGTGGGCATTGTTGGAGCTATTACGAAGAATTTTTTAAACTTAGATAAATAAGCAGCTTTTCAATAAGAGTTAAATTCCTTGTCATCTGCTCTGGAGTGTCGACTTTAGAGTATATCTTTATAGTTGTGCTTTTAAAGAAGGTGTTTTGGTACATTTGTCAAGGCCTTGATCTATTGGTTGCAGTAATGAAGCATGCTGACATTTCAAAAGGCAGTCAAATAATGGGTCAAATGCTAGCTGTAAATGGGGATCTCAAAACAAAACGCTTTGGGCTTCACCAGCAACGTCTGCCATGACTTGTAAACATAGCGCTAGATCAAAGTTAACTTAGATCAGTTAAGAAATAACATCGATATTGGAATGACTCCTCAATAATTACGACAGGATTGAACAAATTTACTACTCCAGCAGAGGATTATGAGCTTAGTGGAACTTAGGAGAAATATTGACAAAGTTGGCGAAAGACATATAAATATGTGTAAGTGTCATCTCATCCAGTGGATCTTTTGAAAAGTTCACTGATGAGCAGTGATATTAACGTACGTCTGACAACAACCTCCCTCGTTTCTTGCCCTAACGTTCTCATACATAGCGCCAAGTTTGTAAATTCTAAGCAGTTTCCAGGAAGTAATCTGTAGGATTTCTTGAGGTGTAAATAGTACGGCTCCGATACTTTCGAGTTTTACAGTTAGAAGAGGAAGAAACTCATTTTAAGACCTAAGCTAGTGACTCCAATAGTTATCAATCATCAAGTATGTAAGATAGTTCTTCACTTCTAAATGTTAAAGTTGAGTAGGAATATGCACATTTTATAACCAGAACTCAGAATACTTAAAGCCAGAACGAAGAAAAGCTACGTTCTAAGTACACTTCAAGCTGTTTCCAAGGGGTTTCAGAGATTCCGAATTACTCATGCCTAGAGCAAGTAGCACCGTTGCTCTGAAAGCTGAACCTAAACTCTCAAATCACATGACATATACACGTGAGATGCCGCACAAAAGTTTTTAACGATATGACATCGTTCTTTTCCATTTCACGCCCAGCAGCGAGAAGTTGCTGTCTCGCAAAATGGCATCCCAATCAAGTAACCCAGAGCTCAAAACCCCATCAGAACAACCTTCTAAGGCCCCTCGCTCCCCAGAAATCATGACAGGTACCCCTCCCAATTTCAAACTCCTAGTCCCGTGACCTAACTCTACCACTAGACTCCCAACCCAGCACCTCATCCTCGCCATCATCGTCAGCCTCAGCAACAAAACACTGCGCCACCTGCAGCAAAGAAGAGACTGACCCCGAAAAACCACTCAAGGCCTGCTCAAAATGCCAATCAGTCCATTATTGCTCACGGGACTGCCAAAAAGCTGATTTCAAGAAACATAAGAAAGTGTGTGCGGAAAAGGCGCAGGTGTATGCGCAGAATGCGGATTTGAAGATGGCAGCGCCGAGGGCGCCGAAGAAAGAGGGGCATAGGGGCGGTTTACAGAAGTGGCAGTTTGATACGTAAGATTTGACGTTGTCGCTAGAGTGAGAAGTGGTAGGAGGGGAATGATGGATGCGAGCATTGATAAGATGAGCATTATAAGGGTTTGAAGGGTTAAGGAGTTATGGCAGAGGAAAAGTACTGGTGCTTAATTTCAAATACTTTTCTTCACTCGTGTGATCGACCAACTTTAAAATAAAAACTTATATATCAGTTGTGAGAAGTGTGCAACAGTGCTTTGCTTTCTTAAAGCTCTAAACCGAATAGGTGATCGTTTCAAGTTTAATTCAATAGAGAACTGTTAATCAACTACTTATTTTCTCTATGTATAGAACGCAAGATGGGATAATCTGCTCTAGCAGCTTCATCTTGCAAGCTCACCATCTGCGTAGATATAGGAATGCAGCTTTTTTTCATGCTTCTTATCAAAAGCTTATGTTCATATCATTTTCCTACTAGTTACTAATTTTCTTTAGCATAGCAGCTCTAGATTTGGTATCACCATTCGTGTTTCTCCATTAGCTCCTCTTTGCCCTCCAGAGGCAAGCGAGTAGATTTTGCGAGAATTCGCTTACTTACTCTTTAAGCTCGTTACCTAATGTAAAACAACTACCTAAAAACAGAAACCTCTGCATTTCATGCCCGTAAATGATGCTTCCTATTTGTTGTCTCTCGAAGTTGTGGATTTGAGAACTTGGCATTTCTCAAGATGTGTCTGAGGCTAAGCCGAACCACAGATGGATCGAGATATTCTGCTATTAAAAAAAACTCATCAGGAGCACATTGTCATCCTCGTCATCCCAACAATTTATTCAAATGTAGGGAGAGAATATTAATCGTGATATTTACAGTTATATAATTCTATTTTCAGCCTTGAAAGTTAAGTGTCCCCAATCTGTTAATCCAAAAGCATGTACCTCTGTATATGACGACCCACAGCCGACATCAAGATCTGGAATTATAACCTTTCCTCATGGGTGGAAACATAATTCCAGGGTGCGCAACCGTGAGTGCAATCGAAGCCATCGCACACATCGCTCCATCCAGCCCCAGAAACACTGGCTCATCCCTCATTCTCGGATTGCCCCAACCTCCCGCCATCTCCGGAATACGGTATATACACCGTATAAGAATGGTGAAAAAAGCGAAACCGATGGCCCCACAGAAGATCTTGAGCTGTAGAGGGCTCTTGATATAGGGATCGTTGGGAAGCGGATGCACATCCAAACTCGTATCCGTAGCCCCCTCCGTCTCCGCTTTGTGTGTAGTTCTGGCCTTTCTTCTTCTCAGATAGAAATCCAAAACCACAGTTCCACATACAGCCATCGTAACGCTCTGCAACGCAATTCCAGCAAGAATCAACGCATCCCCTGCCGTCAATAGCGCTGGAGTCGCCTTCGCACTGTTTGTCGCACTCGCCGCCACACCCCCTCCGATTGCTTGTATGATAATACTCCCCAAATCGCTCCCAATGAAAATCCACGGGTACCACTTCGCCTTCAGCCTACTATACTCTGGCCCACAATAAAGAATCATATGCTTCAACGTCAGATATATCCCCGCGGCGAGGAAACTAGGCGCGAGCACAAGACAGCAGATCTGCATCTCGAAGCCTTGGGTAGACCATGGATTTTGGTGCATAATGAGGCGCCCAATGTAGCCGCACATCTCGCCGAATGTGCCGAGCCCAACTGCGAGCATGTATGTCCATGTTCGTGTCCACGTTCCGATAACTAGTTGTGCGAGGAGGAGGAGAGCGAAGAGCGCTGCGAAGAAGGCGTTTGCGCCCAAGTCTGGGTAGTAGCCGTATAGCGTGCCACCGACGGGACACTCCGGTGTCACCGTGGTACAGTGGGCATAGTAGCCTTTGGGCATGTTGGAGGTTGGTGTATAAGCCTTTTAGACAATCGCTTGCTCGCGTTGGATGTTAATTGCAACGTATCGACGCTGCCATGGGGAAATGGGGAGAGTTAGGCCCTGATAGTAGCTTTTGGAAGCGAACAAGAAGAAGAGAATGAGAAAGGGAGAAATGTCGAGAAGCAAATGAAAAGGTCAAGTCGTCATTTTCGTATTTTTGACCCTCAGGTAGAACCCATGCCGCTTTCTTATCAGGTTGGTGGCGCCGAATCGGATTGGATTGATCCGTGTTGTCTCTCGGGCCTGGGGTAAAGCGCCCCTGCAGATCGCTTCGCAAGCGAGATCAGCTCACAGTTAGAAGCGACGTCAAGGAAAGCTAAGAATTGGCCCAATCAGAGACGGAGAAGTCTAAATTTAGGTTCGGCTAGGACATTTAAGGCTGTCGGAAAGCATTCTCGTCTATTTCATCTTAAAGCGCCGATGGCCGAAAGAGGAATCCTCTTCGGGATCCCATGCTCAAACTTAGTGGTTTCTACTTATAGGTGGGCTGGTTTCCGCCTTCCCGGATAAATAAGGTGAGCAAATGTAGCCAGGGAGCAAAAGCGGCGCTGATCGGCTAGGAAGGTGTTCAGATTCTGTTGGAACTGTTCTCCTAAATAATTATTAAGCTGTATGTTTGACGTACAGGTGCAGATAGGAGTTTACGGTGATTGACCAGTGAGGAACAACACTTAAAGTTAGCCGAGAGCCATTCATAATGGAGAAAGCTGTCTGGACCTGGCTACAGGCACCTATCATTTGATACATGGACCCACTTCTGACTAGTTTGAAAGTCAAGTGATTGAAATAGTATTGTGTCTTTATTTAAAAGCAGACTTGTGTAGAGCATATTAGAATCGGAGAAGCGTTTTTCGACAGCCGTTTATGATTGTGCATTTCCCCTTATACGACAAAAGAAGAATCAAAATAACTTTTCCGGCCAATTCACAACAGTAAGTCATATCCGCACCGTTAAGTGAACCCGCATGCCAGCTCATCCTCTTGCTTCTCTCACTCACTCTCCTCGCTCGTATCGCATTCACTCCCCTCTTCTATAATTTTTTCTTTCTCAATCTCTTCTTCCTCAGTCTCGTCTTGATCCGATTTAAACTCCTCTGCTACTTCTATCCGGCTTCGACGGAAATCCTTCAATGCGGCAGGGCTCTGGTCCTCTGGTCTTCTTGATTCCCAATTGATCTTATTGCGACGCTTTTCTGTACTATATTGTAGAGGAGTTTTAGGTCTCTTCGAAAGTGGCTTCGCTAGGCCGGTTTTATCAACATCAGAGAAGCCTTCGATCTCAAAAAGGCTAACACATAAAGTATTTTCCTCAATCTCAGTCATCTGTACCTCGACACCCTCTCCATTCTCTAGGTCGCCATACTTTTCCTCTCCTTCTGTGAGGTTTAGTGATAGGGCCTAGTCACTTTTGCGTTTTTTAGTCTCTGATTTTGGCGGGGGCCTTTCCCAGCTTCTTGCCCTCGAGAAAGCGGCATTGGGTACATTTCCTCTTTCATCAAGCACTATGGCCTTCCCTAGCTTAGGCGTACTTGTGGAATATGAGACGTCCTTTTCTCCTCTCTCTCGTTTGCTCGGTGGTGTAACAGGTGCTATCGACCCGTTTTAGTGACACGGAGTACAAAGTTACAGGGGCTGAAGATCACTTACAATGAGAATTGCTCATGGTCTTTAAATAAAAGTCCTCCATGAGCCCCAAAAAAGAATGCTTTAAGCCACTAGGATCTCGTTCAGGAATTCACCTGCTTGTGATTATTGTCCCTTTGATTTGGTAACATAGAGTAAAAGGTTGGTGATTCCGAAGCTTCTTATATAATTGACAATTATAAGAGAATGAATGCAACATTTTATTGTAGCGAGCTGCACTTACTTATAGGTTTGAAGCTGAAGGAAGGTAAGGCTTAGCTACAGTTGTGCGTGAATGAACAATGTTGTGAATTGCTTATCTCAGTCTCTGACCGAGTTATTTTAACATAGAAACTGGGGAAGGAACTGAATGAGAGCTAGGGGATTCTGCCGGCCGAGATAGCCTAGCTACCACGCAGGCCAGATGCATCGTGAGTGATGCTTTAGCACATCGCCGAGCTTGCTCCTCCCCTCAATAAGCATCTTTCTCTCCTTCCGCAACTATGAAGTCGCTCTGACGACTTTTAATTCTTGCCGATGTCTATTAACCATCTCTAAGCTGTGAGATAACTGCCAAAGTTGGCTTCTTCGTTATGTGGGAATTGAACGGAGATAAATGTTCCATGGGCTCGGCATTAGCAAGGCAAAAAGTAGCCTGTGCATCATCAACCAAAGGACTGGGAAAGGTTCGGGAAGCCGAGTAGAATCCAAACATAGGTCTCTGCCAAGCGAGATGTGATTTCTCCTTGTCTGGCCTTTCTTTAGAATGAGCTAAGCATGACCGAGCCGCTGCTTCGGACGCCGTAAGAACCCCCTTTCTTCCCTTACCAAATCTCTTGACTGGTTCCAAATATTTCTACTTCATTTAAGCGCGGCTCTTTCTTTAATTGGATGCCAGCCGCGCTGCTCTGTCTTGCTCTCAGTCACAATTTCTAAGCTACGCCCCCGCTCCCCCTTATACCGCTCCAGCCGTTCACGGCCCGTAACCGGGCCTCTCCAGGCCACATCGAGATCCATATCATGAACTCACCCCCAGCATCAGTAGAAGTCCAAGATTACCCCATTTTGAAACTATCGCACTGTGGGAACTCTTACATTTCCAACACGCTGCCACATTCCCAAGACCGTCAGTCATGGCAACACTCGCAACCACGTTCAATGCAACGGACAAAGCCACACCTGGTCACTATGGACACTCCGAGACAGCTCTGCTCCTCCTGGATTTTCACTCTATGTTTTTTCATAAGACCGGCGCAGCAAATGCTCCCGCGGCTCTCGAAGTTGCGGTCAAGATGAGAAAATGGGCAAAGTCACACGGCATCCAGGTGATCCATGGTCTGAATAACCTCGACTCGATGCCATACCTGACCTGCAAGCACAGCAAAATGTACGCGAGTATCGTCGCCGCTATGAGAACGAGTGGCGGCGAGGAACCTGCCGAGCTGGTCGAAGACAGAGGTGACGATGTCACATTTAAGAAAGACTTAGGTCACGTGTCGGCGCTCAAATCGCCTGGCCTGGAGGACATCTTGCAAATGAAGGGCATTAAGTCGTTGATTATTGCCGGGCTGGGCACAGCCGGATGCGTGTTGATGACTGCGCTTGCGGCTAGCGATGCAGAATACGTGGTGACGGTCATTTCTGATGGCTGTGCCGACCAAGACGATGCTGTACATGATCTTATAGTAGGAAAGTTTGTAGATGGTAGGGCATATGCTATTACTGCGACCGAGTTCCAAGAAGGGTTTGTAGAGGCTACGGGGGGGGGAAGTGATATTCATGCGTCTTGGGATTTTGTACAAGTGGCCGTCAAGTCGACTATCAGAAGGAGAACACGCAGGGACAGTATGGCCAATATACTTGGTTACGCTAGACGCTAGATATAGTTAGATATGCTTTTGGCAGCTTGCCAGTCCTTCAAGTATTATGGTAGATTGTTTGTCTCACAAACTCAAGCCTAACTGAATCCAATGACGGGCCTCTGTCGTCCTAGCAGGCATGGAGATTTTTTGTGGCCTTGCCATCTCTTTGCAAGTGTGCTGAAGTGCAGTCAATCGAAACAGTCATTTTCTCCTTCCTAGCAATATCGTCCTCCAGCGATATATACCAGCCTACCCAAATTGGGTCGAAGGGAGGCTTGAAAGAGGGCTTCTCTACAACTAAAGCAAGTCAACGAATGACCTAAGTAGGCTTCCACAGCCTCTCATAGTTGCTCTAATTGAGCAAACATTATGATGGAAGGAAAGGGGAGCTATAGCGAAGGATGAGGAAAGTTGTTATTAAGTCACCTGAATAGGACAAGCTCTGTGGCCCGTGATAGAATTAGGCGGACTTTGCGGACTTGTCGTAATATCTACCCAACCTGCCCTGCTTCTCCACATCGACTGTAGGTTGGGACCATGCCCTCATCTACACACCAAGCACTCATATATCTTCCATATATCTTCCATATATCTCACACCGAGTTGATAAGGCAATGAGATTGGATCCATTCCGTATATATACAGAATGGGGCCCCTCGCTAAAGCCATACTATGCCTAAGAGAGACCAGTGTACACGTGACCGCCAAACGCCTCGGTCAACCCAATTCACCCCCAACACCTATGAATATTCGTTCTCCCAACAATAACACTTTATTATTTTTAATTAAATCTAATAAAGAATTAAAATATTACGTAGACTATTAAATATTAGACTACTATTTCAAATACAATTAATAATTAATACTATTATTAAATATAATAACGTAGTTTATTAACGAGTCGACTATATCACCGAGTCGTCTATTTTTCCTTAGTACTAAACTTCAAATATTAATAAATCAACTATAATATATTAAATTAACTATAGCTTAGAAGAATCTAAAGAACTAAATATATTAATATCTACTTAACAAGTTCACGTGTTATAACCTACTTTTCTATAAGTACTATAACGTTACGAAAACGATTGCCCCTCCTTCTAATTACCCCCTTTTATATATAAGTTGTATTACACTTGTTTATCTATATTCTTTTAAGCTAAAATGTCTTATATATCCTCTATTATAAGTGCTTCTCCTTAACAGACACGAGTCTTTTTAGCCCTACGATATTTACTTAAAGCTTTATTTACTATTTGAAAGGTATATACCTCAGCAAATAAAAGCGTTATCTTATAAGCTATTTGCTTTATACCCTTTACTAATGCCGCAACTGTTTTAAAGAGTAGGGTTAGCGAGCTCCTCTAATAACGAGCAATCCGATTCTGAACGAGAGTTGATTGTAAAAGGGCCTCAGTTAGGTTAGAAGAGGTCTAAGAGACCTAAGGGTTAGAAGTGGTAGTAGAGGGTCTAAAGGGAGTTGGAGTCTGTAACCTTACGTTAAGCTTTGAAAGCACTGCTTATAGGTCAAAAGGCACTAGGCCAGCTCCTCAGAATCTAGCCTAAGCGTTTTAAGCTGTTATAGATTCCTTATATACTACTGTAAAAGCTAGAAAGAACTCTACTTTAGTAATATAGTTAATATAAGCTTTAATAAACGTTTTAATCTGCCGACTGTACACCTGCTTTAATATACTAAAACACTTAACATTAAGTAGCTAAGTTAGATAAGATAAATAAGATAGTAGTTTAAAAGTAATAATATTATATATCTTATAGTACTTTTAGAACTCAGCTGATTTATAACTCTTATACCTATCTAATATTAACATTTAATATAGCCCTTTTATATAAGTAATAATATATTTATTAAAGTGTTTTAGCTATTCTAAACCCGTCTTATTATTCGTCTATCTATTACTTGTTAATTTAATAGCTTAGTCGGGTAAGAAGCTATTATTTATATACTAATTTAAAAGGTAGTTCTTACTTTAAACTATTAGAAATAGAGGAACACTTTAACTCTCACTATTAATATAAGCAATTGCTATTACCTATTCCTAATTACTTAGCTGAACTACTTTACCTCTATTATATCAATTTATATAAGTAACAACTATTATAATATAAATAATACTTATTATAAAACTAGTTTTGTTAAAGTTATAAAAGTTATAGTTTAAAATCTTATATTTTACTCTTATATTTTTAACTAACTAGAACTATATACTAATTAGCTTAAAATCTTTATATAAAGTCTTTTGAAAGTTATAAACGCGATTAAAACGTGTTTTAAAAGTTAGTTATTATTATATAAATTAATATACTTAAAACTTACTAATATATTTTTTCTCTTTTAATTTAAAGATATTATTTGTTATATCTTTTATATTAGTTAATTAAAAAGTAAATTCTTTCGAATCTAAATTAAATATATTTTAAACAATTACTTTCTCTTCTAAAATACTTAATTTATAATAATTAAATCATATTTTATTATAAGAAGTTTAGCTAACTATTTTATTTAAAAGTATTATTTAAAGGACCTTATATAATTTTACTACTTTTTAAGAATTAATTCCTTTAAATAAACAAATAGCTTTAATAGCTAGAATAATTTGAGCTTCTTAGGTTTGAATTTCTATTTGTAATAGTTAAGAAAACATATGTTAAAGTAGATAAGGTAGAATATAAGGAAAAATGGACGACTCGGTGATATAGTCAACTCGCTAATAAACTACGTTATTAATAAAAATCATAAATGTAAAATCTTTACTAAATTAAATATATTATTTTATATGTACTTTTTCTATTTATAACACGAGTTTTATTATTTAGACCCTTCTTCTGAGTTTCTATAAAACAAGTCCTATTTAGTTTTTGTCGATTCACCTACTGCTCGTGATACCACCCCGCGGAAACGAGGTATATCAGTTGAGCTAGTATTGGTGTTGATCGATGGTTGTTGTATTATAAAAGAGGAGTAGAGGACTCCTCTTTTATGCACTGTAGCGCATTCGCTTAAGGCTAGTAACTAGTGTACACGTGACCAACCAACCCATTCAATCTACCACTACTATTCACTATGAATATTTATACCAACAGTTTTAGACTTATAAGACGGGTCACCTATAGGTTTTCACAGATACCTGTCCCGTTTAAACAGCTTACTTATTTTATAGAGGAATCAAATCAACAGAATAATGAAATCCCTCCCATCAAGATGCCCATTCTTCTGTTTTGTAGCAGAAACATTCAGCTGGCTGCATATGCAAGAGAAAATGGTATTGGAATCTGAAAGGGAATTCATGGTTGCAGCCCCTTTTCCTTCAGTTCGTGCAATTCAGTCAGGCTGACTAGAAATCCTAAGGGGGCACGACCTTTATAAACATATTATAACAAATCGTGGAGCAGTTCTTTTTTACACTGGGTTGAAACTCCCAAGAATATTCCGCAGTTCCTTTTAATAACAATCCGTGGGCGCTGGAGAGAGATATAGCTTTTCGATCAGATCCGCGGAGATACAAACACTGCCCACCATTTTCATTTTTTGAGACTTATTAAACGGAGGGGCCCCATTATGTAATTAAATACTGGGCGATTTTCCCATCCCTTGGAAGAAATGTTGTTTCTCGTACAGATCCGCGGAGATACAGACACTGGCGGCCATTCTAATTCTGTGCAGGCCGACTCATCGTCAAGGCCGACTGAAATCACTGGGAAATTCGTTACCCCGACCAGTCGGTGCAGAACAGTTGTCATTGACCGTGGAATCTACTAGTATAATCTTCTGGGATCTATTTGAAATGGCCAGATTGTCTTCAGATTTAATAATTGCGCTTTATGTAGAGGAGTCACAACAGGCCGTGTCTCGCTCTCCTAGAGTTGCACCAGTTGTTTGTATACGGCTGACAAATATTACGTGATTAGCAATTATAAGATCCTCCCAGAAGTAATTCAGAGTTGTCCGTCATGAGTTCTGTCATATATCCTTTGCTCACCTGCTCTGGTGTGGTGCTCTCTTTAAGTGTTTCTTCGCTAATACATCTGCTCTCATTCCGCTCCGTCAACTCAAACACCAAAGTATGCCTCAAAGTACCCATCCAACTCCTTACCTACAGAATGTTGAAATATCCAAACCAAATGAGGGTTTCTATTCGGCGCAAAAGGCAAAACCGAGATTCAACTTTCTTAGAATAAATCTTAAGTGTATGAGATTCTCAGAAGATCATCGTGCTCGACTACCAATCCACATCTCAAGGTTTCTGGGATACCGACCCCCTCAATCGAAATTACCCTATGAGCCTCTGCCATTTCCTCCCTTCATATGGCTAAAAAAAATCTCCCTTCACTACGAAGTTTGCATATTTGGCTGGATAGGAGCCTTTAGCGCCATCCTTTTAATCGAGGCCATCATGTCGACCAACACTGCATTTCGAGACGTCTACCACACCCCAACCATCATCACCTCGTTTGGCGCTTCAGCAGTGCTTCTGTTTGGTGTCGTAGAGTCGCCGCTGTCTCAACCGCGCAATTTTATACTCGGTCATCTTTTGTCCGCTTTGATCGGAACTACCATCACCAGACTTTTTGTCCTAAATGCTAGTTACCAAAGTAACCTAGACAACACAGAATTCCATCCATTGATGTTTATCAACGGTGCTCTTTCGATGGCTACCTCGCTTCTTGGACAGTTACTGCTAGGTGCTGTACATCCTCCGTAAGTAGTGTGTGTATCTTACACGCTTCTGACTCACCTTTAACGTCCACCTTCTAGGGCAGGCGCAACCGGATTAAACGCCGCTGTTCAGTCTAATGTGGTCTCGTTATCATGGCGATATCTCCCAACTATCCTTGCATCATGCCTCATCATGCTTGGCTGGGCAATGATCGTTAATAACCTGGGTCGTCGCAGGTACCCAATGTATTGGTGGGAGCCACAGTCCCGGTTTGTGGTGCCTGTAAACCAGGAAGAATTGGCAAGACAGGAAGCAAATCTTCGAAGCGTTGAAGAGGGAGACATAGAAACACTAAATGAAGAATATAGATCGGAGGTCCAGGAACTTGCCCTTTTCCAGAGTCTAGAAGGAGAAGAGGGAAATTAGATACATATTAATGAACAGTCGGGAATGACTGTATGCAGTGTAAAAAATTAAGTGGCTTCGCTCCTTGATACATAAAAGAAGGTGAGTAACAAGTTTCATTTTTATGCATAGCAATTTTCCTTCAAGCCCGTTGCTATTAAGTTTTGCTAGTTAGCTAAATCAAAGGGTAACCCTTTGCCTTGACTCGCTTCCTCCCTCAAAAGCTGATTGGACTACTTGTTAGATGGGGTCCGTCACTTCCTCTAATCTCCATAACTTTCTCACTCCCGCAAGGAATAAAGCTCCCCCGACCCGAATTTCTGATAGGCTACATCTACCACCATTAAGCTCCAAATGAGACTCCTCACTCCTCCTACTCATAAACAATTCCACTCCAAATCAATTAGCCCCACGCCATCAATTCCACCCGTCATCTCACGAATCTGCTCGCCCCCTCAACCGATCCATAAAACTCAAATATTTCTTCTTGGTAGTATCGTAAGGTCGTTGCCTCCCACCTATGCCCGTCACCAGTCTTTCGTTCATACTGCCCCTCCCCGCTTGATCATTCGACAACCTCAAATCCGCTCTTTCGCTATCGGCTAATTTCAACCCGTTGATGGCCTTGACAAATGCAGGATCCTGCTCATTCATCGCATTCAGCCTTTCCAACTCCTCTGACATCTTTGGTGCCGGGTTCAGAAAGACCTTCTTGGTGGACAGCTTTCGGAAGAGCTTCGAAGGAGAGTGATTCTGGATTTTTGGCGGCGAGGATGGTGGGGAGAATTCAGGAAATGGCTCGAAAAAGATATCTTGGGGTTCTGGCTCCACCTCCACTGGCCGGGAACTGTATACCACATGTGTAGACTTTGTCTGGATTATCTCGTTATCGTTAAAATGCGTGAAACGTGGAGTTGTAATATCGGATTCTCTGGGGCTGGGTGTTGTATTTGAAAAATTTGTTGAAATGGCTGGCATATGTACCTGTGAATATTTTCGTACGTGTTCCGCGAGACTGTTTCGAGGCCGGCTATTAATATCTGCTTTTGAGGGTGTCTCGTTCGCATCATCCACTACGTCAATGACATGTTCAGTAGTATAATTTTCATCTATAGCATCCTCCAAACTCGGAAAACTATTAATCCTAACCATTTCGGTTTCGAACTCTTCGGTGAAGCTGCGACTGTGAGGTAGAGATCCCAATGTTAGCGCATACTGAGACCTGGAAACAACACTGGCAGAAACGAGAGCTCCCAACGGCAAGGATGGATCGGGTGGCCAGGTTGAATCCTCTGGAATAATAATGTAAAGATCTTCCTGCTCTTCCCCAAATATGGTAGAAAGTACTGCCTCTGTATACTCGAGTGTAAAACCGGAAACACGAACACGACGAACCATTCCCCTGAGCTCTGTTAATGTGTCACAAAGGTAGATTGCTTCATCTGGATAGTAAGGGACTAGAGGTAGTTAGTACCGGGCCAATCTCTACCGCGGACCAATTTTGGAGACTTGCCATTATCATCTGTGACACAGAAACCGTCCCAAGGGCGGAATCCAGCATATCGTCGGCACATTAAGTGCAGTTCAGCTATGCCAAATTCCGGGGGTCGATCAGCCAATCCCTCAACCATGTCACTCATCAACCGCTCGGTTTTATTAGTGTCATAGCCGAATTCAGGAGCATATCGGAGGACGCTTCCACCAAACCGTGTACAGTCCATTTCTAGAGTAAGATTCTGGATAATGCCAAGATAAGGTCGAAGCCAACGTTGTGAGAGCGGCGAGAAGCTTGACCCAGTAAACGGACTCAAGGTAACGTGGAAACTATATTCGGTCCAAAAATATGCCAGCAGATCCTTCCGTAGGAACATGTTTGTTGCTTGTAGTCCACCCCATACCGGTGCTAAGACACTCCATGGTGATGCAAACCATTCTTCCGGAAAGACAGCCTTGGTTACAAAATCCGGAGACAAATTAATCTTTCTAGATTCTTCGGGAAAGCAATGGTGGTATATCCTCTTTCTGATGTGCGGAAGGAGAGTAAACAAAGTGTTGCCCGAGCGATCTGCGAGGAGAGAGGGTCGGAGTTGGCCAAAGATGGTATCTGTCGGGAGTGGTATATCCTTTGGAGCGGCTACGCAGACCCGATCGATTATGCGATCAAGAGGTACGGGCTCTGGCGTCTCTTCTTCGTCAATTGAGACCAATGGAGCTCTTATCAATGACGTGTTTGGTGGAGGTCGGGTGTATGGAAGTGGCGTGGAGGATCTACTAGTTGGATTCGAGGTTGACGGGTTTGCTCGCAGATTGGCGTCATTGCGAAGAAATGTATGCAGAGATTCACCGTCAGACTGATCGATGAGAGTCGAGGAAGTGCTAGAGAAGCTAGAATTGCCCGCCCTGAGCGACCCGAATCTGCGCAGAGATGACACTGGCAATGTTAGCTATGGCAGAGCAATTGAGAAGCAGCGAGACGTACTTGCGTCCGGGTTCGAATGATCAGGGTGTTTGAGAGTTGTAGATCAGATCGTTATTGCGAAGCCTTGTGGTTGCAGTTTCTGGGAAAATCGATAAGACAAAGTCGCGCCTGCCTTACACGGTCTGAAAGGGTTCAGACGAAACCAAACCTCGATGCATCGTTTCCGATGATATAATCTTTGCTAGAGTTGCCAAGATGCAATAGTGATATATTTGAGAGTAAACCTTGAGACGTTTTACAATTCGTTAATAGTTCAACATTGCAATTTGCTACAACCTCACTTTCCGGTAAATCGGTGTAAAAGAAATCTAAGAGTTTTGCCATCTTGAACTCTTTGCCGTTATTAATTACTCTTCCGCACTTCTAACCACCAAGTAGATGATTTGAATTCGTCTTTCAATTTCAATAGTGAACCCAAACGCTCAGTGTCTCCTCTTTATGCTCATGTAGGGAAATATGAGGTAATCCACCCTCGGGAGATTGCTTCTTGAAGGAACATAATGAAAGATCTCACTCCCAGTTAGAAAGGACAAAAACTAGTTAACAATTTCCTCATAGTAGAACTCGAAGAAGAAGAAAAGTGTCAAGACATGGATAGTGAAAGCTCGCTACAAGCATACGCTCGGGTCCCGCAAAAAAAAGAATACTTGGAGGTATACTTATAATAAGTATTCAAAGGTATTGTTCTTAAATCATATGAAAGTTTTATAAATCCTTAAACCAGTTACGAGCACTTGTACAACAGTTTGTATTTAAGTCACTACCAAAAAGCTGATCGTACTCTTATAACCGAAGCTAGACTTATGGCAATATCTTACTTTAGCGCCATTTGTTTCTAATACCTGGAGCATCACCATACCGGCTAGTATTCGATCACTAATGTTTAGGTACAGCTTTAACAGCTCTCCTTCCAATTAAACAGAAACGAACTGCCGTTGGTCGAGTGGTCATACACTCTACCTTTCTGACATGATGGTTCCTCGGTGCTTCGGCATCCTTCAGAACTGCAGAATCGGCCTTTCCTTTATTTATATAAAGAGGTAGTCTGGGATATGTCAGGTTCGTTTCAATTTTTCATCATTTCCTTTTGCTTGATCATTCATTTTTTTTTGTCATTCTATGTTTTTTCTGATACTATAATTTGCCTATACCATGATCTACTTCAAGTGCAACACAACACATGCTTAATGAGGACTACATTTGGAAACATTCTGTTCTGTTCCTGATAAGATTCTATTCTTATTAAGTGGAGGGGAAATGGTTGCTCTATTCGGCAGTAGCCTTAAAGAGATTCTTTACAAGAATGATATAAACTTTTAATGATAATTTCTTCTGTGGGATCGGCTAGCTTCAACTTTAATATTAGAGAAGAATCAAAGGGTCACGGTACCTTCAGAGTAAATTAATTGTGTGGGGGAAGTTCGAAGAAGGACGTCGTCGGCATTCGCGACGCAAAGAAGGCTGAAGCAGCTTTTTGCCTCATTTCACCGAAGTTCTTCCGTCCCCACCAGAAATCTTTAAATGCAGTACAAGTATCTTCACATCTTCAAGTCAACACACCTTCATCCCAATACCTGTCAGATACCTCCTATACCGAGCACAGATTATAGCTCCCTCACTTGGTGGCATATATATTAACCCATTCCCGCATCGCACACCAATAACCATAACTACACCAATCACTCCATCATGTCTGGCGTTGCAGCACCTCCCAATTTCGATCCCGAGCAGGCTGACAACCTCGAGGATGTATGTGTTGCCTCCATTCCAGTTCTCTTCTTCATGGTTTAGTTTGCTAATGTACTGGCAGATTGAGAAGCAATTCGCAGTCAAAGGTTCGTGTTAGCCTCAGCTCCCGAATTACCCCGCTAACCCCGCCATCAGTCGTCCAACATATGGAAACATACTGGGCTATACTCGAGAAAGTTCGTGGATCTACACTACGACTCACAAAGATGGATGATGCGATCTACGAACATTTACAAAAGGATTTCCCCGAGTTCGATCCGGCTGTAAGGATTGACGAGGACGAGATGAAGAGCAAGACGGGCAAGGAGCGGTGGCGGAAGTTCTTGATGGCGTACGAGAAGAGGGTTGATGATTATAACTTTGGGACGATGCTGAGAGCTGGTGCGGATCATGAGTATAGCGAGAAGGAAACCATCTTTGGTAAGAAGATTGACGGAAGAGTGATGAATGTTGCTAACTTGGCCTTGCACAGTTCCGCGGATGCAGTTCTATGCTATCGAGATTGCGAGAAACAAGAAGGGTCTGAATGACTGGATTTTTGAGCAGCATCAGAAGGAGCTGGGGGACGGAAAGGCGACAAAAGAAACTGAATCATGAGGTGTTGAAGGTCCAGCAATCCACCAGAATATATGTTGAACGGATACCCTTCTTGCGTTACACACAAAATCTACAACATAGGCACAACCCGAGAAAGATAGTAAGCCGATGTCGCCACTAATGCTGCCCACTGGATTCGAGTTCGGACCAGCAACACTTTGATATAAGGGCTCCGAGCACATTTCGAAATAGGATAGACGCCCAATGGAACCCTTTACAGCCATCCCTACCAAAATTACTCTTTTCTCCTGCATCGATTAGAAGTATCTGCTTAATGTTTACCTTTTTTATGTCCTTACCTGCCTTTTGACTTACAATCCTGCGGCATCTACTACTTCGATAGGAAATATCACGTGATTGGGACATTTGTCGGCTTTCTACATCATACTGCTCCCAACACTTCTAGAACGAGAATAATAACCTGGAGAATCTTATGAACTTCCTATTTCCTGATATATAATCCCTCTCAACAGGCTCTATTTTCTCGCTGCTTCTATCTTTGGACTCCATTGTCCGTCCGATACTACATCTTTCGCTTAAAGAACAATACTAACCCCTGCCAGTAGCCTCAACCCCATCAGAGAACAATCGCAGTGCAGACCACTGTTCCTTTCACATTGTTTTCCAATCGGCGCTCTTCTTTTTCCTTTGCTTTTCTATGCATATCCTTTAGTTTTATGTTTCTTTCTATTTATCGACTGTTTTAGACTCGCATCGTATTTTGCATTCCCATTTCTCAAAATGTCTTTTACAAGCTCTGGCAGCTTCGAAGCCCTTCGAAAATCTCATTTATCGATGCCAGAGACCATATGGAGTGGATCAATTAGCTATGAGGAAATCCAACTACCCAACGACGAGGCACAACCCTCATGGCGCTCTCTTTTTAACTTTACAACTCGAAAGCATTCAACTGTAATCACGATCGCTTTGATAGCCACGACGGCATCCGGCATTATAAAGCCTACTGCAGCAATCTTCTTCGGAAAGATTTTCTCGATTCTCACAAAGTTTGGTTCCGGTGAAGCGACGGGCCAAGAAACCCTTCAGCAAGTTACGCCATGGTGTATTGCTCTAGTTGCGTTGGGAGCGGCAGCATGGGCTATTGAAGGGCTCTTCCTTTTGACGTGGCTGGCTTTCGGAGAGCTTCAGGCTCTAAGCGTGCGGGAAAAGATGTTCAAAGGCATGCTAAAAAAGGATATGGAGTGGTATGACCTGCGGAAGGATGGTATTGCATCTCTCCTCGTTCGTCTCCAGACGTAAGTAGCACTGCCCAGACGAATTACATATTTCTGATTCCATCTAGTCAAATCCGAGAACTGCAGCTTGCCGTCTCTCAACCTTTAGGCTTGCTCGTATTCGAAATTGTCGGAACATTTGCCGCTCTTGGCCTTGCTTTTTATTACTCGTGGCAACTTACCTTGGTTATTATTTCAAGCTTTCCAATCGCCACAGTTATTCTTTACGTCATATCCACGCCCCTCAATCCAGCAATTGAGCGTCAGAAGAGCGAGCTTTCTGAGGCGTCCAAGATAGCCAACACAGCAATCCATTTTATCAATACGGTCAAAGCATGCAATGGCCAAGTCAACGAAGTTTGGCAATACTCGGATACCATTAAAAAGGTTGCTTCGAGCTATTGTATACAAGCAAGGGTCAATGCAATGCAATTTGGTATCATGAAGTTCGTCATTATTGGTTTATTCGTGCAAGGATTTTGGTTTGGGCTGCATCTGGTCGACCTGGGGATGGATCCAGGCCATGTTCTTACTACGTTTTACGCCTGCTTGGCTGGGATGCAATCAATTGAGATTGTTCTACCACAATGGCTTGTCATGACCAAAGGCATGTCGGCGGGACATACACTTCAATATATCCTGAGGGAAGTGAGAGCAGGTCGCACAACAAATAGTGTGACCGGATCTAGGCGGCCGGACTTTTGCGACGGGGACATTGAGGTCAATGGAGTGAGTCGCCAAATTTTGCTTTCTACTTTTCATCAACTAATACAACTAGGTTTCGTTTGCCTATCCGTCGAATCCTCAGCAGCCGGCTTTACAGCGAGCAACGTTTTTCTTCCCACAAGGTGAAACTACATTTATTGTAGGAAAGAGCGGCTCTGGAAAGAGCACTGTTGGAAACCTCCTCTTAAAATACTACGAAGCTCACTCTGGGGAAATTCTCATCAACGGATACCCAATTCAAACCCTCGATTCTGAATGGCTGAGACAAAACATCTCTCTGGTCCAGCAGCAAAGCGTTCTCTTCAACGAGACGGTTCTTCAAAATATCGTTTTCGGAAACCATAAGCATTCGACAAGACAGGATATACTTGATGCGTCTCTGACTGCCGACCTTGATGAGACATTGGAGGCCCTCCCACATGGATTGAATACCGTTGTTGGATCAAATGGAAAGTCTCTGAGTGGTGGCCAAACGCAAAGAGTAGCCATTGCAAGAGCAAGACTTCGAGATGCTCCAATCGTCATCCTAGACGAAGCAACAAGTGCATTGGACCAAAAGAGCAGGCAAAAGGTTATGGCAGCTATCAGGCAGTGGAGAAAGGGGAAGACCACAATTGTCATTACGCATGATGTTACTCAAATTCACGATGAAGAATACATATATGTCATAGAGCGAGGCAAAGTGATCCAAGAGGGATACCGAAAGAAGCTTGCTGAAAAGAAGCACGGCGCGTTTGCCTTATTCCTTGCAAACACTGACTTGGAAGCTGCTGCTGTTGAGAAAAAGGGTAACCTAGAGGATATATTCCCAAACTCAGATATGTCGGCATTTAACCCGTTCGACGAAGACGAACAACGGCACATTGAATCCAGATGGAGCTATATCTCAAGGATTTTTGGCATGCAAGATTCCAGTCCTGGAAATCGGCATTCGAAATACTTTGGAAATAATCCATTCAAGAGGTTGACCCTGGGTGGCACGCCAGCAGAGTTGGAGAGTGGTGATGACTTTGCTCTGAACGATGAATTTTCACCTCCTGCTCCAATCCAATCCCATGGTGTATCCACTTCCTTTCTCTCTCCTACCCCGGGTGCCTTTGCTACATTTGCAACAATCTCTCCACGCTCGAGACAAAACAGCAGTTTCCCGGCTCGCCAACCTTCCACTCGCACAAATCCATCATTATCCCGTAGGGGATCTACGAATGCTGTACATCTGAAACCTAAACTACCACCACTTGATACAGAACTCGCTGCTCTCCAAATGCGTCCCCCTCCGCCACCAAAACCAAGGTCCAACTCGAAAGATAGTGGGATGGTTCAACCTAGTTACAAGAAGCCAGCATCTTTCACAGAGATCTTCAAAACCATCTGGCCAGCACTTGTCTGGAACGAAAGGTTTAGTCTCGTGTTTGGATTCTTCTCCGCATTCATTGTTGCGGCTAGTACGCCAGCCTTCGCCTTCGTCTTCTCAAATCTATTGAGCGTTTATTACCTTCCATCAGGTCGTGGGTCAGCAGCACTCAAGTGGGCGCTGCCCTTGTTGGGAATCGCATTCATCGATGGGACTGCAGCTTTCTGTACCCATTTCTTCCTCGAATATGCTGGTCAAGCATGGATTAATTCCCTCCGAGTCGAAGGGTTAAGACGCATACTTTCTCAGCCTAGATCCTGGTTTGATAAAGAAAAGCACGCTCCTGCCAAGTTGAGCGAATACCTTGATAGGAATGCAGAAGAAATGCGGAATCTCGTCGGGCGATTCGCAGGCCTGGTCTTTACGGCCGTGTGGATGTTGGGTATTACTCTGGTGTGGTGTCTCTTGATCAACTGGAGGCTTACCATGGTTGCTATTGCTTGTGCACCGGTTTCGTATGCTCAAAGCCGTGGCTTTGGATGGATTAGTTCAAAGTGGGAAGCCAAGGCTGATAAAGCTGCAGAACTCACCAGCAGTATCTTCACTGAAACGTTTTCTAATATTCGAGTTGTCCGGGCACTTACTCTGGAACGTCACTTCTCGAACAAGTATACAAAGGCTGCAGCTGATACATACAAAACTGGTATCTCTAGAGCAGCTTACTCCGCACTTGTTTTCGGTCTAGGGGATACTTTAAGTTTCTGGACCACGGCGACTGTCTTTTATTACGGAACTACCATCTTGACTCATGGTGATCCAGACGGAGTAGCCTCCATTATCAAAGTCGTCAATCTTCTTCTCTTTGGAATCGCCAACGTCACAGCTCTAATCTCCTTGATCCCGCAAATCTCCTCCTCTCGAACAACAGCAACACAAGTTCTCTACCTTGCCAAACTCCCTCTCGATAACTTGCACGAATCATCCGGAACGAAGCGAATCGAGACCCCATTTCCAATCGTGTTCAACAACCTGAACTTCACATACCCTAGTCACACCACTTCACGAACCCTCAGCAACATAAACCTTCAAATCAACCCCTCAACCATCACCGCTATCGTCGGCCCCTCTGGCTCTGGAAAGTCAACACTCTCATCCCTCCTCCTCGCACTCTACCCGCCCGACGCTCCTCGCTCATTGCATCACCCTTCTCCCTTAACCTTCTCCGGCATCCCAGTTTCCGAACTACATACCCAGAGTCTACGGAGCCAGGTTGCTCTTATACCACAAAACCCGCACTTGTTTCCCACGACCATCTACCATAACATTACGTACGGCCTCCCACCTCTATCACCCTATTCTTCGGTCATTGCAGTTACGACTGCGGCAAAGGAAGCGGGGATCCATGATTTTATCATGTCTCTCCCGTCTGGATACGGAACCCTCATCGGCGAAGGTGGGCAAGGCCTCTCTGGTGGCCAGGGCCAACGTATCGTTATTGCACGGGCACTCGTTCGGCATAGCAAATTACTAGTTATGGACGAGGCGACCTCTGCTCTCGATGCGGTGACGGCGGAGGGTATTCGCGAAACGGTAAAGCGGATTGTGGAGAGGGGGAGGGGGGATGGAGAGGGCACGAGCGTGGTTGTTGTGTCGCATAGCAAGGAGATGATGAGGATTGCGGATGTAGTGTGTGTTTTGGAACAAGGACGGATCGTGGAGAAGGGGGGTTTTGACGAGTTGAGGGGCAGAGGGGGAGCATTTGCAAGGTTAATTGAGAGTGGTGATGGGGGTGAGGGAGAGGGAGGAGGAGAAATAAGTCCAACAAAGGCGAAGAAGGGGGATGTGTGGTCTGGACAGGCGAGTGGAAGTGGCCTGGGGATCACTATGTTTCCGTGATTTAGATTCGCAGTGGGAGAGTTGGCAATGCTTTTCATATTTTATTTTCCTTTTTTCCTATGTACATATTAAGCTTGAGAGCTTAGAGGGATACTAGACATCAGCTTTGGAGCAATCGGAAGTAAGCATAGAAAAGAATCTCAATATAATAATTTGTATCCTGCGAAAACATAACACCATTCTTTATAAATTAAATCTGGGTTCAGAAAGTGACAGTGAATAAGTCCGCATAATCAGGTGAAGGTGGATTGACTGGTGAGAGGCTCTCTGATATTCAAAAGTTTTACAAATGTAGTCTAGTGCAGGGCCGAAAAGACCGAAAATCACGAACCTGGTCTAGCGAAGAGCCGAAGCGCTCGCTAATGTCCAGATCTGGTTTAGCTTCGCTTAAACCCCTGCCTTTCACGCCGAGAACGCCCTCGTCAAATATCTCATCCTGCTTGGACCCTGTTAACCTTTGCTACGCTTGTTAAATCAGAATTATTCTCATGATGCGTTTCTTGATTATATCTAAGCAAAAGAATAGCTTTTTTAGAATTGTAAAAGACCTATTTGTTCTTGAGTTATGAGACTTTGAAGTTTAGGCCGTGATTTTGGGCATACTATTCCATATAACATTTCCCTCTTACATGTAATGAAAGACTATCGGTTATACATTGATTCACTAGGGGATTCTAAATTAAGCCCTTTTTAGAATTAGCTTTGATATAGCTTTAGTTGTGTGTGATTACTTGACTTCTGAAGAAATGTTACGACGCCTCTATTCTACTCAAAGAGTACACCACTTTGAGTAGTTAAGCAGCTGTTTGACACATTAGGTATTATAGACTTGCTCTATATGCTCAATTAAAGAGGCGTTATAGTATTTCATAGCCTGAACACTTGGTATATTGTAAAACACAAAACTAGAAGTAGCTAATATAATGATCATCTTTGAAAGCTAGTAATGACTTGGAATCCACCATAACCGAGTACGGTACTTTACTCCTTTGGCATAATAACAATACCTATTGAGTATCTTACACTTTTATTAAAAGTTCTTCCCTATCCTACCCACTAACCTTCAATCTTTCCTCCACCTATGTCTCTCACCTAAACACAGTTCAACACTTCATTCAAACTCGCTCTATTCTTCAACAACAACAACAACAACAACAACAACACCCTCAGTTGATATCTCCAACTCATCCTAACCTTACAAAAAACTTGCAAAGGTCTTACCCCTCTACCCTTATGCTATAAACCACATCTTTCTCTCCCTCTCCCTCAAATATAGTTCGTTCTCGATCACTCCACAAACCCGTCTCCCTTCCCCAGACACCTCCCCCCTTCACTTCCCACTAGAGGCAGCAATTTATCCTCACAATACTATATTCAACCCCGCCAAAAACAAAAATCCCAAGTAATGCTAAGTGACATCAGATCAGGCCCAAGGACTAGGGCAGCAAAGACATTTCCTTCCTATTCATCTCTACATATACATACCCCCTACGCGACTTCAAGCCATCTCCATATCCAGCGCCATGCTCCCACAGCATCGATGATACTACCCCACCAGCTTCCAAGTAAGCAATATTCCATTTGACAAACACAATAGCAAGACGAGTATATCATGCATCTCACTTGCAGAGAAGTAAACCTCAGAGACCGACAGACTCAGATTATATATCTCAATACCTACGACGGACCAACCGAAAAGCGACAATGAAATACTATAGACCCCACCCCCCCAAAAAAACAAGATTCAAACCAAGAGATTGAATTCATCCTCCCTTTCATCTCTTTCGTCCCTGTGAAACTTAATAACTTAATACCCAAACAAAACACCATATCTTATGAAACAACCCATCCCCAACCCATCCCGTTCCTCTCGCAACCCCAGTGAAAAAACCAACTAATCTACCAACCAAGCACAACCAAGTTTCCCATCACCATCCCTCTCTCCTATCAGCACCGCCTATCTATCTCCTCTCTTGCCCTCCCCTCTCTTTTCCCCCATCTCCTTGCCCCATCTCATCTCTACCTCCCCTATACCTCTACCTCTATACCAAAACCGTAAACAACCAAATGCCAAACAAATCAGATACCAAACCAATCAAAACACAAACCCAACCAAAACCCAAGAAACCACAAATCAAACCAAACAAATCCAACCCAACCCAATTCAAGCACCTTAACTCACTCACTTCAATATCTGTACCCTTCCAGAGAAATTCCCAAGCGTGAGAATGAACCTCTAAAAGATAAAATATCCCTTATAAGTCTCTAATTTACTCTACTTATACGAGGAAAATGTAGAGGGTGGAAGAGAGATTAGGTTGTTTAAGAATTGAGCTATGAGATTGTAGAATTGTAGGAGAGGGGGAAGATAGGAAAGGGAATGCAAAAGAAAGAATATTCAGTTGCAAAGCAGCCCCTTGGCTAGGATTGAAGTCGACATCATCATCAGTGATACCCCAAAATCGAGAAATTCACCTTACCTCGTTAAAAGATCTCCACTTAGAAACCCTCTCTCTCCGTCCCCTCTATAAACAAACCCCTTCAGCGTTCAAATCATGGTATTCTCATCTCCTCCTTAAGCAATCTAATTCTGTCTCGCAGCCCAAAGCAAAATTTAACACCAGAATCCGATTTATCCCATCCACTCCCCCGATTACAGGCCCCCCACCATCTATCATGCCTCGTCTCTCATACCTCGTCCCTCGTACCCATATCCGGCATTCCCTGAAATCTCGACGACGTGATTCTCGTTCTCTAAGCCTTAAGTTCCCACTTCACATCAGGCCAGCACTTCTCCTTGTTCCAGACCTTCTGGTCGTGGGTTTCGGCGTGCACCTTCAGTTGTGTCTGATTCGATGTCACGATTTCCTTTCGGCAGTTGGCGCACTGGGTTCTGTTAGTTGATGTACTTACCAGGTTTTTTTGTTGTGCTTTTTGATGTGGGTAGATGTGTGGGTGGAAGGTTTGGGATCCTGAATCCTGTATGGAAGGAAAACTCCAAGCATGGGGTGGATGTAGTAGGGACAAGTTATTCCGCTTCCTTCGTAGGTTAAAGAAAAAGTGTAGATGTGTAGAGGGAAACGCGCAGAAGTATCCTTATCGCCCATTCTTCTCTCTCCTCTCTAAAAGAAAGTAGCACCAAGGCCTTGCCACCTGCGTATTCAGACCAAAAAAAGGAAGATATATGTGCTCTCGGGAAAAAAATCTTCGTAGAATCTGTAGATCAAACTACTTGCCGTCCGCAAAGCAGCCAACCCCTCTCCATCGTACCAAAGAAAACGTGTATGTGTGTATTCCCCCAACCAACCTCTCCCAAGCACGAAACCGCTCTCATCGGCGCTCTCGAAAGGAAATCTGCTCCTTGTGTACACACGCCTATCTCTCCTAACATCAATCTCAGAGTTCACTTACAATACTTGTTGGTTTCGGTGCCTTGACTGGTAATCCGTTTGCCTTGACTGGAGCCCTCGTACCCGCCGCCTCAGCTTTGCGATGGTCACGCTGGATCTATAACATCGCAAACAGCACATTAGCCACGCTTCTCTTCTGTGTCTCGTTCTGTCTCGTCTGGTTTTGGCAGCATCCGCTCTCTCTCTCTCTCGTGCTGCTACCCCTCACCACCCAAACCCCATCTTTACCACCCAAAAAAGAAAAACAATCACCCAACAAAATCGTCCCATACACCCTCACCCTTCTATCCCTTCCTACTCTCCTCTTCACCACAATATAACCCTACACCCACTCGCAGAGCCACACACCACGCCGAGAAAAGCACAGGAGAGGACCCCCAAAAAAAGCAAACGACATACCTTCATCTTCTTTGAAACAGGCATCTTGGCTTGATTTGATTTGAATCTGGATTTGATATCCTTGATATGTGCTTTTCAAACTCCTCGTTGGTGTTGGTAGTTATTGTGCAGAGTGGAGAGAACGATGGAGGTGGGTTGTGGTAGAAATCTTTTACAGGATCGATTGAAATCACGATCACAATTGCCTAGCGCATGGGGGCGCTCAGCGGCTCAGCCTTACTCGTTAGCCGCTTGCTTGTACAAATTTTTACGGCCAATGGCTAATCTTCGGATTTACCGTCGTAATGCTAGTTGATCATTATTACTCACTTTTGATCATCTCACAAGACCTTTTACAACATCTTCCAGTACAAGAGGATCTCAATGGTTGAGACAAGAGCGGTGCATGGTAATAGCAGGGCGAGGACTATACAATATAAACTTTACATCATCACAGTCCAGAAAGAAGATCCCGAAAGTCAATTAATCTTTCCCATTGTGGTCTCCTCCTCAGGCCGTCTCGTCTCGTCATAAGATTTGGGCTTTCACCCAATCCATCGATACTAACAAAAGTACAAATACAGCCAACCCATTTCATCATGTCCTTTCCACGCTATCTGCCAACAAGCCTACCCACCCTCTCCATCGACCGCAATGCCAACCCCATACAAGACATGCCTGAGAACGCCTAAACTCCAACCAAATACCTGTCCGTATCGCGCACAAGGCAGAACGGAAAAAAAGAACCCTTGAGGATGAATCAAGTCCGTAAGATACAAATATCAAGTCCATCCACTCCCTCCCTTCCCCTGATACGCTTAATATTTGACATGAGACCTACCTCACGGGATCGCTCCTCAAGGTACTAACATCTCTTCCTCTGATCCCAGCAGCCTTCCCATTCTTTTTGTATAAAGGGGTATTTTCATGTTTGATACACCAAAAGAAAGATCCTCGTGCTGCCTAACGAGCACTGCAAAGATCGAAATCTCCGTTAGTCGCGCAATCTATATGCACCGAAAACCCCCGAAGCCGAGAGAGCCCGACCGAATGCAAGCCAAGCCTGGATTTATCCCAATCCCTTCTATATTGCTGTTTGCCTCGATAAGCACCTCGGATACGGATCATACGCTCTGGGGCAAAAAACCAGACGGTGGCGGACTGTTGATCATACTGTTGCGCTTATTACGGCTCTTCTTCATCTGGCTCTTTAGGGCACTCGAATCCAGCGGCTTCAGCAACTCGAAGCTGCAAAGCAGTTCTGTAGAAACGCTCATCACAGCCCCATAATTGTCAAACTCGCCGCAGTAGTTCGGTGCCGAGAAGACCGTGACGAGGATTCGATCCTCGAAGAACTCGTATCCATCTTCGACAACCATATGCGCGCGGCAGACCAAGTCGAAATCGTGTCTAGCCAGGAACTCCGAGATAACCTTCTTCCCGAACGAATAGCTAACCCCTCGTTCACTACTCTCCCAATCTTTTTCTTGATCGGCGGGATCTGACCATAATAAATCGTTTAATAATCCGAAATCGGGTACATCTGTAGGTCGAGCAATATGCCTAATATCATCCATATGGCTCAGGGCCGGAGAAAGTCCACCGTGGACGCAGAATATCTTGCCTGCCACAATTGCAGCAATGGGGAGCTATAAAAGATTAGCATTTTCCAATTGAGAGGAGAGACAGTACGTACGCAATTGAATGTATCTACAAAGGTCTTCCAAACCTTCACATTGCATCTCCGCTTGCATTCGTCATAGAACCCATAAACCCGGGTAACATTTGCACATTCGTGGTTGCCCCGCAAGAGAAAGAAATTCTCAGGATATTTGATCTTGTAGCACATCAAGAGGAGAATCGTCTCCAGTGAATGCTTCCCGCGATCGACATAGTCGCCTAGGAAGAGGAAGTTGGAAGACGGTGGAAAGCCGCACATTTCAAACATCCTAATAAGGTCGGAATATTGGCCATGGATGTCGCCCACGATTTTCACGGGCGCCTCCAGCTCTATCAGCGGTGGTTGATCGAGGAAGATCTCCCGGACACGAGAACAAATCGAAGTGATCTCTGCATTTCTCAGGCATACACCTTTCGTGCTTTTCCCAGCATAACCGGCATCGAGGAGTCTCTTGATGTAGTCGTCCACATCTGTATCTTTCAGCTCGCCCATCTGCATTGTCAGGGAGCTTGCATTTGCACCCGCGTTGCCTTCTGGGTTGGGCAGTGCCTCTTGCTGTATTGGATTTATTGTATTAGCCCTTTTGACCAAGATAGACTGGCCTGGCCGTTGCAGATGTGCGTGTGGATTGGTTTGGCCTGAAGGAGGCTGATCAGAGACGTGGTCCACCTCGCCACTCCGTTGCGCAGCATCCACATCATGGTGCCCTGAAACGACCGAGGCGGATTGGATTGGGGAGGGCGGTGGTTCGGGAGCATTGGCAGGAGGGATATCCATCGACTGAGCTCCCGGCGTAGTCACTGGAGAATCTGCATCATCCGCGCGGGTTTCATGGGCCATGGCAGACCGGCCGTTCGAGCCTGCATCCGTATCGCCATTGCTCAATCCCGTTGTCGAGTTGCGCGGGCTATCTCGGTTGCTTCCCGGTATCTTCGATCTCAAGGCGCGGAACGATCGAGTCGACTCCTTGGTATCTGCTTTCGAGAACGAGGGGTAGGATTGCAGATTATCTCCGCCCTTATCCAGCGAGGTTGATGAGGGGCCACCTCTCGGCGTGCTGGACCCAGAGCCTTTCGAGGGTTGATTGCCCATTTTCGGGTGACGCCTGCTACTTGACCGAATCGGCGTGCAGCTGTCAGCCTATGTGGGAAAATGTGCAACTTCGTGTATCGCCGTGTTGAAGATGATTGTAGGCTTTGCCAGCCAGGTGTCGGGGAGCAGGTAAGGCTTCGACGATCGCGACCGCAATAGGAACGGAGCTAGAAGTTGCCGCTAGGTCCGGCTAGCCAGTTCGAATGCTGCTATTCCCACTGTAACGAGCAGTGATCCGATGGTGAAGAATCGGGGCGGGTTCGACGTCGCAATGATCGGGCTGGTAGTTTTGTCTGTCCAATGCGCAATTCGTGTAACAGTGACAGTCGTAGAGGTCAATGTCCAAAGTCCTGAGTCACCGAATGTCAGCCCAGATCCAAGTGAATGTCGTAGGTGGGAGGTTGGTGTAAAGCACGCAGATATGAGACAAAAGCATTAACATAAAGCGTTTTGCTTCTACGACTTGAGGAGAGAGTAAAGCCATGGGAATCACGGCTACGAAACCGACATTATCCATGCCTCGTGCAAGAGGGAGTGCAAGGGGGGGACGAACCTGGGGACGAAGTACCACGCGATGATCTGAAATGCGATGCTCTTGGAGAGAAATTGTGCCAATGTCGAGTGAAGGCGACGATGCTCGGGTAGATTCGAGGCTTGAGGGCGTCTGTGGTCTGCGGTTCTCTTGTAAGGCTGTGAGGGCGAGAACTGTGGGGTTGGTCGTCCAACTGTCCGGAGCAGAAGGGAGAGGTCAAGTAGGACAGGCGGCTGGGTAATTGAGGCCCGAGTCAAGGTTGGGCAGCACCGAGCCGATTCGCCGTTGACTTATTTGCAACAGAGCGGGCCTTTCAGGTACGGTGCGAGTACCGGGGAGATGTTTCCCAGGGGTCTGCGACAATCGCGATGGTCTCGAGATATACTCCGTAGAAAAAAGTTGGCGCTGGATCTTGAGGTTTTGGATGGCTGGCAGCTAGGAGCAAGAGAGGAGGGACCTTCACCTTCAGATCCTGGAAAGTGTCTTGGCGCTCTAGCCAAGGGGAGGAGGGGGAGCGGGAGGGGACGTACACCGTTTTATATGTCTTGAAAACCTCACCGTCACAGACCATGTCGTGTGAGCATTCGGAAGAGGTGAGTTTGCGGCGCTGAGAGCGTCCGAGGTTGCAGCTCGATCCTTTCTTCTTCTACATGCCTCCTGGGAGCACTTCCAGCCTGCCATTTTCAACGTGTCATATCTTCTCGAGCTTTGGTATTGCATCTCGACTGCGTTTTGAAGCCATTGTCTACCCAATCCCGGTCTTCCACGTTCACGGGGAGCTCTCATAGCTAGAGCGATGTCTCGATTGAAGCGAAACCGCTCTTGGAGTCGTATCGCAAGAGCCATTCCCCCACATTATCCGTCCTTTTCTCTTCGCGGAAATCGCACGTCCCAAGCTGGAGCGTCGGGGTCTGTGTTGGAAGCGATTTCACACTCTCAATATAAAGCCTGTGGGGATCTCATGATTGGGTTTCGGTGGAGAAGATATGATGGATGGGAGAGACATGACCTCCAGCCGCGAAGTCCATCTCGTCCAATATTGAACTTGAGACATCACCGGAACCCAGGCATCGTCTCCTTCCTCTGAAGAGGGCGGAAAGTGCGGCTACCTTTGATGGTTTCCGCGAGGTACCGGGCGAGCTGAAAAGCATGGTGGGTATGGTTCCGTCGGTCACGATCTCTCAATGCCTTATATCCCGACGGTGCCATGCTTGGCCCGTGGGTGGTTGCAGTGTGGCCCCGACTTCATTGAAAACATGGGAAATGCTGGGACGCGGTGGTCATTAGGATACCGACAGCACATTTCTGGGACTGGGTTGGATGGGATCGGTAGCTACGGAGGTATGGTTCTGATGCATACCTAGTTGTTATTGTTATGGATCAACAGGATAATGTCCACTAGTAAAAGAAGCTCCTCAACATCACTTCCACCACTTCGCTACAAAATCTCTCCTCGCCAATTATGATAATCCATCACACTCCTTGCTTTGGCTCCTCTTCTTCCCTACTTTAATCATAAATTCCAACACTTTCCTAGATTTCCTCGCGTATCAATTCCCTCCCATGTATGTCTCTACTCCCCTTGTCAAACATACATAAACGACCCGAGTTCCCGAAGAAGAAGGAATATGCCTTTTCCGGAGTACTGACAGGTCGTCAAACTATTCTCAGCCGATCCGATTCCAACTGACCATCAATGCCAGCCTATACCTACGGTCTTTTATCTACTTGGTTCCTAAAAGGCTAACAAACCCTCGTTAGCTGGACAACCCCAGCGAAACGAACAAAAGAAAAGTGAAAAACAAGAAAGCGAATGAGCCAGAAGACTGCAACTTCCATTCGGAGCAAATTAAAACAAGGGGAATCGGATTTAATAGCCTCTAGCTCAACCCGCCACCAACTGCGATCCATCTAAGCACCCCCATTCGGTCGAAACAGGCATAAATAAGGTTATTACGAGCATAAAAATACAGTACTACGACCAAGCCATGCCATGGGTTACTAAAAGTACCAAAGAGTTCAAGATGCCACAGATCAAGATGACTTAATTCCTCATAGGCTTTTGATTCAACCGCTGGCAAAGGTTGCTATCCTGCATTAGAGCATCGACGACCTTGAAAAACGTCACGAAGAAAAAATAGGATGATTAAAAACTGTATAGAAGAAATTCCGCTCAAACTAAACTACAACAATCCAATCTTAATAGGTATTACAAAAAGAACAAATTTGAAGACCTTCTGCTACCGATTTTAGAAACTTTAGTCGCCGTTTTATGGAGCCCCTTATCTGCGCATTTTCTTCTCCCGCGGCTACAAGAGAATGGCACATGCTGAAATGCAGAAATGGGTTTGAGAATAGGATGGCCTTAGGGAAGATATACGCAAAACCTGTAGCAGACTCGGGCAGAGCGATCTTGCTCCTCCTGCCTCCGGACTCGGCGAATGGGAAGTAAGTCGCAAGAAACAGGCTTACAGTACCATCTTCGTCACAGCTTTCGCGCGCCGGCAGTATGCCAAGAAGATGCTCTGATAGTATAGCTATACCAACTCAAACCGGGTTCGAAGTCTGACATTCAAAACCCGGCTACGTTCCTGCCAAAAGTCGGCAAGGACTAGCGCGTACTAAGCGAGAGATACCAGTACTTGAGACGTCGTCTGAGAACGAGATTGAGTTGCAAGCAAGTAGGCCATTCAAAGGGTGATTTGAATCCTCTCATGAGATAAGCCTCCTCGTCGTTCCTAAACAGCACGCCGCTCTCCCTCCCCATTCCGCACCGGGACCTCACCACGCCCCTCTGCGGATCTAGAAACAGCCGACGATGATTCCATGATTTTGTTGTATACCCCTCCCTACCCTTGACCCCAACGGCTATAGCATCTCTCATGACGCATTATAATTATATCTCGGAGACGAGAATGAGATAGAACAGATTTCCTTTCATGATCGGTAGAATCGTAATTTAGGAACATCTAAATACATTTTCCCCTGAGCCCGCACCAATAAGATTCCAGTCTGATACTCCCGTACCTGGGGATGGAGATCCCACCCTCTTTTTCGGGGTTGCTCTGCGCCACCCACTATTGCAGGATTAGGTATTGTATAAGAGCTTGTCGGTAGCACTTATAGCTACCGAAGCTTGCTCGTCATGTATAGAATTGGGGTTTGAGCTTGCTTCTCTCCTTTGGCGCATTAATCGAGGCCAGGGAAATGTCACTTGGAATCTATGGTGGCTCTGGAGTTACTTTCCTCCACACCTCCCTCCCAACGAGAAAACTCAACCTACTCCCCGTGTCTAGACAGAAAATGTAGATTACCCAAGTATTCTGTTAAGAACAATTGCTCCGACTTCAATGCTCTCTCTCTCGGGTGCTTCCGGTTTGACGGGAGTTAAGGAATGGCAACTGTGCATCAACTTATCATGTCCGTGAGGGTAAATCAAGTCGCCGGTATCAAGTGTCCTCCTCCTCTTGACTCTCGAGGACTCCGAGCACGATCAAAAAGACGAGATGGATCACAGGAGAGGGCGAGAAAGGTGGTCCTGCGACCGCAAGAGCCGCATCTCTCGACGTCATGGTTCGCGTCGTGTCACGCCGGCCAGGAAGCGAGCAACCCCAGATTTATATCACGTCACGTGCGGCCGGGCATCGAGATGCGCGAATGAAAACTCTGCGGGCAAGGGCCCGAAACAGATCAACCAAGACCAACCCATTCCGACGACCCTTCAAGCGTGCCCATTCAGATCAGATGTCGCCAGTGGAACTCCCCACCTTTTACGAGCAGGAAGTACGAAAGTACGTCGTCTTTCATGGCTCATGCACCGTCCTGCCAAGTACTGACGACGGGAGCCCGTCATCAGCCTCGAGGACCTCTTTCACGTCCACCTAGATATGCTGCAGATGCACAGCAGATGAGCAGCGAAGGGCTCTCTTGCTGACGAATGGGTACGGAGGTACGTGGATTCAACCTCGAGAGCCCAGGTCGGAGTCAAAAAAAAGGTCGAAAGGTGGAGGGATGTGGTGGCATTACTCGGGACGTCCAGGATATAAATAGAAAGTGGGTTGTGAGGTACGAGGTCTCAGACTTTCACCGCGCAACTGGAGCTTCTCGATGGTTGTTCAGCCAGAGGCGTGGCAGGGTGGCAAGCCACGCTTGTCTGGAATACAGTACAGGCTCTCGGCAAGACGTCCAACATCACGACTTTGATGGAAGAATAGATAGCACATCGAGATCGAGAATACCCAACGGTGGAAATAGACTGCAGGATTAGACTGCTTACTCTCGACCCCTTTCCGCTTCATTTTTATCTTTCTTCTCGCTCAGCTTACGTCCCGGATCCCGCCTTTTCCATTCGGTGCCCCAGCCACTCTGTCACATCCCCGTTGCCCCTTGACCCTGATCGAGATTGTTGCTACAGCATTGATCGACTGCGCCTTCACCCTCCTTCGGTCGCAGTCGCTACATAAACACGAAACCGGCCACCACTCTCTTCTCCCTCCTCCATCGCAAAATAACAACCACCTTCGTTCCATCGACCTCCCTTCCCGCACCAGATCTGCCAACCCTCGTTCCACGTCACTCTCTCACTTCTTCCTCCGCGACTCGATCCCATATATATACAAGACACCCGACAACATGGGCGCGGGACGATTTCTCTGCGTGTCGGTGCCGCTGGGCTTGACCTTCGCCAGCATGGTGTGTATCTTGATCGCCATGCTCTCCGGCGTCACCAACAAGAACCTCGACATGTTCCAGGCCGACACGGCCAACCTGTCCATCTCCTCGTCCTCGCTCGAGAACCTCGCGAACCTCGCCAAGCGCGAGGCTCACTTCTCCGACCTGACCACGGCCGCGCTCAGCGGGAGCGTCTCCAGCTCCACCAACATCACCGCCGCGGATCTCGGTCTCGCCGACACATACAAGGTCAACATGTGGAATTACTGCTATTCCTCGGGCAAGAACACCACCTGCACCAAGGCTAAATTCAACTGGGCCGCGTCGGCATTGAACACCACGGCCATCGAAACCCTGGCCACCGCGACCGCCGGCGTCAACGTCACCCTCCCCACCGAGATGAAGGATTCCTTAAAGACCTTTATCGTCTTCTCGAAATGGACCGAGGTCGTCTACATCATCGCGTTCATCGCCTCCGTGATCGAGCTCGTCCTCGGCGTCTTCGCCATCTGCTCGCGTGCCGGCTCCTGCATCACCTCCCTCGCCTCGGGTTTCGCGACCACCACCATCATCGCCGCCTCCATCATGGCCACGGTCCAATCCTCCATCGTGGTGGCCGCGTTGAAGTCCACCGCAAAGGCGTACGGCGTCGATGCCTCCCTCAACACGAGTTTCCTAGCCGTGACGTGGTTGGCCGTTGTCTTCAGTATCGCCGGTGGCCTCTTCTGGATGTTCACCACATGCTGTTGTGCCGCAGACCACTCCAAGTCGCCCCGCAACCGTCGCAGCCGCGGTGATGACAGCGAGAAGCTCATCCCCACCGGTGCCTACCACCCCATCCAAGACCCCAACACCGCGTATGTTGGTCAGCAACATGGGATCTACAACCCCCCCCAAGCATATGGCATCCCCATGCAGAACAAGCCGGTCGATCGCGCTGGAGCATACGAGCCATATAGTCACGCTGCTATCTAAATGAGAATTGGAGAGGCGGAGAGGATGAAGACGAGAGGACGACACTATTTGACATATTTAGCGAGCATTGCTAGGCGTTGGGGATAATGGGTCTGAGGGATGAGAACGGGGCATGATGAGATGATGGATGTGTATGAAGGGCTGGTTGTATCTATGATAGTTTTAGTTTATTTTAGACCGTGAGGTCGTGGATGTTAATAAAATGGAACGATACCCACGTTTGCTATAATTGATTCTTTGATGCAGTGAATATTGGTTATTATTGCTGTTTTCGAGGTTACGGCAAGTGAAATGTTCGTTTACTAGTTACCGTAGTAAAATGGGGTGTAGTTTGATCTACAGGTTGAAAAGTCCTGCATTGGAATTCCTATTAGAATAACCTCTATTCTCTATATATCATACCTACCTACCTACCTACCTACCGACCTACCTATCTCAAAAACCCATACCCCTTCTCCTTCCCCTCCTTCTTTCCTTCCCTCCCTCCCTTAATCCCAAACCAACTTATACTATAAATCAACCCTATTTATTTATTTATTTACCCACTCCCTCTTTTCTCCTATCCCCCTCTCCCCTATCCTAAAACAACCATCTCTCCACTTATCCTCCCCCCTTCCCTCCCCCTTCTATTAATATGAATATGAATCTATGGATCTATATATCTATCCTCCAAACCATCTCATCCCACCTCGTCAGCCTATACAAAAGAAAAGGAAAAAGAAAAGAAAAAGAAAAAGAAAAAGAAGAGGGAAAGGAAGAAGGAAAGGAAGAAGGAACAAGAAAGAAGAAAGAAGACGCCTCAAATCCCAGATCTTCTTGGGTGGGGTGGTAGCATTTAAAAAATACTACCTCGTGTGCTTGATTGCTAGTCTGGTCATGAATATAATTGCGCTTGAGAGGTTAGTTAGTCTAGAGCTAAGTAGGCGTTATAAGTTTACAAGTCGGAGTTTAGAAGCAGGTCAAATCGAGTTATAATCCGCAGGTGAGAAATTCAGGGAGGGAGGAGAGTTTGTGGGGATTAGGAAAAGGAGATTAGATCCGCCTGCTGATTATTTATCTTGGTATCTAGATATTCGGTAAGTATAGATATACGGGGATTTTGAACCGAGTTTGGAGATTTGGAGGTGAGGATCTGGACCGAAGGGGGGTTAATGGCGTGTATATTGGCTTTGTCTTTTTGCTGGGATATCTAATGTGTGGTTTAGGCGGGTGGGGATGGGGTTGGGATTAGGGGTTGGGGAGGGGTTGGGGAGGGGGGGTGGGTTTGGGTTATGGGTTATGGATGGTTGGTATATGCAGAGTTGAGAGCTACGGAGACGGGATTGAGGTAGGTTTGAGTTGCTTGGTAGATAGATAGGATTCTAACTTTTACTATCGCGGTTTGGAGTCTTGTCTCGTGGCACGGAGGAAATAAGTCATGGTGATGTGATGCACTAAGTACAGCAGAGCAGGTCTCAAGCCTCCTTCCTACATTGGGAATCACGTGAGTTCATATATCCCCTTCCCGTGATGAGATCTTTTTTCTTTTTTCTCTTTCCGCGTTGTGGGGTTTGGACTTGTATGTGGGGGATCGAGGTTTGGGAAGGTTTGGGGAGGTTTGGGGAGGTTGAATGTTCTCTGTTGATTTGTGCGAGATGGAAGGAGATATTATATTCTTAGGGGGGTATGAGTTGAGAACCCGAGGTTGCGGGTGGCGGGACACTTACTAGAGCAGATGGTGGAGGGCATGAAAACTTATCCTAATTTCGTATTGCGTTTAGACTGCATTTATACCAGTTGGCAATGGTTTGGATTGCTTTGAGAGTCAAAGTTAAATCTCCAGCAGAAACGTGTCCTCATTGCGGGGTATTAGGCTATGGAAGGCGGCGTATCAGATTGATCACTTTCGTTAGATCTACCGACAACGCCAGTATGGGATCTCGAGATTCAAGTCTGTTATTATCTCAAGCAGTTCACAGGGTCGTCCTAGGGTGAGGAATTTGTAATTATGGCGCTTCGGCGCAGCTTTGTTCTCCGTCTTGGTCTTACTGTTATAGCGGCTATCTTCTTTGCATACGTTTACCAGTATTCTAAAGCGCTATATGATTCTTTGAAGGGAAAATTGTCCGGTTCTCAACAATATCCAACGAGAGAAATTGTGGAATCGCTGACTTTGACTGATGGGCAATGTCGTGCTACCTTTCCGGGGCTCACGAAGGAGATTGACGATGCTGTGGCACGAGGCTCGTTCGAGTTGAAGAAAGTGACTGATGACCATACGGGGCTAGTTCAAGCAAGGTTACGAGATGGGAAGGTAAAAGGGCTTTTCTGAAATACTTCGTTCGCTTTACTTACGGGAGATATATTAGCTATATGTCATCTCAGCCGAGCTGGAGCCAGACCAGAATATACGTTTTGTAAGAAGCCTGGGAATTTTTGAATTAGAAGATCTGATAATTTATCAGGAACGTAATACAGTACTTCATCAAATACACAGAGCATCCATCACCTCTCCAGAACCATTGCCAGATACCATTTTCGCCTTTTCAGTAACTGATAAGATGAAAGAGGATGTGTGGTCTTTTTCAAGATCGAATGAGCCAAAGCTTGAAGGACGCAATTATTGGGTGATGCCTCAGTTTAGCTTTTGGTCGTGGTCGGCGGCTTCTATTAGTGCGATGGATGAAACTCTTGCAAAAATTGATCTTGTTGAGAGGAATACTCCATTTGAGCGGAAAATCGACAAGGTCGTGTGGAGGGGGACGGGATGGTCCAATTCCGTTGGTAATCCAACTCTAGGACAGGATTTGTTGGAGATTACCAAACGCAAAGACTGGGCTGATGTGGGAGTTTTGGATTCGGGGACGAGTGGAGAAAGGGCTAATAATTCGATTGCTGTTGAAGATTTCTGCAAATATAAATATATCATCTATATGGAGGTGAGATCCATCAACCCTCTCTAAAACAGACTCTGACATGATATAGGGAGAGAAATTCTCAGGTCTCCTCCCCTACCATCAAGCATGCGAATCAATCATCCTTACACCACCACTCAACAAGCTAATGCACACAACTCACCTCATACGCCCTCTCTTCTCCTCTACCATCTCATTTCCCAACACCAAAAAGATCCACAGCAAGCCAAACCCCAAATGGCCTAAATCCTACTCCCCATCCAAAGCAAATATCGTTTTCGTAGATCCTGATTGGTCTGATCTGGAAGCAACTATACAATGGCTTCGACAGAACCCAGATATAGCAAAGGGTATTGCGAAGAGACAGAGGGAGAAGAATGTGATGGCTGGATATCTGTCGCCGGCGGCGGAGGCGTGTTATTGGAGATCGCTTGTTAGGGGGTGGAGTCGGGTTGCTAGGACGGTTGAGGAGGAGTGGGGGAGGGTTGGTGGTGGGGATGGAGGGGAGGGGCTTAGGTGGGAGACTTTTGCTTTGAGGGATAAGACGGGGTGGGATAGTTGATTGGTGATTTGAGTGTTGTTGTCGGTTAAATTTCCTGCGAACTGTTATAAGAAGCCTGAAGTACGCTTAAGAAGCAGCGGTGGGTTTCCAGGAGCTAGTACTTTGCAAAATAATACTAGTCGGGGATGGAATTGGGATAGCTTTTTAACAGGATCATGAGTAAGTGTCCAGGGCGGGGGTTTTGATCTATAGGTTACACCTTATCTGTAATCTCCTGTTTATTTGTAAATCAGAAGCTTTCTTCTCGCCTTTGTATTCATCTATGGATCTATCCAACGACTTCCCCTCTGCTTATCTTTTCTCCTTTTCAGCTGTACACTGTCACGGCTCTTGCCTTAACCTCTTCGCTTCTTTATATAGCTTCTTGGTTCCCTACTCTGCCTCTCCTACGCCCCACCTATAGGTTCTAGCTTGAGCCGCACCCGGTGTATAATAGATTAAAAATTGCCCCCACTGTCCGAAAGTTATCTCGTCTCGTAAGGGCACATATAAATAGGTACACCACCCTGTCACCTGGAGGAGATATGGCGTAGCAACCACGTGATATCAACATGATCTACCTCAACATCCGAAAATCTTACAACTGAAATGTTACATCTAAAGCATTATAAGGTTGAGGATGTATTTCACAAGTAATCTTTAAATATCCAAGCTGGATAGGCAAAGCGACCTCTCTCCTTCCTTCACAACATCCCGGGCCGTAGACTTGATTGACCCCACTCCGAGGTTCCGATTCCAGGTTTTGAGTACAACATCTCACAGTCGAGCTCAAGAGCACCAAGTTCGAACAATACACATAATTTCCGGCTTCACAAGCTAAAATGGAGGCCCTCACCAGAGCTATCTACACCACCCCAATCATTGATAACCATGCTCATCCTCTCCTCATACCATCAGCCCAGAACGCTCATCCATTACTCTCAATCACCACCGAAGCAAATGGCCCAGCTCTGAAAAACACGGAATCGACATTACCGCACATCCGTGCCGTCAACCAACTCTCGGAAATACTGAATTGTCCCCCAACCTGGGAAGATGTCGTCAAAGCAATTGATATCGAGAAGGCCAAGCCTCATCACGTGTGGGCCAAACGATGCCTCGATGGCATCGAGACGATCTTGATTGATGATGGGTTGGATCTTAAGAACGAGGTCCATGGGTATACTTGGCATGATAAACTCACGAGGACGGAGTGCAAGAGGATTTTGAGAATAGAAAAGGTGGCTGAAGATATTATTGATTCTTTGCTACAGCAACCCAAGCTTTCACCGGAAGATATATTCGATGGCATGAGACAGGCTTTCGAATTGGTCATCAGCGATGCTCTCGAGGATCCGGATATTGTAGGGTTTAAGTCTGTCGTATGCTACCGGACAGGCCTGGATATCCCGCCTCGGATGAGTACAAAAGAGGTCAGAGGGGTTTTTGAAGAGCACATTGCTCGGCTTCGGAGAAAGGGGATCAATCAGTTTACGAGGATTGATGGACAGCCGTTGAATGCTTATTTAGTTCATAAAACGGCTCAGATTATCGAAAAGGGTCCTTTGCCGAGGAAGCCGATACAGTTTCACACTGGCTTGGGTGACAACGACATCACGTTGGTTACATCCTCACCATCCCATCTCCAGGAATTCATCAGAGAGTTTCCTATGATTCCCATTGTTCTGCTTCATGCAGGTTATCCTTGGACGAAAGAGGCTGGGTATCTAGCTAGTGTGTATGAAAACGTTTATGCCGACATTGGGGAAGTGTTTCCCTTCATCAGCAAAGATGGGCAGGTGAAAGTCGTCCGAGAGATATTGGAATTATGTCCAACTGAGAAGATCTTATGGAGTACTGATGGGCATTGGTTTCCGGAGACCTATCTCCTTGCCATCATCCAAGTCCGAGAAGCTTTAGAAGTGGTCAGTCAGATCCAACTCGTCTAACACCCGCTGATGTACTAATAAATTTGCTCTAGGTACTTTCAGAATACGTGCGAGACAAAGTCCTGAGCATCCAACAAGCAATCCGAGCTGTGGAAGATATCCTCTTCAGAACCTCCAACCAACTCTACGATCTCCGAATTCCTTTGAAAGAACTCCCTGCTCCAGCCAACTTAGCAATCGTCGCCTCATCAACACCAAAGTCCGACCTAGACGCTCTAAATGCATTCATCAAACAATATCCAGTGACCAAATTTCTCCGTCTCCAATTCATCGATTACACAGCAACCCCTCGCCTACGTGTAATCCCCATCCGGAGAGTCCTCTCAATCCTTCAAAAAGAACCCAGCTTCTCCATCGGCATCACCAAAGGTGCGCTCGGCCTTCTCCAAAACGACGTCCTCATCCCCGGCGTCCCCGCAACAGGCGAATACCGCCTCACTGCCATCTTCTCCTCTCTCCGCCCGGGTCCTTACGACGGCTATGCATTTGTTCAAGGCGAATTCCGGGAAGCCGATGGCTCGGAGGTAGAACTCTGTCCTCGAACCCTCCTCCGACGCCAACTCCAAGTCGCCAAGTCCCACGGCCTTGAATTCTTCTTCGGCTTCGAAATCGAAGTCGTTTTCATGTCTCGCGAATCCACTGAGTCGAAGGCAGTAACACTATCGGGTTCCAATGGACACGCTTGGTCTTCAGCTCGTGCTATGCATGGGAATAGTCTTTTGGAGATGCTGAATGAGATTAATGAGTCGTTGGCGTTTGCTGGGATCTATCTCGAACAAGTCCATCCTGAATCCGCATCCGGACAATATGAATTCGTACTCCCTCCTCTCCCCCCATTGGAAGCCGTTGATACGCTCTTGCAAGCACGAGAAGTCATAAATACAGTTGCAGCCGGTTATTCCTTACGCGCTACTCTATATCCAAAGCCATTTAGCAACATGGCGGGAACGGCAGCCCATGTACATATCTCGATCTGCTCTCCCGGCGGTGATACAAAGGAGGTCTATGAACCGTTCTACGCCGGGATATTGAAGCATCTCCGTTCTATCTTGGCGTTTACCTATAGCAACCCAGCCAGCTATGAGAGGATGGTGGATGGGTGTTGGGCTGGTGGGAGGTGGGTTGCGTGGGGGACGCAGAACCGCGAGACGGCGTTAAGGAAGATTTCCGGGTCGCATTTTGAGATCAAGGTGCTGGATGGGCTGGCGAATGTGTATCTGGCGATGGCGGCGATTGTGGCGGCGGGGACGAAGGGGGTGGTTGATAAGGACGTGCTGGTGTGGGGGGATTGTGCGGTGGATCCGGGGACGTTGACGGATGAGGAGAGGGAGCAGGTTGGGGTGAGGGAGATGTTGCCGAAGGATCTGGGGGAGGCGATTGAGGCGCTGGTTGCGGATGTGGATTTGGGGGTGGTGTTGGGGAGGGAGGTTGTGGGGAGGTATGTGGAGGTTAAGAAGGCGGAGGGGGAGATGTTTGCTAAGATGGATGAGGCTCAGCGGAAGGACTGGATTATTGAACGGTATTGAGTTTGTAGTTTGCACTTTTTTTTGGTTTGGAGGTAGGTAGGAGTGTTAATAAATGATCTTTAACTTTTGAACTGGGGTTTTATTGAGGGTTTATGTAACATGTTTGTGAATGCGTTCTTAGATGGTTTTGGATAGACAACACGGGTTCACTCGGGTAAGTAGCGGTTACATTAGACCGTCTCGGTTCGGCTAGCATTCCCGCTCACCAATAAATCCGAACTACAACAGCTCCTCAAAACCCGCTCCCCTGACCATCCCCTCTCTCCACTCACTCCTCATCATCACCTTCCCCCTTAACACTAATCTCACATCTACATTTCCCCATCTCAACCATCTCAACCATCTATCTCCTACTCCCCCCTAACCCCCTACCCTTCCAAAATCCTTTTAAAATTCTTCAATTCACATTTCTTAGCATAGCAAGTAATGTAAGAACTTAGACTGAGTTCGTTCGTGTACACACACATCCACACATCCACACATACACACATACACACATCCACACATACACACATCCACACATACACACATACACACAAATATATACACATATACATATATTATAAAGTGAATCCATCAAAACTTATTTACAACTTTCCATCTAGCGAGATTTATATACCCTCGTTCTAAATGAAAAACGGAGAATCAATGTCTCCTCGCTTCTGAGGATACCACAATCCGATCTCGTTTATATATCCTGACCGTTCATCAAAACTCCGAGTGAAGTGTAAAAAGAGCCCAGACGACTCTTATAAACCATGATCAGAAAATGTATGAGGTAAATAAATCTCTACCCATCAACCCATCAAACCCCTCCTCTAAACCAAGAACACGCTCCCCACCAGTCAATCAATCAATCAATCCGACAAAACAATCGGCCCCATCCACTCCTCAATCCTCCCCTCCAACTCCTCAATCTTCCTCTCCCGCATCTCCACCTCCGCCGCCAACCCATCCACCCTCCCACACAACCTCTCAATCGTCCCACCGGTGCGTCGGATCTTGACCTCGCTCAGCTCAATTTCCAGGTCGATGAGATGGCTGAGTTGGATCTTGGTTGATTCTTTGAGGAAGACGTGCTCGGAGGCGAGGAGGTGCAGGACTTGGGTGGTGAGGGGGGAGGGTTGTGAGGATGAGGATTCCGAGTTTGGGAGGGGGGAGAGGTGAGAGGTGAGTTGGATTGCGCTGCCGAGCGGAGCAGGTGTAGGCGTCACTGAATTGCGAGCCCGTGATCTGGAGGTTGTGGAGTTGTTCATAGGCTGCGAACTGGTGTCTGGCGTGGGCAACGAGTCCGCCGCTACATTACCTGACCTCCTTCGTGGCGATGGACATGGTGTACTCTCCCTCGCTCGCTTGGCAGGTCTCTGGCTTTGAGCCGGAGAATCATTATAGAGATCCTCGAAGCCTTCGAAAATGCTATCGTCACACGAACTAGATGGACCTCCTTCATTCCGCTCCTGGTCTGAATGATCCCTCGACGCCGACTTTTGCTTTGCGATCGTCCACGGGGTTGAGCTTGGATCGATGTCTTCGTATAGGTGTCTTTTCCGCTTTCTATGCGGGGTTTCGATGGGGGGGTTCCCATTCGCGGTCATCCATTCTATGGCCTCGGCTTTTTTCTCGTCTAGCATCCAGCAGCTGCAATTCTTGGGGTTGTTCCCACAGCTCCAGACTATGATGGGCGTTAGATGAGGCAACAAAGGGCGAGGGAGGAACTGACATATTTTTTTATGGTTCCGTGATGAGACTTTGGTGATGGTGAGACAACTCGCCGGGCATGTCCCATTGTCGCAACAACAATACCATATCCCATCGACATAGCGTCCCAGCCATATAGCAGGCTGTTCGGGACGACTTGATTTCGGCGCAGATCCCTTTCCCCTAGGCGAGAAAGGTCGTTGCGAAGGACCAGTCTCAAACTCCCTCTCTTTCCCCTTAGCCGAGGTATCAAACTCCGTCGCCATGCAGAGCAATCAAATCAAGTCGTTAACCTCGTTGACCCTCGCAACGACCAAAGATGCTTTGAAATATTTATTCCTCCCTCCCCTCACCCTCCAAGGCTGGAAATGGAGAAATTCAATAAAGCCACAGGCGCACAGCGAGGCACATTTCCCAATCCCCCGTCACAGCATTGCAGATGAGTGCGCTGGCTGGACGAGACAGGCGCTTACAGGGCAGGCGATCCTGGATTCCCACTCCGCCTTTGGGCTCGTTCCTCAACTTGAGGCTGTGCCGTGCGATAGACTCAACTGCGAGCCGTGCTGCACCTAGATCTTCTGACTCTGATAAACGGACGATGAAGCGATGATGCACAAATCAATCGACCGCGAGGGAAGAAGGCGGCTGCACACCATAAGCAGACGCAGACGCAGAATAAGGTGGTTGGGGAGCGGGGCAACGAGCGGGGGTATTTGTGAGATGGCATTAATCAAAAATAGCATCTGCTGCCTCTCAGCTGGGCAGAAAACGACTGCAGCAGTGACACAGGGCTGTAACTCGCTATAATGAGCAGGGGAATGAGATGAAAACGCATTGGTTCTCGGGGTTTGGCTCCACCTCCACCGTGCCATCTCCAATTGTGTACTCCAAAAATCAAGAGCAAAATTCAAAGAAATGTATAGAAAACCTAAAGCTATCTATCCCCCACTATCAAATAAACACCAAATAACCAGCACCTTCATACATCATGAGGGCAAGCCCCCAAACCCCCGGCCTCGCTACGCTCGAGTTTAATTATAATTCAATTATTGTCGGGAGGCTGAGTTCTGAAGCCAAACCCGAGTATTCACATGTCGTTGATTCAAGCGATAGAGGCGGTAAATAGCGTTCAAGAGATATCACCCTGCAGCACAAGACCTGAGTACGTTGTACCAAGTCTATGCTTTGTGTGGTGTTGATATTCTTGAGGTTCTACGACGACGGGAAGGAAGTTGCTAATATAGAGCTGATCACATGACCTACACCCGACTCTGATACCATCATATATAAAATCAAAAGAAATATATAAACCCCCAACCCATTTCTACAAACCCACTAACCCCCCTTCCATCCACCACCATCAAACAAACCACCAAATCCCCCAAACCTCAAGACGACGCCCCGCAAACCCCCATCCCCCCATCCCCCATCCCCACCACCCTCAAGCCCCTCAACTCCACGACCGTCAAGTAATCTTCAGAGTTTAGGTAAAGAAGAATTAGAACCACTTACTTAACCACCACATAACCACTAACGAACCCCCAACCCCAGCCCCTCATCTAAACCCCTCCCCTCACTCATCCTCCCTCAACCTCCACTCCACACAAAAAAAAAATCTTCCAAAGAAGAAAGAACAGAACAGAACAAAACCCAGATAAACCCCCCCTCCCCCCCCCTAACAAAAACTCTTAATGAGAATCCCCCCCAAAAAAGTACTTCCAACTCTTAGTATGAATAGATAAATAGATAAATAGATAAATAAATCAACACATCAAAATCGAAACCGAAAGCAAAATCGAAAGCAGAGAGAGAGAGAATCCACCACCCAAACCAAAACCCCGCCCTTTTTTCATCCATTCATCCATCCATCCTCCACACGACCACCACCACCCCACTATAACTCCCCACCACACCTCCCCACATCCCGAACAATCCGCAGCCCGAAAGAGTCTAAACCTGACCTGTCCATTCGTACGATTATGACCATCGGAGGAATTCCAATTGGTTCCTGAGTCTACTCATCTCAAATCAAGTCAAATCAAGTCAAATCAAGCCAGGCCAAACATTTAGCCCCCCCCCCAAAAAAACAGACAGACAGACAGATGCACAAAAACATTGTATATATGTATAACGTCTGTTTATCAATCCATCAGCTAGCATCCTCTACATCGAATTCTACCCTCTGATCTATCTACCATAATCTACTCAACCCATCCATCCCTCTCAGACCAACCATATCATCCCCATCAATCCATCCATCCCAAATAAATCCCCCAGATCAACCAACAACTCATTCCACACATAAGTCATCCATCCATGGAGAAGACCTCTGCCAGCCTAATAAAACAACACATTTAACGCTATGATATGATAAAGAAAATCTCCCCAGAGGTAGCAGCTGGGTCATATAAACATCCAGCCCGATAACGCCGCTGTATCACCCGTCGAGGATCCCATCTCGGCACAGCATAAAGATCTCTCCCTTGTTGTTTCCATACAAGCCCAGCTATTGACAAATAAAATTATAATGGTCTTCTCTCCTTAAAACGCCGGACAAAGTAAAAACCCCCAATGAATGCGTATGGTGCCGCATAATGCGATGCTATGCTTACAGGCCTGTAAATGAAGGCGGTGGATAGAAAATGTAGCTTTTTTGGGTATTGGTGTTCGCTGCAGGAGGCGGTGGGATTAGATGGCGATCGCCGGGGTGTGCCGATGCTGCATTGCTACTGTGGACCAGACGTAGACTTGACGCTGGGATCATGTCGAGCTTCAGATGGCTCGGTGGCGTTGCCCGTGATGGTCGCTCGATATTCGGCTCAGCCCGGCTGGTCCTCGACCTTCCAAGTCGGAGTATCGTATGTAATTTTCTAGACGGCGTGGCTTCTTTCAGGCACCACGCTGAGAAGGATCTCGCGGTGATCGCGGTGGCTGGTTGCGACGACCGTTCTCCCCTCGGGCATTCACCCATTCTTGTGCACCACTTTGCCTCCCAGCCGGCTGCTCGATAGGCAGCTTCTGGTCCTCTGGGGGCACCGGGGGTTGAGCCATGGTGGCGGGATTGCCTGGATGGATGTCGTGCACGACTGCGTGGGCAATAGATTGGACCACGTAGTTTCTCAATTCCTTGTCTTCCCTGGCATCTTCCTTCTCCAGGCGGAACCGCTCGTCTTTGTCCATGTTGGACCGCCGAAGGTTGCGGATCTCGTTTTGGATGTAGAGCATCACCTCCTCGGGACATCGCGTGCGGTCAGCGGCATGCTCGGCTTTGCGAACGTACCGGCGAGTGACATCTGTGGCTCCGTCGATCGAAAAGGCGATGCAATATGACATCTTCTTGCCCCATCCCTCGGTGTAGAGGCGCGGATTATCCCACGCCTCCTCACACGCATCTACGTGGACCCAACGTTTTTGCATCTCCGAATACACCTCGGTCCAGACATGGTCCTCCGCATTCCAAACCCAGCGCACTCTCCCGCCGACAGCGCGGCATAGCATGCTGAACACGTTGACCCATTCTCCGCATCGCCCTTTGCGAGTTTGTAATAATCGCCACACGTCGCCGTACCGGGGAAACCGCTCGTAGGCACCGCAGTCACCCGCCGAACACCGATACAGTTCGACTCGCAGCGCGCCGTACGCCGTTTCCTCTGGGGTGGGAGGGGTCATGCCTTGTGCAATCGTTGGGGAGAGGCAGACCGAACAGGGCGGGTTGTTCACCCACGAATAGAACGAGCGCTTGAACCACCTAATTCCAAGTCAGATATCATCCCGCCATTCATTCCCCCATCGACCCGGCTAGATCTGACATACCTTAACAACGCACGAATGACACAATCCTGGTATCCCCATTCCGGCTTCCGTCCGTCACCCATACTCTCTGCCTGTGCCTGGAGCACCTGGCTTTCCTCTTCAGCCTCGCCATAGATCCGGTCGAGGGGGATCACCTGCAATGCCTCATCGAGCAATCCAGGGTTTTCGTATTTCGTCGGGGTGAGTGATAATGAGATTAGTAGATTTCGGAATTTCTGCGACGCTGCATCGGCTGGGGCGGTCGGGACTTTGGGCATGTTCCGTAGTGATGAATACGACGGGAGGCCCGCATTCTGAGAAGCGCTGGCGGTCGAAGGCCGGTAGCCCGGTGATGGTGGAGGGGGATTGTGCGAAGAAGAAGATGCCGGTGCTCGAAGGTTGTTTGACGATTTCCTCTCTCTCGGCGACGGCGACGAGGTCCGTGATCGATCCAACCCGTTCAGCCTTTTCGTCCGTAATAGGCCTTCAAACTGCGATGTCAACTGCCTCGCCCATTGATCGTCGAATTCCCCATTCCCATTCCCATTCCCATTCTGCGCAGCGTCGCGCCTCGAACGTTCGGCCATGGTGCCGGACTCGAGGAGGATGTTGGAGGGTGTCGATGGAATTGCCTACTCCTCTCGGTCCCCCGCTGCGTGATTCCTTCCCACAGTGTCGTTGCAATCAAGTGTCGATATGGCAGACACGACCGACGGGACGAGATGTGAAGGCTCGAAGGTAGGTTGTCGAACGAGTGCAGTCGGGACGATGTGATGGCCCAGTTAAGTGCACAGCCCGGGTTGTCGCAATCCGCCACCCTGTCCGGTCAGGCTTGGCGCAAGGCACAAGAATAGATTCGCTCGAGGCTCCAGCGCAGCACAGCACAGCACAGCTTCAGGCGATGACTCGAAGATGTAGAAGATTAACAGACATCCGTAGCGGCGTGCGAAGGCTTCATGATCATCGACGACGAGGTCGGGTGCGTAAGTGCGTAAATATCGATTCGATGGAAGAGAGGCAGTCGTGGCTCTCCCGTCGAGAAAGAAAGACGAGGCCGATGGCAGAAGCGGGAAAGCGAGTTGGACGCGTGTGCCGACCGTGTGGAGGTTCTCGTTGGACGGATTCGAGGGGGAGCTCCAACGTGGGTAAGAGGGACGACTTTTTTCAGACGGTCATCGGGGGGAAGAGGGGATCGAGAAGCGAAGAGTCGAGCAGCTTCGAGCTGGTGATAGGTTGGAGCGAGGGGGGAGATGTGGATGTGGATGAGGATGAGATGGACGTGGATGGTCGGAGGGGCGATTTCATATTCCTCGCAGGGCCCGTTGCAGCGGTCGAGGGGTGATGCGATGGATGAAGGTGGAGGGTGAAGCCGCGTAATCGACAGTGTGAGGCTGCACGAGGATCCGGACGCCGGTGACTGGTTGGAGAGCGGTGGATGTTACGCGGTTACGCAACCATTCAGGAAGATGGATTTGTCAAGGGAGCGCGGCGAGAGGTTGAGAGGCTCGAGGAGATCGAAAAGGGATGGTTGTATGATGCAAGTATGAAGTGATGGATCGATTAGAGGGGGAGAGATGGACGGACAGAAGACGTGTATAGAGAGACAGATGCCTTCCAAGAGAGACAGATGCCTTCCAAGACGTCAAGAGGACTCTCTTCTCTCTTCTCTCTGCTCTCTGCTCTCTCGATTCGGGCATGACTAATACACCACCGGAGTGATACACGCCACCAGCCATGCTCAGTAGATTGCTACTACCTAGATGCCAGATGCCAGATGCCAGGTGCCGGCCCTCCACGGCGAAAGGGCGCGCGAAAGCACATTGATTACCGCGTAAGTCCGTACTTTCTTTCGTCTCTTCGACGCTTGGCACCGAGTGGAAGATGGCGATCCGCCCCCATTCATTCATCATCATCCACCTGTGCACGAAAAGCATACCACGCACGTTCTGATGACTTGCAACCGACGCAACCGGGGTCACGTTTGAGGATCGAGACCGAGATCACGTGTGGACATATCTATGCAACCTGCAACTGCTTCGGTTTGGGGCGAAGTCGTAGTAGAGAGATCGGGATGCACCTCCATCTACACTCTTATGCATCTGATAGTCGACCCTCTCTCTTGCATCTCCATCTCCATCTCGATAATGTCCATCTCGATATATGATACCTGATACCTGATACCTGATCCCACCTCATACCTCATACCTGATCCCGTGAGCGAGACCGACTAGTTTACCTCTTCCGTCGATCCACGCAAGCAGACTAAAGTGTCTGCAGCCTAGCAAAGGTCGAGGCGGCCGGTAACCAACGTCCCGTAGGTGCCTATCTACTTCCCATCACTCCTCTCTCCAACGATGTATGACGACGCCATATCCATCCACCTCTCATCTCCTCCTCGAAGATCTCCACCTCGAAAAGCATCCGTCCATCCATCCATTCCACTTCCTTCCCAACACATTCTCACCTCCTCATCTCCACCGGTCTCTCGTCCCTCCTCCCCAAAGCAGAAAGTGAAAATGTGCGCTTCATCAAAGGTGAGGAAGGAGTACGCGTCGTCGTCTTGGCATTGCGCGTCGCGCCGAATCAGAACGCGCAGATCCCGAAAAATACCAAAATGAAGGTAGCGAGAGGAAGGTGCGGCTAAGCGAGATAGATACTACTGTACTAGGCGCGGCCGCGGACAGGGATGGGTTCGGCGTGTCGGTTCGGTACGAGGGAGGTAGCACATACAAAGTATATGCCATTCATTCCTCTAGCAATGAGAAGAAGAAGCTTATCTCGTCTTGTCTTTCATCCCGTGATCTACCCAAACAACGAGTAAGAATCCCCGGTGAAAACAAAATTGAACATTCGAGATTCGCAACTGAAAACCCCCCAAGCGGGAATGATACAGTAAGAAAAACCATCAAAGCTGATGGAGGAGATGAGGTTGGATCGCTTCGCCTTCGCTTCGGCATCCTTCCCATGAGTGATGGATGTTTCTCCCTACATTTGCGGGGCATCGAGCGGGACATGATGATGATGACTTTCCGTATGTACCCACACTCATCTCATCTCAGCTGCGCTGTACGCACACGATTTCACTACGCTTTTTCTCCAGACTGTCCTTCCTTGATTTATTTCTTGACGGATAGAGAAGAACGACGAGGGATAGATAGAGAAGAGCTGCCAAACGCTCATAAGTAGACTTCGTTTCTTGCCCCTTGATTATCGTAACTACATTACTGTATACGAAAGTACACTGCCAGATCTGATCGGATCCAATCTATCCAACCACAAATCACAAATCACAAATCACCATACTCGTTCGTCATCCTCTTCCACCTACGGACTAATGCCTCCACCCCAACCCCTATCCACCTATCCACCTACCTATACCAACTATCTACTATCACTATATCCATATCCATATCCAATCCCCCTCCCACATACCCCCCAAAATACCTACCGACCACGTGCCTACTTACCCATCCTCCCTCCTCCTTCATTATCTAATCGGACCCCGAGCCGAACTCCGAGGGTGGCCAATCAAATCAATCAATCAATCAATCGAAAATCAATCAATCGAAGATCGAAAATCAAAAATAAAATAATATGAGATTCTCACGTGAGTACGGTAGACTCTCAAATGCCGACCTAAAATGGGAAATCGGGAAATAGTACGGTAGGTGGGTTATAAATAAATATATCACGTGTTCATCATAATCAGAATAGAGATAGAAATGACGAACTCGAATATTCCTCCTCTCTCTCTCTCTCTCTCGCTCTTTTCTATTTGTCGAGTTCCCTAACTTCTTTTCGAGGCCGTGCTCTGAGATTTGGGTCTGGTGAGTTTTGTTTTTTGGGTTTTGTTTGTCAGGTGGTTGATTGGTTGGTTCTTCTGATCACGATCCTGGTCACGATACCGATCCTGATGCCGAGCCCGATCCCGGACTGGAACCTGGACTTGATTTGGACTTGATTTGGACTTGATTTGGACTTGATTTGGACTTGATTTGGACTTGATTTGAATTCGAATTCGAATAGATAGACAGATAGATAGGCAAACAGACAAACGGACAAGCAAACAAATGAATGAAATTGTACAGAGGTCAGTGGGTAGCCGTACAAAATCGATCCGTGTGACGTGCCCCGTAACCTCCCTTATGACCCTTTTTTGCCTCTCTTCTGCCTATCTTTCTTTCGACCTTTCTTTGGTGTGTGTGTTTTTGTCTGCGTGTTTGTGTGTGTGTTTGTCTATGTGTTTGTTTGTTTGTTTGCTTGTCAAGTGATATGAGAGATATGGAGTGGATAGCTCGGATGGGTACAGTATTATGTATACAAGGATAGATGGATGGATGGATGGATGGATCATAGATGGATCATGGGTAAACACAAACACAAACTCAAACACAAACACAAAGATGAAAGAAAGAAAGAAAGAGCCTCTATCGTACTACAGAATGTAAACATCATTAGATACGACAGTGAGGTTACGTAGGTATGTATGTATATTAACTCTAGGATAAAAATTCCTTGTTTTTAGTTTTATTTAATTTGATGATTGATTTCCTATTTGAGTTGGGATGGGATGGACTGATGGGTGGGTTGGGGGGTTAAGGATGTATGTATGTATATGAGTAAGTATATGAGGTGGTTGGATGGAGGGAGAGGGTAGGGTTGAATCTGAATTAATGGTTTTTAATTCGTTGGGTTGTTGAAATTAACGACGGTTTTTCACATAAACTACTTCTTACTAGCGATTTCTTGATTTCTTGTTATATCGATTTCTACGGCTTTACCTTTCTTTCTTTCTTTCCTTCCTTCCTTTCCTCCTCCTTAATACCCTCATTTAATAACCCCACCATCTTTCAACCTATCTAATCTAGTTTTATCTTATATAAATATACATCATCCTCCCAAACAAACTTCCAAAATCAAAATCAAAATCCACATCCCATCTCATCTCATCACGAGGCCAAAAGAGAACTTAACTTACTTGGCATACATACGTAGTAGTATCCATGCCCTACGTCATGACTGAAGTCCTCACGGACCGAATTAGGTAGGCATTCGCTAGTCCCGGAAAGGAGCTTCAGCAACTGGGTTGTTGGCGAGTGGTGATCTACCGGAAGGAAGCTAGGAAGCTAGGTAGGTGGGTAGGCGGGTAGGTGAGTGCGTGGGTAGCTACGTACTCTATGTACTGTATCATACACCGCTTGCGGCCTGCAAGAAAGAAACGTGCTTAGATAGATAGACAGATAGATAGGCATTACATGCATCCGCTAGGTGGGCACGGTACAGTTGAAATTGCGTGGATGCGCGGGTGGGATTCGGATTGTGTGGGGAATTCGAATGATGCTGCCGCGCGTTCGGATGGGTGTACGGGTGGGTACTTATAGGTAAAACAACGGACTGCTCTCTTTTGGCGAGGCTGAGTGGGGGTTAGAAGTCGGAGTGGAGGGGGTGGAGAGGGTGAGGGTTGGGCTAGGTTAGGTATCTAGAGGGGATTTCACGTGGAGATTCATTGAGAGGTAAATATACTAATGGGAGTTTTGTATGATGCGTTGATTGATAGATAGATAGATAGTCAAGCTCGCTGTAAGTTCATTGAGGAAGAGGAGATGATATGGATATTAAGTGAGGGGCGGGATGTATTGTTGAGGTGGGATTAAGTATGGTATTTATTAGCTGTGGTATAAGATATTTGTTTGATGGTGATTGAAGCTGTAGCTTGGTGGTGTATAAACCCACGCGCTTACCCGGCTTTGGTGAGGGTCTTGCCGGATGTAAGCTCTTTTTGGGATCTTATGGTTTTGTTGTGGTGGATTTGCGGTTGTTTTGGTGATTTATTGAGGGTTTAGGAGGTACTCTTGGTTTGTGTTGGTTTGTCTCTTTTTGGAGGACGTTTGTTAATGGTGGTTATTTTTGGAAGTGTGATTCGCTTGTTTTGATTTCAAGGTATACGAACATGATTTTGTTTTCTTAGAGATGCTATTTAACTTTCACACTTATTTTGCAATACTGGGTTATAATACAAGAGATCGCTAACAACTCTTTTTTGTACTTTCCGTTAAATTATTCCCTCTTTCTGAGTATTTTCTTGATCAGTGCTCATCCAGTTTCAATTAACCTATTCTCCACCTTCATAAACCTGTTTTACTTTTTTGAAGCCACCAGAAAGATGAGATCCTATCTTCCGCTATAGACAATGTTCTTATAGAAATTGAGAGGTACATATATTCCGTACGTCCATGGTGGTACTAGGATATCGGCGTTAAATTTATCCGCCCGAGTACCGCCCTGTGCCGCCAACAAACTCCCCTGGGTGGCTTGCTGACTTGCTGCGCATGTTTTTTTATAAGACTGCACCGCCCGAGTTTCAAGGAACACTTAAACGTCCCAAGCTGAATGGCTGTAGCACTCGTAGAGCTGGGCCTCAGCAGCATCAATGGCTTATGGATGCTAATTCCGGATCATAATGGTCGAATAACCAAGTGACACTAAATGGATTCCTTCAACTTGGCCCGATGCGCCTCAAACTACTGGGACCCAAAGGATCATATGTATAAGTGGCAGCACAGTCCGTCAGGCATCTCAGCAAAGCACCATCCTCTTGATCATGGCGTCGAGAATCCTTTTGCTCCCCATTACTCTAGCAGCTGCGGTTTGTGCCCGGTCTCATACGTCAACCCTCAAAGTTGTAACGGCGTCGATAGCTACGCCTTCTTCCCCAGCACCGACGTCGACAGCAACGACAGGATGTGCAGCCATCGCATCTGTGCATGCGGGGTTCTTCTCTGGAAACCCCAATGCGAGTGAGTGTTTTAAACACCACTAAATCTAGACCCTAACCTCGATTAGCAATCGGAGATGTGCCGCCTATAGCTGCTAGTCTTGCATATTCCTGTCTGACTTCGGTGCCTCTTGTAGAAAAGAATGCCACTGGCTTGATCGATTGGTATCTCCCGTATCTTGAATTCCAAACAACGACAGCCTGGCTCAAAGACCCTCCCCCTTCGTATCAGCAACCCGCTGTGGATCTCGTTGGGAGTTTCAATACGCTCAGGGCTCAGTCCTCGAATGGGACTTTCTCAAACCAGTATGATTTTGAAGTTGCACTTGGCTCCATCATACAACAAGCCCATGAAGGTCACATGGCATTGCCCACCGGGTTACTTTCATCCTTTTTATTTCAAGTACCGTACGAATTATTGTCTATCTCGTCGAATGGCACAGAGCTCCCTGCCCTGTTTATTCAAGGTACGAAGCTCTACAATATTGCGGCAACAACGCTAATATGCCTTTGTAGATGATTTGACTGCTGCAGCAAATGGCAATATTTCATGGCAGCCTTCCTCTGTGACCAAAATGAATGGCCAAGATGCTCAAGACTGGCTCACAACCTATGCAAACACCAAGGTTCGTTCGCTGATTGAACCTCATGCAGATTGGAATTACATGTTTAAGAATTCTGGACGAGATTGGGGCTTGAACGGGGGAGCATCGAGTTCTGCACTCAGGTTTTCCACCAATTATCCGGGTACCGACTTTCTCAACTTGACGTTTGCAAATGGCTCCGTTGCTTCTCTCAATTACAAGGCGTATGCCACGCAGGATTTGACAGGAGTGACCAATGGAACGGATTTTTATAAGCTGATTGGGAAACCTAAAGATTTAACAACCCCCTCCAGCACTACTGTCACCTTGCCAGAACTTGGAATACCATACCCTTCGCCGATAATAGTACAACCAGGTCTAGGAACGGCTGGACATGTGTCTGGATATTTCCTCAACGATACTTCCACAGCTGTGCTTAGCATCACAAGTTTTAATATGCTTGGTTCAAACGCTCAAACCTTTCAGAGCACTATCACCGACTTCATATCTCAGTGCAGAGAAGCAGAAATGAGCCAGCTTGTTATCGACCTTCAAGGTAATGGAGGAGGAAATATCCTTCTAGCATTCGATCTCTTTAAACAGGTGACAGTTCCTCTTGGTTGTTCTAGGTTCCCAAAGTTGACCTAAATAGTTATTCCCAACCAAGGAACCCTTTGGCGGAGCTCGCTTCAGGGCGAGCTCAGCATTAAATATCATAGGCGAAACACTGTCTCAAGCCCCAGACCAACTAGAGAGTATAATCTCACCGCAGAGTTCTCTGACTGCAGATGGAACCGCTTTCACCGACTGGAAATCCTATTTCGGACCCTTAAGCTCACACGGAGATCTCTATACCGAAACCGTAAGTTCTCCCCCTCTTGCCTTAAAGTATATTTTTAACACTCCCAGGCCCGTTGGAACTTCTCCTCCGTACCTCTAGACCTCCAATCATCCAGCATTGTCGTCTCCGGCTACGCCAACGAGACCGATCTCCAATTCCAGCACTGGCAACCAGAAGACATCGTCCTCCTCGCCGACGGCTTCTGTGCCTCTACCTGCGCCGTGTTCGCCGAGCAGATGCGCACCGAAATGGGCGTTCGATCCGTCGTCGTAGGCGGACGTCCCCAGCCCGGGCCCATGCAAGCCGTATCCGGCACCCGAGGAGCCTTCGTCTATACCACCGCCGCCGTCGCCCAACTCGTCCAATCCACCACCTCCATGAACTCATCCATCAACGCTAGTTCTCTCCCAAGCATGTCCGCGCTCCCGATATATCTCGCAAATGATGGATCGGCCATCAGCTTCAACTTCCGCGATCAGGTCCGCAAGGCGGCGCAGGATATCCCGCTGCAGTTCGCGTACGAGGCGGCGGATTGTAGGTTCTTTTATACCAAGGAGATGATGGTGAATTATACGTTGTTGTGGCAGTATGCGGCTGACGCGGTGTTGGGGAATCAGACGGAGATGTGTGTGAGTGGGAGTACGGGGCAGTGGAGCGCGGGGCAGAATGTGACGGATGTGAGTGGAGGGGATAATGTGACGAGTTCTGATGGTAGGCCGAAGAGTGGTGCGCCGAGGCCGATGAGGTTTAGTGTTGGGACGGGGGCTTTGGCGGTGTTTTTAATGGGCTTGGTGGTTTTGATCTAAGGTGTTTTGGGTTGTTGAAAATGGGAATGGTATCTGCTTGAGGGTGCTTTTAGATGGGGTGGGTATAGCATGGCATATTTAGGTGTGTATGTGAATGCACATTTATAGGAGTTTTGAAAGATGGAGTTATAGTTTTTAATACTATGGGGTTGGGGATAGCAAAAGCATTGTATATAGATTAGATGAGATATCCATTCATGAACTATGAATTTATCAACGACCTTTGAAATCTCGCTTAATTCTTCTCATGCAGACTACAGACTTTCAACTTGGCCGCTGCTTATGAAACCAAAATACATATATACAAAACTTATGGACTCGAGAGATGACCCTAGACGGTGTTAACGGTAGCATATTGATTCCAAGCTTTCGGTTACTCCGGCAAGGTTTCTTAAGTTTGCCGAAGGCAAGATAAGTATAAAGCCGAGTTTGTAGTTTTTGTTAGGCACGTTCAAGGAGGTATAACATACAGGAACACTGGTCTTGAAGTTTCATTCTTGAAGGCGGAAGTAAGACCTCTCTCTCTCTCTCTCTATTGTTTTCTCAGAACTTGCTTCAAGTAGAGTTGCCATCGAAATAGACCTTGCGAAAGACATCGCCCTTTAATTATCAGTTGCATCAGGCATCTAGTCTGAAAGCAAAGGAGGATAAGAATAATGCCAGGGTTTCCATCCTTTGAGTTCTTTCACTCAAACCAGAACGAACTCTACTCGTAGAAAACTCGAATCAGCCTCGCCCCCAACTATTAGCAGAAGTTCGAAGAAGAAGATTAGGACACTTTGAAACCCCTCGATTACAACACCTCAATATCAAAAACAGAGGATATCCTCGGTACCGAGTTCTCCTCTGGGTCCACAACAGCAAGTTTCGTTTAAGTGCAAATACTTAGGCGATATTCTAGGCAAACATCTTACCCATCCTACCCCACCCAGACTCCATTTTTCACGACGAACTAACTCCCCCATCCTATGCATTAGGCTCCCATGAAATGTACCAGAAGTTTGAAAGGAGCCTAGAAAAAATGGGCATGGTGTTTGAAGAACCGACGCGCGTTCAGGATCGGGAGCTGTCTCCGAACCGAGGAGAAAAAGAATGTGGCAACCTGTATATGCTATGTTGGAGGATGATGACGAGTGTGGGAGTTGGCATGGTGGACGGTATTGTTTTCCCATTGGGATACCACGTATTTGAGCAAGCTGCATAAAAAATTATACGTGGAAGCCTATGTCTTCGCCGAAAGAACTTTAGGAAAATTCAAATATGAGAGGGAAAGGAATATGAAGTGAATCATTGAACGTATCCAACTAGAGCTACAGAAAGGGACCTTGGTATATCGACTATCATATTGATCAACTATCTACTCTCGGCCTATGCGTGCCCAATCCCACTCAGCACTTTTGCCTCTTCCTTTCTCCCTGATTCCTACAACGCCATCCGAGTTCATAAAGTATCCACAAAACAGAAGAAGCCACCGCCTCCATCTACAACTGCTCCGCATTATCCTTCTCCTTCCACTCCTGGTTTCCATAGTACCGAGGCGCTAGCTCCAAGTCCCAACTCGGCCTCTCCACCAACGCAACCTCAGGTCCAAATTTAGACTCTCCCGCACCCACAACTACAACCCCCATGATAGGTCTGTACTTCAGCGTAGTATAGAAATCTGACTCTTGCCTCGGCGTTTGCTCCCCCGCATTCTCCTTCTCCCTCTCCACTTCATCATCCTCCCTCTTCAACCTCTCTATCTCTAGATTTCCCTCGTCGGACTCCTCATCAAGATCCATAGCATCTTCACCATCACCGAGCAAGTTCTCTTCCACAAAATCCTCATCCACTATACTCTGTACCTTCCTCGAGATCCCCATCCCCGACTTCTCATCACTAATGGCACCTCCCGCACCACTCCCAACATTCCTCTTCCTTTTCTTTGAGCTCGTACCTCCCGTCGAGGAATCCGGACCTTTAAAGTCCGTGCGGAAATCAAACATAAACAACCGATTCACGCTGTAAAGCCACATTCTCTCTCTGCCTGCACTGAGATCCCAAACGATGCCTTTAACCCTTTCCTGCGCCTTCATCCACTCTTCTGGGAAACAAGATGTCGGATTTCTACGAGACCAGCTACTCAACCCGCCTTTCAGGACCTCAAACTCAAAAACATCGCTCGTGGCTGTGATAACCACTAACCTGTCCTCTCGCGGGGGTAAGGTCTTTGAAATAGAGTTCGTCTGTGTTGGCACGATTCCATTATCCAGTGCTTTTTGTGAAGCAGGCCGGAAAGAGAGGACCGTGGGTGCGGATGGCAATTTGGGGAGAAGAGATGCAGAAGGATTGCGTGTCCAGCATTGCCCGAATATAAGTCTGGGCTTGAGCTTTTCTTCATCCTCACTATCGGACTCCTCGTCCGAGCCCGAAGCTGACGCGGCGTTTTCATCAGGGTTTGATGTTGGTTGTGTCGAGTCTTCGTCTCCAGAGAGGACAAAGGTGTCAACGTAACCTGCTAAATCGCTGACTGCGAGGATTGTGCTATCTGCCGAGAAGGCAATTTGGGTGATGGTCCTGTCATATGATCCGAGACCACCGAGGAGGATGAGTTTCTCGACCTTGCGGTTTATGCGGGTAAGTTTAGCCTGCTGGGGTATTGTTGTGATACTTGATGATGTGGATGAGGGGGCGATTCGTAAGAGAGTGATTCGGCTGTCAGCCTGGATTATGGTGAGCCATTTTCCGTCTGGCGAGAATTGGACGAGGCGTGCTCCGGAGGGAGTGGAGGATGGTACAGTGATTTTTGTAATCTTGAGGCCTTCGCCTTCTGTTGGCTTTCTGGATTGGAGATGGAAGACTTTGATTTCCGAAATTGTAGAGACCGCTAGGAGATTTCCATCATGATCGAGTGCAGCAGATGTGATGTTCGCTTCCCCTTTGATTAAAATCTTGGCGACCAGTTTACGATTTCGCATCGAGGGCTCGTCCACGTTCTCTATATTCTCAGGATCGGGCTGTGAAGCTTTCCCGAGTCGCCAAATATGTACCTCTCTATCCCACCAACCCATCATAAGCCTCTTCTGTGGTGAGCTTCCTATCGAGGAGTCTTGAGGGAGAAATGGTAATGTTCGATGGGCCTCGAATCCAAACTGATCGAGGGGAATCACAGTTGGGGATGCATCAGGGCCTGAATATGTCAGACTTGTAAAAACACAATGGTATAGCTCTCTTACCTCCGGAAACAATAACACTCATTCCACCGCTCTCGAAGCTCGCCATTGTCTTGACATCGTGGCTATGAAATCTCCGATGTGCGACTTCTGCCCACCGCTTCCACTTGCCAACTGGCTTGTATACCACAGTCCGTCTATCCATGCCTCCACTGAATATAGCTGTACCATCGGTGTTTGTGGCCAGGCTCAAAACGTCTTGTTTGTGAGATTGGATGCGCTGCTTGAGAGTGTATGTTTTTCCGTCCCAGATTCTCACCTCCCCAGTCGAGTCCCCCGAAACAATAGTGCCGTCTTTCAAAACCTTCACCGACCAAACGATAATCTCTTTTGGTCCACCCTTTGGGCCAGAGCCTAGAGACATGGCTCGGATCAGCGCGCCATTTCGAATATCGTAAATGCGAATTTTGCTGTCGGTGCAACCGGCGACCACGATATTTCGGGTTTGGAATATGACGCTGATGATCTTGGCACTTTTCGAAGACGGTCTCACCATGAGTCTCTGCAATTGAAGATCCTCATCCTTGGTCGAGTATAAAACAATTGCACCATCAGTGCAACCCGCAACCAGGTTTTGGCCAGGCCATTCAGCGGAATTAGCGCCCTTATCAGAAAGCACAAGGGATGGTTGAGCTGCTATACACCATATTTCTCCATGATTCCCGCTGACCTGGCGCAAAGGTCTTCCTGTGGACAAATCCCACTCGGTGACAGTTGTGGTATACCCGATGCTGAAAAGTCTCGATTTCCCAATAATCAAGCGCCCATTGACCTCTTCGCTAGGATCCTGTGTCCACACTAGGCCATCAATACTGCGATCCTTTCCGCCACGTATTATAGTCTCCTGCAGCCATGATCCTTTCTGCGGATTCCATATTTCAATATCCCCATTGGCGCGTCCTACAGCTAGTCGTGGCGGGGCTGCTTTTTGTTTTTGTTTCCTGGAGAGGGAAGAGTGGGAGAATGCCAGGGCATTGATTGTCGAGGGGTGGAAGGGCACAAATCGACAGCGGTGGATATCCATAGTACTGGTGGGGATGGATTTGGGTTTCCTCAGCTCTAGCAAGAAAAAAGTTCTTGAAGTTTTGAAGATAAGTCCGAAGGCGGTGAACTCTTTGAGCTCAATCGAGACTAGCGTAGATCTGATGGTTCCCCGGTCCCTCATATTTTCATCCTCACCTCGCTGAATTGATAAAAGAATATATTATTCGTCTATCAACATTGCTCTGATCTTTCCGATTTCACTTTAAAGTTTGTTTAGGAATTCTCCCGCAAACTAGAGCGACTCGAACGCTCTCCCAGAACAAGTGTTAAAGTGTCTAGGTTTTCCCAAGACTCTCGCGTTTTCCCTTTTCCTACTCGTTCCGTGCAAAATTGCTCTTTTGAATGTTCAGAATATTGAAGCCTGCAAGATATATGTGGACTTATTTTTGCACCACGTTGATGTTGATATGGCTTTGAATAGCTACCCATCTCCCTTTCTGTTTTCGTCATGTGATGTGGTGTATCTCGTCAAGTTTGCATCATTTCAAGTTAGCGCAGCATGGTTCAGTAAATATATAATTACTCAACTACCTTGCTGGAGCTCTTACTTTGATCTGTTCATGCCTCATATATACGGGAAGTGGTATGAAGGCGGCACGTGTCGAGTGGGGTAAACCTGGCACCTTTCTGATCGTAACCTCTATCCTCTCTTTGCCTTTCTCTCCCTTCGTCACGATTAATTCGAGCTGTACAATCTTGCTTACGGACACGAAGCCAGTCCTGTAGAAGAGGCCTCCAGAAAGTACCACTAGGAAGAACACCTGGAACTGTTCCCCGCTGCAGCAAGCCTGCATGTCGCCTTTCCCGGCCGCTTCCGCACAAAAGAGAATCCCAATTATACTCTATCGCCGAGCATGTCGAGACTCCAAGTGGCTCGTTTCTTCAGGATATGCTCGGGACTGCAATGACAACGGTGCTTGAATAACCAACACCGACTAATGCAACTTTGGTAAGAAACGTTGCATGTTTATTTCCGCAGCTCCTGTTTATCTCCATACTTTGGAGGCATGCGACAGATGTCCCAGATATTCCTCTAAAGTCCAATCCCACCCAATAAGTAGGCACTGATATTCCCTCCCCTTTTACAAACTTTTGTCTAGAGGACCCTTATCGCTTTTAAAAGTAAAGAAAGAAAACCATGGCAGCTCTTCAGCAAGACGTGGATCGAATCGAGGTGATATGTATCATGAGAAATGCGTGTACAAAACTAACAAGGTATAGGCTAACGAACATGACGATTCAGGAATTGATGTAAGCTATTGCTCAATTGAGCCGATAGAACTCTGCTCAAAATTATGGTTAGTGCAGCAGAAAGATCTTGAGGCAGGTCACTGAATTCTGACATTCTCTTCGCAGCTGATGAACATCCGGAAGCACAAGTACCCGAATCCCTTTTCAGCTATTGATCTCGAGCTAACTTAAGAAGGTCTTGGGTGTTGATCTCAGTCCCATTCAACCCAACTTGTAAGCATCTATTCTGGAGAGATACAGTTCTGACAAAACTTAGCCTTCCACCAAATCTTGTGTTTGAGATTGATGATCTTGAAGAACCGTGGCTATATCGGGAGAAGTTCGACTTTATTCACTGCAGAATGATGACAGGTTCGTTCAGGGACTGGCCCAAGTTCTTCAAACAAGCATTCAGGTATGATCGACGAAGTCTAAAAAATTATTAGGACTTATGCTCATTAGTTTTCTTACACCTGATGGTTATCTTGAACTTTCCGACTCGATCTTCGAGCTCCATTGCGATGACGATACTTTGAAGCCTGATTCCGCGCTAGCTAAATGGTGCGAAATGCTCCTCGACGCCAGTATCAAGGCAGGAGCTCCTATCAATAGTGCACATATTTATAAGGAAGAGATGGAGAAAGCTGGTTTCGTCAACACTGTTGAACGGAAGGACGTTTGGCCCGGAGGCACCTGGCCAAAGGATTCTAGATTAAAGGAGCTGGGTAATGCTACTTTTAACTATTGGTTACAAGTTATTACTGACGGGCAACAAAGGACACTGGAATCGTACGAATATGCTTGATGGCCTCGAAGCATTTACTCTGGGACTGTTCACTCGACAACTTGGCTGGTCGCCCGAAGCGGTTCAGGTATTCATCGTAGATGTAAGGAAGCAGATGAAGGATCCAAAGATTCATTATTACATGTATTGTAAGTTGACAACTTGTCGAGTGTGTCCTATACTATACTAAATCAATACAGAAACACGATTTATGGCCAAAAGCCTGAGTGAATGTAACTTGAAGGATGAACTAGAGTTAGAGAGATTGAAAGAGTGGCTACTGATTAGAATATTAGAGAACTGCATGTCGCTTCCCTCTATTAACAATTTAGTTAAACTTAATAGAGGAATTAAAGCTTTCATTCTTGTAAAGGAATCGACAACATATGATTTTGTAAAGAAGCAGACTATTTTTGCTAAGGAGAAACCCCGGGAAGGATGAGAACCTTATTTTCTACTTTACGTAGATGTCACAGAAGTATCAACGGAATCCTATATTATTCATGTAGTTAAAAGAACATAGCCCTATAGACTCTATTTAAGGTATCCCAATTGTGGGACGAAGTATGAAGAACAGGGCGCGGCCGAGAGCTGTGCGGCACACAAACCTTCGAAACCCTACTATCTCCACAATTTATTATAATATCCTTTTATAGTGATGATAGCCGAGGTCGGTGTGGCTGATGTGGGGAATTGCTCTTTGCCGGAAAGAAGGGCGGGGGTCCATGCACAATTTCCACCTTTTCTTCTCGTCCTTCAAAACGTCTTAGAAGTGAAAGCTACTTCATAAGATACGCACCAGCTTTCCAAAATGTTAAATTCTTTTTATGCTTAATAGTAAATACTCACCATTAGGAGATGATTCAATATTATAATAAACATATTACGTTGTAGTACCGTATGCAAATCCCTCTACAGCCTTTATAAATGCTGCGACAATATTTGCGGGCCGGGAAGAAATTAACGCCGCTAGAGAGGAGCGACATAGGTGGAACCCAAGGATTGAGAGGATCGGAGACAATCGGGAGATACACTAGTAAATAGCTATTCCTGAGCTCGGAGGCCAGTTTTCGCATGTAACTAAGTTGCCTACTTTGAAGTTTCTCCCGGATTCTTAATATTCGTGCCTTTACTTACCTTGTACCCAGAAATCAATACTACTTCGCAGAGAATCTTTAGGCACTTGGATTGAATGGAATCAAGTTCCGTTGGTAGCAAATAATTGACAAAGTAGCAAGCGATCTGATGCTCAGCTCTTGCTTCAGTAAACTCGACCGTTGAACAGTTGGTATATTCCTATTTTGATCCATTTTTTTGCTCCTAGATCCTTAAAGGAACTTGTGCTCAACAATTCCATCATCCCAAGAGGCTGAAGTAAAATACTCGTCCTCGGTAGGTTTTGGCCTGAGCCTCTTCCTCACTCAATGACTATATATCACTGGCTTTTCGAAAGCCAAACCATTTCAAATCATCAATCACATCACCACATCTTCGAAACTTTCACCTGCAACACTCAACAATATTTACATTCTCCGGCACACTTAGACACAGCGTTTTGTATCGTCGCAGCCAGTAAACTCCATCCTCTCTTCAATTCACTCAAAAGCAAACACAAACACAACCGACTTTATCATGCAAATCCGATATATCCTCGCCCTTCTCACCCTGACGAGTACCGTCCTCTCTATCCCAATCGCCGATTCCCCATCGGAGCAATCCCTCTCCAACCTCGTTGTCCGTGATAACGAGGAGGTTGATCCTCCTGCATATTCCTCCGATGCCGCTCCAGACGCGAGTCCTCCTGCCGGAGTAGAATCCGACACTACTGAGCCTACCGGAACGAAGCCAGGAAGTAGTTACATACTCCAAACACAGAAACCGTCGAAGGGGCAGATTTTTTTTAGGTTCTGGCTGAAGAAGGGAGAGGGTTCCGCTGTAGCAGACCAAAATTTAAAACCGAAGTTGGAAAAATTAAAAGATGCGAAGGGTGCGAAGCTTGTTCTCAAAGGCACCACTGCTGCGATGTGGAGTCCAAAAACCAAGTGCTATTTTGTTGTGGGGGCTGTATTAACAAAGGATCTTCCGGACTTGAAACACAGTTTGAAGAAATTTCACCCGGTTGTGGAGGAAGGAAAATTTAAAGTGTCCAAAAAACTAGGGGGCTCTGGAAAAGAGGAGTAGAGTGATTGAATTGAATTTGTGGGGAATATATAGATTTGGATTACGGGTTGAAGATTTTTGGAGTTATGTTAAAATAGAAGGAAATGGAAATATCACATTCAATTTAAAAAGCAGGTTTTGATTCTAACTCACAATGACATTTGACACTGAATTGAAAACAAAGCCCCTAAAATAACAAGGTCTGCTATAAAAATTGGCTTGGTGGAATGTCGACGTCTTGTTAAAATATATATTCGGCTTGGTAGCACCTCTACTCATCAAAATACACGGGTAAGCATTTGGCTTTTTCGTTCAATTCACTTGTAGCAATCGCCGCCTGCAAATTGATTTCCGTAGATGCTGGCTTGTTCGGCGAACTATGTTAAGATTTGAGATATATATTAACAAACGTAAAATATACAAAGAGTAATAGAAGTTAAAGTTTATTTGTATTTAGAGGCTTTCAACTTCTATAATGAAGAAAAAGGGCTAATCCATACGTCGTCTTTGTAAAGAGCGAGTTGGGTGTCGCTAAATTTATAAATAAGTTTTTAAGCGGGTTTCATTTCCGGACACTTGTGGCTGTGCATTTTTGCCTGGTTATACCCCAAGTCACCGATTGTTATTATAGAGCGGATGCAAATCTTCCTCATTCTACCTCTCACGCTACAGTGCTTCGATTTCGGCTTCCTCTTTGTGAACTGTTGAAAATTTGTTGAGCTAGCTAAATCTTTACTTGGGTAAGTGAGTCTGAAAATAATTCCAGTCGGTCGTTTCTTTGTCATTATATTCTGGCCTCAGGCAATAGCGTATGCGAACATGGATCGACATATTCCCATTTCGGCCTAAAATAGCTTCCACATAATCATCAACCACTTAAATTATAGTATACATGAACTATCACCTCCACTCCTATCCTTTCCCCTTACGAATTTCGTATCAATAAATCTTCATGTGAATTGAATTGTCATTGACTTAACTAGGAATGTAGATAGACAATGAAGTACAGTATGCAGGAGAATAATTCATAACCACAAATTAGTGGGCCATTAAGGATATCTCGATGGCTACATAAGTAGAGGAGACTCCCCTTCAGAAATCAAGTTCTATTATGAAACCAATACCATTTAATCAATCCATCTCCAAACTCATCAAGCACTATGCCAGTTGATACCCTATCACTCGTGGGCAAAATTGCCATCGTTACTGGCTCCGGTCGAGAAAACGGCTTAGGGGCAGGTATTGCCGCCGCACTTGCTCGCAACGGCGCTGCAGTAATCATCAATTATGTTTCCGACTCCTCTGCTACACGAGCTGAAGCCGTGGCAAAGAAAATCCGCTCCGAGGGAGGTAAGGTGAATGTTATTAGGGCAGCAGTTAACCAAGGTGCAAAAGCTCTTGTGGAAGGAACCTTGAAAGCTTTCGAGGCGGATCATATTGATATCCTGGGTATGCTATACCACGCTTCAAAACGACTTTCAGAATTCAGACTGACACTAATGTACCTGCTGCAGTGAATAATGCCGCAGGTGCTCAATACGGCAGTACTCTCGGTCTCAACAAAGAGCAGATCGAAGAGCTCTTCAGAACAAACGTCTTTGATGCAATTTATATGGTTCAAACTGTAGTCCCACACATGCCCTCAGGCGGACGCATTATAAATATTAGTTCTGCTTTGGCAAAGACGGGCGATCCTATGATGTCCGCATACGGCGCTACAAAGGCAACTTTAGATTCGTTGTCGTATGCTTGGGCCGCTGAAGTATGATATTCTCCTCCAGTCCCAACCTCCGTTTTTACCATGTTTAACATGCCGAGCAATTTGGAAAGAGCTGTGGGATAACCGTCAATTTTGTTGCTCCTGGTCCAGTCGCAACCGACTCTCTGCCTCCCGATCCACAGAATAATCCAATGACGGAGAAGGGCTTAGCGATGATGGTGGAGGCAACGAGAGCGGCGAATAGGTTGGGGACCGTGGAAGACATTGCCGACATTACGCTGATGTTGGCATCGGAGAAGGCGAGATGGATTACTGGGCAACACATTGATGCTAGTGGTGGTATGACTGGACAGTAAATATCATATATATGATGTTGGCCCGCCACAAAAATAGCTACTTGCGCTTGTACCGTTAGCTTTTACTTCACTTCTTTTCGTTAGAGCTTTCCCACCACACTACGTACTTTGGTGAGACCGAACAAGGCTTTTACCATTCATTTCATCTGGAGTATTTTGGTGTTGCGTGATCAGATCCCTCCCAGAGCCATCCTAGGCCCTTCTGTCGCAATCAAGCTGTATCATTTAGAATTATTGATGTATGAAATCCTCGACTTCGAGGCCAAGTTTCTCCCTTTCGTCCTTGAGAAGGTCATTAATCCAAAGAATGCTTCTGACGATTGAGTGGACGGCATCCCAGGTATTAAGGCCTAGCTGCTCCATAGTGGCCAATATCTCGCTAATATGCCATGTTCTTACTTCACCTTCTGTAACGAGCCCTCCAATAACCAGAACCCTAAGCTTGGGGTCCAGAAAGAAACACTAAGCTATTGGATGACTTACCAGAAGCTTCATAACTTCATCTCTATAAATTGGAATTCCGTCCAGAGAAATGCGGAACTTTTTGTTCATAGCGCTAAGGAGAATAAGGCATGTGAGTGGTATGGCCTCTCGCAGTACGAACTCTGGTGCCACATTAAGTTGATCAAGATCCATTCTTGGTAAAGATAAAGCTTCATAGAGAATTGGTTGGAAGTTTTGAATCATAAACCATTCGTCTCGCCAGAGAGAAAGCGATGTGCTTTCAATGGTATCGTTTATATACTGAGCCATTTTCGCAATCTTTGACAACAATTGACTGACTTCAGGGAAGTTCGTGAATGCCGTATTCCAAGCCGTAATAATACTGGTAAGGCCAGGGAAATAGTGCGTTTAGTAAAGTGGTGTACGAGGTCCATTGGCAACGGAAATCTCAGTGCAGTATCCGTAACTAAAGAATTGCTTATATCGATCCTATATCTCTTATTAATACTTTCTGGCTCTTTGCGAAGTGGAAACGACTCACCGAATTACCATCCGACGTAAAATATGGATCAATTTTAGTGTTTCTATTCCGCCCCGTGCACTTATGATCTTCTCCAGCCCGTTTAGATACACGTTGACTCTTTGATAATTTCCAATCATATGCTATGACAAAGTTAGTAAGCATTCCAAAGAGTTTCATATGAACTTACCTCATGACATGCAAACCCAACGACAGTCCCCATCACTCCTTCGCTAACGCCATCAACTGGATCTTGCAACCGCTTATTGACAGATTGCAAAGACATATTGTAGTACTCCATAGACTCCGCAGTCTCTTGCTGTTTATCGCCCGCATCCGCGCCATAGATTATAGCAGCATTTGCCATAACGAGCTGAAAGGTACATTCATCAAACATAGTGAGTGCGAACCACGAATTTAGAAGAGGCTTATAAGCTTTCTTTTTACTCAAAAGAACTAAGGGAAGTTAATAAGCTGCTAATAAAGGTAAGGATACGTTCTTACCATAATTAAAGATATGCTGGATGCGTGCGTTCGCCATTTCTAGCAAAGGTACTAGAGGGTTGAGACCTCTTCCATAGCCAATTGGTCTTAAAAAACTTAAAGATGACGATAACCCTTCATCGTCTTCCTCAGGATTAACTCTAATCCATTCAAAAACCCAAGTTACATCATTCTGGGAGAAGTTTGCCGGCTAGTCGGGTACCATATTACTTTTGATTTGGAGCTGAGACAGGGATTCCGACTCTAGCAGATTAAAGACCATTTTTTGAAGATGTTTTCGACGGTGTTCATTTAGTCTAATTGTACTTCTTCTTGCATGAGAGCGAACCTTTGTCTGGTTCTTCACATCCTTAATGTCTTTTGAGTGTGTAATTGTGATAAAGGCAAACTCTGGCAACTTTGGTAGTGCCAAGGCGGAATAAATTTTGCTGTTGGCTGTTGAAGCCTCCATATCCGTTATTTCAGAGAGCATGTAGTCTTCATAATAGCCTTCATAAACGGTCTTCGAAGGTCATGAGCTAGTACACATTATAGTCAACTTAGGTATCCAGGCTGGTCATCCAGTAATCTTATGCTTAGAGTATCAAAAGAGAAATTCGATGACCTGACGAAGACTGAATTAATTGAGGTGTTGAAGAAGGGGTTTCCGGGTACAGGGGCACCAAGTATCAAGGCTACTGTGGAGGGGGTGGTATCACGATATCCCAATTAGCACGCAACGAAAAGGATTTAAACACCCTTTGATAAATGGCGGAAGCACCATTCTATTGAAATTCGTTTTCTCTATTGACACTTTGCAAGATCCAAGGTATTCAGTTTCGATAACTGATGGTTGGGAGAGGAATTGCCTACAAAGAGCCCCCTAGATCCGACTGCTATTTCTATGGAATGTTTTGAGAATGTCAAATGCAAGAAATACATTAGCGAGTTTAATATCAAGGCCTTTTCCTCTACTACCGCGATTGGTGTTTTCGTAAATATGTCATTTGCTCTTAGAGTCTCTATTGAGTTGGCACGAGTGGACGAGTTTAATAGAATAGTGAGATAGATGAATAGTGTCAACGGTTGGTATTGATATTGTGAGATCAAATTCAAATGATAGAAAACTCCGAGGCTAGGGGTACCTATCGCTGCCCCTTACTCTGTTTCTCAAGTTACGATTATTTCAGCCGCAATTATGCTCCCCACTTTAGCAATAATTGTAGTTTTAAAATATAGCCGGAAACCATAGGCTAATAAGAGGGTTAATTGAAATAGTTCCCTTAAACCACTATCCTTGTTTTAAACTGGGAACACTTTGCTGGTGGCTTAGTGGCTTGAGGACCAAGCCAGCCTTCTCGCAGAGCGAAAGTTAGCCTGTGAATTAAGCCAAGGGTGGCTTTCTGCGCTTATTTGTAATTGGTTCCGGTTAATGTAAAGTACACTTTCTCAATGGTTAAACACCCTCCCCGGACCCACCCCTGAGCCATACGCTCTAATAATTATTTGAGGTTCAGGTTAAACATGATACAAAAGAAGTACACTTGACGCCTCAATCACAATTTATTCAACCAGGCCCACTCACCGATTTCAAGGGTTCAAAGGGCAATAGCGAGAGTCCACAACCTTCTTCATTTTCACGGAGTAGATTGGTAAGAACGTTCTCTGTCACCAGCTACCAATTCTCCACCTCATTAGGACCAAGCGTTAATTGGGGTCCAGCAAACACAATCACCCCCGCTGTGTTTAGGTCTTTTAATTAGGCGTACACCTTGCTTAGATTCACAGAGAGTAAGCACTATCCTTGTATGATGCAATGCCTTATAAATAAGGTATAATTACACTTGATGAAAACAAGCGACTCTCAAATTGCAGCTACATACTTTGTAGGGGGCCTTAGAGCTGGGCTGGGGTAGAGCTTGGGTTTGGCAAGAGAACCTTGCACTCATTTAGCCAAAAAAGAAATCAAAGAGCTCTAAACAACGAGCATACCACGTGGTTAACACGTGTACATTCAATTAAAAGATCCCCGATCACAACGGGAGTGAATGTGGGTGTTATGCGCAGCGAAACCGACGATATGGTCATGATCCGAGAACCCAGGTTGCTGGGTAAGATACTCGATATCGCTTGAACCCAGTATTTACGGGGTACCCCATCTTTAAAAGTCACCATCCCCATTCTGGTGATCGTCAAACTCCCATAAACGCGGGGCTAGCCAAGAACACCTTAGAAATTTCTTGATTGGCTACTCTCCTACAAAACTCTAATCAGATGTAAGACATGAGCAAGCAAGAATGACAGGTGGAGAGATTATGAAATATCTCCCCCGCTTTCTCCGGATAAGTCCAAAGGTTCTTCTCTCCTACGGCACATCGCTGACATGAAAGCCGCTACTCTAGCCATACAATGATCCCATAATGGAAATAGAGGCCTATTAGAGTATTTCTGGCCAAGACCGAGGCATCTTTGTGGCATTTGAAGTATGTAATATTCAATGGATCTTGGCGCAGATTGTCAGTAGCTTTCCTATGAGTTGTTGAGGAAATGGCGATTACCGCTTTGCTGTAAGTTATGATCTCCCCCAATCCATCGTTAATGTTATTAACGCTGACAATCAAACATTGTTAGTTTTGGACTTGTCAGTAAACTTTATACAATCAAGTGTCAGATGACGGCTGGAAATATGATTTCCGAGGCGGGAATTGTAGTAATCAAAGAACCTAGCTTGGTGCCAGCTCAACTGATGAGCAAACGGCGAAGTGTCGTAGAAAGCCATTGGCAATAAGAGAGGAATACCGAGGGGCATTTTGTTATGTTGCAGGAAGAGTTAGGTAAATGCATAGAGCCCCTCGTAATGCTTCGAGGTGCAACTATCACATTAATCATAGTTGCCGCTACTCTCATATAAACCAGAATATGACACTTCAACAAGCCCATATCAATATGGTGCGCCGCATTCCAGCTTTCCCTGTCATCACACTTTTTGCTCATCTAAAATGCACGTTGTTTACCTATTCATCGCATAAGCAGTCAGATTATGCAACCTTCTTATGTGATGTAGTTTCTCAAAGTTCCTAAGATCTAGTAACTGAGATCTAGCAGGCTTATTTGTCTCTAACTTAACTGAGTAATACAAAGGTCTTCTTTCGTATGGCAAAGTTAAGTGTTGTCAAACCATATTCGGCGCCGAGGTACTGTACATACTCACGTGCCAAACAGCATCTTATTTAGGTGTGTCTCAAATTCCATTAGGATTTGAAACACCAGACGGCTCACCGCGCCGGATCCCGTATTTTGCCCCGCAGAGTCCGTATTCGGCTCGGGTGTATGGACTGGGGAATCTCCACCCAATGCTCGGTAGTTGCACTAGTCTATCCGAGGCAGCAAGGAGTAAAAAAACCGGACCCCCTGAGTTTACTCCTACGTTAAGTTACTCTTACGTTTTGTTTGTTTACCAATCCTCCAGCTTATATTGATTATCTGGCACGCGTGCATGAGTTAATCAATAAAGCAAGCGCAGTTGCATCGAAAGTATGGTCTAGATAGGCATTGCAGTATCCACGTGATGGGATCCCCGCTAGGGTAACTAGTTCCTAGCGCGCTTGTTTAGCTACAGCAATTATGGAGTGAGTATACGGGTATCCGGCAGTTACAAACCCCAGGTCTAGTCCATAGCAATAGTCAACCGCATCTCATTTGACGCTCACTATTGAAGTTCACTATTGCAACAAGGAGTGTTGAGAAGGAATCAGCCAGAATTTATTTGATATAATATGTACCAGACTAATCTGGTTCTTTCTCTTTCGTAACATTACTATGACATGATTACAATCCCATAAGAATGTCCATCAAGTTGCCAATGCATCCCTCACTAAACTAAACACTATCCAGAAATTTTACAGTGCCTTCTCCGATGTTGTCTTGTCATCGTACGGCGCAGAATTCAACTCCCTGACCTCCACTCCAGTAGCCTCCCCTTCTCTTCCAGCCTTGCTCGTCGGTAATGTCCTATCATTGCCCGTTTCCTCAACCAGAATCTGTTTTGCTTTCTCGGTGGCCAAGTCGCCGCCGAGGAGCGCATCTGCCCCATCGAAGTATTTCACAATCTCCTCAAGAGGAGTGTTCATGGTCTCGATGTAGAAGAAGTAGACAATCATGAGTTCGAACGCAAGCCAGCAGTCGTACACAATGTAGTACTTCCAGTCCAAGGCTGCAAGTGCCACAGGGTTAACGTAACTGTTGAAGAAGAGCGCGAGATCGACAGCCAAGAACATGATCGTAAGACCCTGATTTTCAAGTTAGCTAGATGCACAAGCATGGAGGAGAGATGGGACAAACCTTTGCACGAAGTTTGTAAGGTAAAATTTCAACTGCGTAGCCAACCAAAAGTCCAGACCATGCGCAATTATAGAAGACGTAGTAAATGAAGATAAAGGCAATTTCAGCAAATCCAGCAGATTTTGTTGCACTGGAGATAACACCATTAGGTTGGGCAAGCTCTTTAGTCGATTTCTTGACAAACTCGGCAGCACAAATAGTCCAGACAACGAAACTGGCACACATGCCTCCAGTTGCCAACAAGAAGAGCGGTCTTCGACCAAATTTATCAATGACGAAACACATTCCGAGGGCGACAACGAAATTGATGATATTCAATATACCGTTAATCTCAAGACGAGTCTGGGCGCTGCTGACTCCGGCTTTGGTGAGAACATCAGTCATGTAGTAGGAGACGAGGCCATTGCCAGACCATTGGGAGAAGAAACCGAGAGAGACAAGGATAATAAGACGGCGGCGATTGCCAGGGGTTTGGAAGAGTTCAATCCAGCCATTTCCTTCGAATTCCTTCTCCAAGGCGAGGGTTTCGCGGATTTCCCGGTACTCTATCTGAACAAGGTCGTCTTCGACATTGCCACGGGCGTGGATATCGGCTAGAACAGTGAGAGCCCTCTCGTTCTTGCCATGTGAAATGAGGTAACGAGGCGATTCGGGTACAAGCCAAATGGCACACAACTGAAGAACTGACGGTCCAGCTTGAACAATCGATGGAATTCTCCAAGCCCACGCACTGTTGATCTTGAAGGTACCTAGTCTGGTTAATAAAGTTTTTGGGGGCCCGGCACAAGAGCGAACATACCATATGTCAGCCAGGCTGCAACGATACTACCAAAGTACCAGGTACTATTGTAGATGGTTGTGAAGATAGCTCGGTGCTGGGGATGAACCAGCTCGGCAATTAGAAGTGGAGCTGATCCATGTGCAATGGCAACGCCGAATCCGATCAAGAACCGAGCGGCAATGAACATTTGAATGTTGGCACCGATCGATTGGAGAAGAACACCGACAATCATAATTGTGCATCCGATCATGATACCCAGACGTCGGCCCAGGATATCGGCAATGTAAGGTGTAACGGGAAGAGCGACGATAGAACCGACAGACATGATAGCATTGAGGAGTCCGCGGGTAGCAGGACTAGGGTCGTGGAATGCTGGTGGGGGGTTAGTATCTCACAGTATAGAATGGAACTGGAGTGTCTTACAGTCCTTCCATTGAGTAAGAGCTTGGAGACCGTTCATCATAGATCCGTCATATCCATTTGTTGCAGATGTGAGGACAGCAAACATGAGATAGACGTATAAACTTCTCATGCCAGGCTCTTTCCACCATGATATTCGAGGAAACTCCCTTCCTCCCACCTCAAACGTAGCTTTGGAATGTGTATAGAAAACCATGATCGCTGTTGGGAATTTAAGTACTGCCCACACAGAAGTAAGATGATGATGGAGAAGAAAGTAAGAGATTGTCCGGGGAACTTGGGGGAACTATATACCTACCTTTTCAGTCAAAGAGGCAGGAGCGGGGGGGTTCCTATTTTAGCCAGTGCATTCTTCCAGAGTCAAGGTAAGACTCCAGCCTGCCCCTCTGCCCCGGGTCCCATATCCCGCAGCGTGAGGAGTACCCGCACTCGTACGAGTGGCAAGAGCCCGAGCTACTGGGCCCAAGATTGCGATTGCATACCAGCGCAGGGTGTGCATCAACATTATGTGCAACCAGAAACCCAAGAAACATCCATTTTAGCATTGGCAGTCACATGCACTTCTGCCTACTTGGTGCAAGATTTGAATATAGATTGATTGTGCGTTGGCATCAACCGCAGAGCCGCTACTCTGACTTGCTCTTTGATAATCTATTTGAATCATAGATTTGACTTCTGGTCAGGAAGCATTTTAAACGTGACAAAACTTCCCCATTTCTCCATTTCCCCATGTTCCCCAGTCTACTGGTGGATCACCTCTCACACTGCAGGTGTTTACTTTAGCCTGAACGTCCACGTTGAAATCAGCGCCTGGGGATTACCAGGGTATGAATACCCAGAACGGCACGAGGAGGCGGACCCAACCATCCTCCTACCAAAACTCCAAGATTTGACTGGAAAATCCGAGAGGGTACTAGCTTCTCGACGATTTTTGAGGTCGGTTGATCGACGTACAGAGAAATACACATGTTCTCAAAACCCTATTCGCTGTGGGGAGATCCGGGGTCACTCCACGACCTAGACGGGCGCAAAATCGAGTCGAACCCCCTAAGTGGAGACGACAACCTCAGCGCCAATACTCTTCAAACTCTAGGCCAGAATAACTACGGAGTTCTCCCAAAAAGATACAGACGACGAGCCAGTCGCTTTCCGGGGTTCAAGGTTTGGAACATCACGGTATCTCGTATACCAGATGCGGACAAGCTCCACCGAAAAAAGGGTCGTCCCACAATCGTGGGGGCGTGCCAGATGACTGCTCTGCCTTACAAGTTGTAGCCAAGAATTAGCCAAGGAAAGTTAAGAACAGCAGCTCAGAACATGCCACCCTTCATATACACCAAAATAAACGAAAAATAGGCGACGCGAGTAGCTGTCACGAGCGATTCGTAGGAGCGCGCCGGTTGTAATGTTTTTGTAGCCTTTGGCTTTTCCCCCCTAAATTTTCAGAGATGGTGCGTACTGCCTCGACTTAAATGACTTTATCAATCGCATTATTCAATGTATACATCTTATGATTACCACCAACTCAACCCAACTCGCATAAACACTTTATTACTGTACATAGCTTACAAGAACAAGGGAACTTTCCTCGCGATTCTTGGGCGTATAAGGCACAAAGTGATCAACATAAACTCAAAGAATAGGATGACTGGCTTTGAATGCTGAGTCTATTCATATATGCGGTACAACCATAAGCTGACAGATGCGTCTCGATATCTAGACAGTCAAACAAGTCGAGAACTGGAACTTTGTAATCAACACAAGAGCGCAGAAGAAAGGAGGAAGAGGAGGGCAGTTTTGCCCAAGTTCCCGAGCCTCCCGTATCTATCCACTGTATAGATTGGACGGATCGATGAGAATGCCAATGAAGAGGCTTGGCTAGGTAGAGGGTATTTGGAGACGGACCGAAGAGAATCAATGCCCACGCATGATCATTGGAGCGTGTGCTCTTCGTGGCGATGCTTTCCCAAGTTTACGCCGTTGAGGTTGTCGCATGAATTAGCAACGGAGACAAATTGGATTGCGGCGCGATGGGTTTGTTGAAGTGGTGGCTTGTAGATGGTGGTGGTGATTGCCTAAGGATGACCCTGAGGCTTGTGGAATAAGCCGAGCCGTTATCCCTTTGAGCCTCAATGGGCTTGAGGCTGCGTGCATATTCATGAGGGTAAGGTTCTCAATAACCCAAAGCCATGTTTTTATACCCTGAGCGAACGGGGCGGATATGATATGGCGATGCGACAGCCAGAATTGGTCAGTGGAAAGACTCTACGCACTTAAAAAGCCGAAGTCCACCGCCGTCGCCTATACTCTTCGAGATTATCCCCAAAACAATCCACAACAATAGCAATTTCTGCCTTCAGCTCTAGTTACAACTCTCCCTTGAGTACAGACTCTTCCCGAGCATCACTTCTGACCATATGCTAATTCATATGCGACAAGTCTCCACAGCTAGCCTTGCATTAGAGAGGAAAGGTGCGGCACTTCTCCACATCCAACTTTCCTGGTCCGGCCCGAATCCTCGCAGAAGCCCCTACTCGACCAAGACTATATGCCCTAATCATATGTGCGGACTGGTTTAGCGACAGATGATATTCGTAACCAGCGTTGCAAAGCCCGAAGCAAGAAGAACCCACAATTTGCTGCGGTGATTCTTGCACTTTGCCGCACCTCGCTCCCTCTCTCTGTCTCCCTCCCTCCCAACAAAACCGCTATGCGAGGTTTCCTGGCTCTAGTCAGCTAATCAAGACACGAATAGTGATTCCCACCCCGTCACAACTACATCGGATGCGGCAAAGTTATCCAGATCATCGCACTCGTGAAAGGCCCACATGACAAAGCTTGCCCCTCGGCGAACACATCATATCGCAGTCTCCCCGGGGATCCCGCTATGCTCCTACGCATATTACCTCAACGCACATAGGTTTGTCATGGTTGGTGTTGGCAACGCTCATGTGCAACTATTGACCTTTCCTCGCCACTCTCGTTCTTACTTTGGGTCGGTAGGCGCCGGCATCGACTCTCCCAGAAGCAGCAGACTCTACAAATTCTCCAAAGTAGCCAAACGCGTTCTCTCTCCGTGCCTGGGGGTCTGGGGGTGTCTCGGAAGGGCAGAGAAAACGGATAAGGAAGAAGGAAAATAGCACGACGAAGTCAGTAATGCAAATATGAAGTCTTTCAACTTATTGATCCATGGGCCGGCTGTTTGGGTTGAAAGGTTCCTCAAGGGACGTAACAAATCGAGTGATTTAGAGTAAACGTCACACTATATAGCATCACGGCCTTGGGCTTTTGAAAATATCCTCCCTGCCTTTCGAGCAAATACAGATATATAGAAACATCACACTTGTCTTCTGTTTTGCTTATTGTGTGCTGTTACTTGGTACTTCTCTAGTATTTCAGCTCCTAGTCTAAATTTGGAGCTCAGTCATGTATCCATTAGCTATTTTTATGGCTGGTATTGTTGCATGATTCTCCTACGCCTTCTAGAATCTAAGGTCTTACAACCGATCCTCATTTTCCCCGGGTTGATATCGGAGCTGAAGTGCGATTTTTTGAATGCTGAAGTCCATTGTAACGTTCTCAACTCAATTAATCCCCATATATCCTGCTCAGCCTAGGAATCCTTACTGCCTTACTAGAGCTGGTATGAATGAAGAAGAATCGTTAGGTTTCTGATCTAATCTTCTTTTTGATTTCGCATTTCATTTCTACACTTCAACTAACCTGTCCCGTTCTTGATATTTTAGCAACGTCACCACAGCAGAGAGACTAAGTTCACTTCATTGCCTTTTGCCCGCCTTCGTTCTACCACTTTGTCAAAGAGATTGAGAACATGCCATGTACAGCAGTATTGAAGAGAGTGTTATTTTCTGCATACTTCTACAGTAAATAGCCATTACTACTTTGAAGGAGTTCAAATTCCATTTTATCCCGTCAATTTCCACACGTATCAGATGATTCAATGCTCTTCTTACAGGGCCCGATATCCACGTTAGAGCTTCAAGTCGAAGAGACAGGTAAGGGAAGTGCCAGGACGATGGGAACGGTTGTATTGAGATGGTAGCTGCCCTTCTCCTACCTGAAATGGAGTTCCAGGTATTTTATCTTGTCAATGATGTCCCTCAATAGACAGTAAGCTTGACTTCGTTATCCGGAAAGCATGTGTTCATATGCTGGTTCTCCCGTGGCCATGCATAGCCATCAGGGCAGATGGCATGCAGGTATTGACTTGTTGGCTGGCAGTAATCGTAGACCGGTTCGCCTGGACTCCCCCTGTAACAAGTCGCCGCATCACCGTTATTGTTACACTCGGATCTGCATGTGAGTTCCCCACGGTCCTCCCAGAGATATCGCGAGGGGCATTTCTCCCTCAGCTCCCAGGGTTGTGAATGGCAGCCGATACCCGGACAGCCTGAGTCAGGTCCGTAGGTGATGTAACCAGCAGAGTTGATACCGTCCACTGCCACTCATTAGTACCCACTCGGTTGGCTAGAAAACAAATCGAAAGAAGCATACCTTTGCTTAAATTGATGGCAATTATGCCCTTTTGTCCCTGGCTATCCAGTGTGAATTCCCACTTGGTCTTCGAATTCTCGATGCCCACACACCAGAAGCCCTCCCAAGTACAATCTACGTACTGTCTGATTGCAAAGCTCGCCTTCTCCCCACCTCCACCAGGACCGAATGGGTTGTCAGGGAACCCTCCAATCTCAACCGACGTCCCAGGGTCTAGACGAATTCGTTCCCAAGGGCCAGAGCCATCCCGATGACCAATGTTGTAGCCTTGGATTGGATGTATGACATTGTTGTAGCTGAGCTCAACCCGAAACCAAGCGGTAACGCTCTTGTCGTTCATGATAACAACTCTGAAATCATCTCTCTGATTAGGGGGAGCGTCGCCTCTTTGTCCCCTGACGTAAGCTCCACGACTAACATCGCTACCAAACTCTGGGACCCAGTAATAGTCTCGAGCTGCAAGCCGAGTATCGACTGGCAGGGTAGCTGGGAGGGAGATAGTTGAGTTCATTGAATTGAGAGTGTTGAATACCGCGGCTCTATCACTAGGTGGTGCTATGATTGGGTGATGGACTGCTGCGAATACAAGGTTGTTAATAGCAACGAGGGCCAGAAGCATCGCACCAATGAGTGTAAGAAATTGCATTTTGAAAGAAATCTAAAGGATGGGTGGATAAGAAATGAAGAATGGATGTTGGGGAAAGTCGAAGTACGAAGGCGTGGGGAGCATGCCTTTTATCCTCAACCAGTTATTGCACCAGTTTTAGCTTCTTGTCAGAAGTGAAGATAAATGGAAGGGGCGCGTTAGTTGACTCGCTCGACGCCCAATCGTTTCCTAATACTCTGTTTTCGAGAAGCATTATTTTTTGAGGAAATTATATATTTAAATATGAAAACAGGACAACTATAACAAATGGGAATTTCCATCCATGCCATCTAGCCCTTTCAAGAGTGCTAGTATTATTTATTTCACTAACTTGGATTGGGTAACGAAGAAAAAAAATCCAAGTGACGTCAAATGTGGTTGAGGTTAGAAGGTTTGAACGGGAAATGACGTCCTGCCTTTCCAAGTCGAGATCATATGCCCCAACATTATCCAATTAGTGATGTCAGATGCAATACTATGAGGGAGATCCGATTAAAAAAGCTTTGTATGCATTGTAAATACTAGAAGCACAGTACAACAAAGTATAGTGTGCACACGTAACTCACAAGTTACGAGATACAAGATATGATATTATATCGAATTTATTACAGAAGAAGACGAGGACGTGAAATTGGCTGGCAATTTCGCATCTGCTCTGCCTAAATAGGTTGCTAGAAATGTAGAGACTATCATTGTAATTCTAATCAATAGCAAGGTTAAACTAAATTAACTTATAAAATAAAGAATTTGTTGCTGTAGACGCCTCGCTTAAGTTAGATGCTAGCTCCCGATTATAGAAAGCTCCCAATACTCACTAGCCTCTCGTAGTCTTGTGGTCACACGTTAATCCATTGATAATCATGTTAATTAATCTCATTGGTATAGAACTCCTATTTACCCCGCTAACGATTCTTGAAACGCCATCCAAAACCAACAAAGACAATTCCACCCATGATGATTCCTAAAATTCCCAGTTGACATTTATTTGAAGGAAACATGCATAAATGAAGAGGAAACCACAGCTGTCTATGACCCCAAAAAATATCTTCTCCAAGCTCAAACATGGCTTCAGCTGAAATTGGAGAAGACGAGGGTGGCACCAGAGGACCTCGAACACATTTCCATCATTTCATCATCACCGTAGGGCCAGGAATAAGCTCTGGGACAAAACTTGTCTAAGAAGCGGCTGGAAGGAGCACAAGTTCCTCTTCCACTGAAAGCATCAGTACAGCAGTGCTCGCTAGTAGATGTAAAGCTGCAATCGGATTTGCATCCTGCAGCAGCACCATCTTGCCAGAAGTGGTCGGGAGGGCATCCGGACTTGAGCTCCTCTAGGGAAACCTCACAGTTTCTGTTTGAAAATGCTTTGCCTTCCGAATCATAGACAGTCATGTTAGTGTTGGATGACAAGCCATCAACTGCCACAAAGTTAGAAATTATTCACGGCGAGCCAAAGTGGGAGCACATACCATTGGATAGATTGGACCAGAATTCTTGATCTTTTCCATCGACTCCGTCAAAATAGGCCCACTCGACAAGAGTATGAACGGCTGACCCTTCACTAGGGCAGTCCCGGCAGTCCTCACTACAATCTAGAACAGCATGCATTCTGCCCTGGTATCTGACTATCCCTGAATTTGGGATCCAATTGCCAATTTGAACTGTGGTATGGCCAGGGAGTGGGAGCGCTTTTTCCATGTCGTTAATCAAGAAGGGTTTCTGAACCTCGATGGAGAGGTTCAAGATATTGGCGACATGGCCAAAAAGACACAGATTCTGGGAGCTGGGGTTGGCCAAGGTCATGGGCAGGTGAACGTTGAGTTTCTTGGCAAATTCGTTGGCCTCCTGGGTCTGCCCGCCTTGAAAGTACTTGATGTAACCAAGATTTAGGTGGTCTTCGTTCAGGCCGGCAAGGAGAAGAGTGGGTGGCTTGATACTAATAGCAGGATCAAGAGGCGTAGTGGCGATGAAGACATGAGGCTTTGGGACTGCCAGTTTGGGTCGAAAGTCGAAAATCTGCCCATTCATCATGCGATAAACATTGTTGGGAAGTTCGCTTCCCACAAGTAACTGCTCCCCGAGTGAAGTTTTAGCGTCCACGAGAGCGATAACGCAAAAGGCCAAGGCCAAGACATGCAGCCAAAAGTTTGCAATGAAGAGCTTCATTTCGGGATATATTATATGATGAGATTTTCTTGAGGATAGAAACGAACTGTTGCAAAGTGTCAACCTGGAAGCGGTAAGGGGTTTTATAGGGTTGTTCTAGGAATTTGTTGGCTGCGGAGGTTTGCGTGTTTTCTGCTGCTCATTCTGGGATCATCGACGTATAGACATATTTGTGAATAGAAGAACTGTGGCGAGACTCGAACCGTATATTGCAGGCATTTTGCTCGTTGCTAAACGAGGAGTCGAGACGGGGCCATGAATGATAAAATGGGCCCGTTTTGTGCCCGATATAGAACTCCGGTAGATAAATTGCCCGAGTGTTGCGGGTCTTCCTGTGGAAGGTTGTATCTCGGTGAATACCCTCGCACCCCATAGTTACATCATGAGCCATCTCCCTCCTCTCAACATGATGCTGTTGTAATATTAGTATAATACTGACACTCTAGAATGGAACTTGCCATTGGTATCCGAATGCTTTGCACTCTTCTCTCCCAGCTCGACAGGAATCTTTGATCGTGCTTTGTTGTAGTTCAGTAAAGGAAAGCATAAATTACAAGAGACTGAAGAACTTAAAAGGAAGGTTGCACTCCGAAGCCACTCCGAAGCCGGGAAGGAACAATCCTTTGTAACTCCCAATGAAACCCAAATTAAAAGGTTAAGAATAAAGGGCAATAATCATCAAATCGGGTAGGTGCCTTCCTTCTCAACAACTTTCACTTTACTCTTTTAGCGAAACCCGACAAGCGATACTCTTATGATGGCATAACACACTACCTCAAACCTCAATAAAGCCCTCAGGCAGGAAACTAAAGCCTCGACAGCTTCAAGTATGGTTTGAGTGTTTGCCCTCACACGATTACCGCTAGTCCCACTATTTCGGGATTCTCCACGGAGTTCAGTCAAGACAGGCTAGTGAAAATTTGACTATCTCAAGAGCACGTGGTATTGGCTGAGCTGTTGGAAAGATGGGTATAATTACGTCGTCTGGGAAACTATTGAGTTTGTTTTGTTGTTTTCGGTTAAGTTCGAAGGGGAGGTGGGGAGAAGGGGGGAGGTAGTGAGGAACTCCGGGAAAAGAAATCCCAGAACTTCATAAAGATTCAGCCATGATGGTAAACTTTCGAACTCCGTGTCATACCCCTAGTTTATTTTTGAAGAATTCTTATCTGTTTCAAAGTTTAAGATTGTGGCCAGCCATCATCCAAAATGCCTTCGAGGTTGTTTAGGTCTTAGACCAACTTGATGAACACACTTGCATCTGCATTTTCAGGAGAGACAGAGAGAATTAACTTTTTACGTGAAGAAACGAGGTCTAGATGTGAGTTCCAATAGCTCTGTATGATTGTCTTTGGGATCCCCTTGAAAGCATCCATCAAGGATACCCTGTAGACGTTAGAAATGGTTTTCAAGCGCATGAAATCTTGGGTAAAAACATGAAGAAAGCCTAGGTTAGCTATAGATGACTACAAAAAAAATTATCTTTTTCACATTAGACTCTATATACAGACGAGATAAGAGACAATGCTGGCTTATTCAAATGGGTGGACATCAGGAAACCGCCAGTGCAAAATTCAGCGGGCAGCGTATTATACGGCAGTTCTCACTTGGGCATTCGTAATATGGATTCTCCACGGTAAATATTATGAGGTTAGCCTTTTCTTAAGATCGAGTTTACTTAGGCATCATGAATGCAAGATATTTCAACCAAGCAAATAGATCGAATCCTCGCTTCAGTGGCTCGCTCCACTGACTTCAAAAGCCATCATGCTTCTCGCACTCTTAGATTAATGATGATGAGCCATTATTGAAACAAATATCTTGAGCATAGCCTCGGGTTTTAGAGAAAGGCTGCCATTCTATTCAAAAGTATATCCCCTCAGTTTATTATGATCAAAGTTGGATCATGGGAACCTTTAGACGAGATAAGCAACATTTACCTCGTGTTCGGTCACATATAGACTTGTTGGGGCGTACGGCATGCATCTTATTGGCTCCTTACTTCGCCCAGGGCGACGCCCTTTTGCGATGTGCAACAAAATCGATGAAACGCTTCAGTCACGTGCTTACAAGATCACATGCCCATCGCGGAATCTTCTCATCCTAATATCTCATACTGAAATCCGATCACGGAAGAACTAGATCACGGAAGAAATAATCGCTTGGAAGAAGAGATCTCGACACTGAGAGTATTAAGGCTTTCCTAAAAGTCGATACGCACTCTCGGTGTCAGCATATCAGAATGCATCACCCCACTTTCTCAGTACAGCACGTGGCACTCCCGGATTCGACGACGGCGAATACAAGTTTGAGAGAACGCATAAGTGAATAAGATAATGAGCAGGTGCTAATGAGCTAGTGTTTCGAGTTCGCTTTTGCTGCGAATAAACAAATACTTCCAATTTGTATTTTCTATTCACCACTCAATCACATGTGACGCGGTAGAAACGACTGAAGAACCCACGACTTGCAACCTCGTTACCCGCCTGGAGCTTTAACAAGAGGAAAAAAACCAAAGATCAACCATGGCAGCCATTGCCTTTGCAGGCTCAGATGAAAGGATACTTCCCATAATCGACTTTACGCCATTCCTCGACCCCAGCAGCAGCCTCGAAACCAAAAAGAAAACGGCCCTCCAAATTGACAAAGCATGTCGCGAAGTCGGATTCTTTTATATTACCAATAAAGGTCTGCCTAGAACCCTCTTGGAAAATATGCTGAGGAATGCACGATTGTTCTTTGAAAATGCGAGTGAGGAAGAAAAGCAGGCGATTCGCGTCAAAAAGGCGGGGGACGGTGTGGGAGACAGTGCTAGGGGTTGGAAGCAACGCTCTGGGAGAAAGGCAGTGCACGAGGTATGAATTTGCCAGACTTGGGGGTTTGGAGAAGGATGCTTGTTGATGGAGACAGGTTGTTGATATGTTTCGTCCGGTTGATACAAGCCAAGGCCCTCCATATGAGATTGGAATGGGAGAGAATCAGTGGCCTTCAACTCCTCCAGATTTCAGAGAGGTTTCAGAGACGTACATCGATGAGATGGAAACTCTAGGAACAGCCGTCATCAGTGCTATTGCGATGGCATTGAATGTTGAGGAGAATTTGTTTTTGAGTAGAATCGACAAGGCGTTTTGGAATCTGAGGATTTTGGGTTACGCGGGTACAAACCCGGATGAAAAGGACGAGGATGTTAAGGGAATGAGCGACCATTTCGGTGGGTGTTGAGAGTTGTGGCCCGAGAGACTTGTGTTGACAGAGAAATAGATTTTGGTATCTTGACCTTTCTATTAACGGACGAGCAAAAGGATTCTTTGCAGGTTCGACTCAAGAATGGCGAGTGGATTGCAGCTAATCCTATTCCTGTATGTCTCGCATTGACTTTTGGAATGAAAGGAGGAGAGTTATCTGTTAACACTCGATAGGGATATCTCTTATGCAACATTGGTGTTATGCTCTCAACCTGGACCGGAGGCCAGTACATCGCTACTAAGCATCGAGTGCAGCACAAATCAGACAAGACACGAGTCTCTATCCCATTTTTCTTCGATCCGAATATGGATGCTCTTATCTCGCCTGTTCTTACTGGGGATGGCGAGAATAAGGATGAAGGCATCTTGTACCGAAAGAAGTTTGTTCAGGCTGTGGAACGCTCAGTTGTGTAGCAAGGTGTTCTGCATAACTTGACCCCGGATAGTATTTTCCATTGAATTCCTGCTGATGGGAAACCCGGATCCCTTTGATTGAAGTTGTACTGCGGGCGTTGGCTGTTCCGTACGTTTAGATTTGCACATTCGCATGTCATGAAAGAGACGCCGAAAGCAGAACAGGCAGTTTGAGCCAGATGTTGTAAAGCAAAGGGCAAGCCAATTGCTGGATGTATAGGTGCTCTTGATTTAGGACCTTTTTTCGTGTGATTAATCTAGTTATGACCTCGATAAAAACTTTTGTAACTTAATAATAAAGCAAGTTCCTCATACAAGAAAGAGTGAACCTACTATTACGAAGTCAGGTTGAATAGAGTCTAACACTTCATCATCGAGCCTTAATGGCTGAGTCATGGTCTCTCCTCTCGACTTACTGCTGGGTGGATTAATTACCTCGGCTTGTGGTAAAGGGTCTTTTGACAAAACTCTTCTTTCTGGTTTTGTGCTATCCTATTAAGCCAAGGCATCGTTATCTTGATAGCCACTTTCAAGCGCCGAATCTACTTTAGCATGTACCTTTGCACTGCTTGGTTGCTAAGAAGTGGCTTGTTGATTCTTCCTTTGAAGAGTGTTGAGATTGCTTCTTGAAATTGAAACATCAAAGTAACGGCAGTGAGGAAGCCGAAAAGCTGATCAAGGGAGTATGTACGTTACCCTAGTTCTAATTATAGGACATAATTAGTATCTCATAAGAAGAGCGTAGACCTATTCTCGCAGTACAGCTTCCAGTAGTCATGCTGCTAGAATTAAAGTATGTCTTAATCGTGAAAATTTCGATGTTTAAAGGGAATAATTTCATGACTTGTAAAGGAAGTAAGATTAGAACCCTTCAAGTGACAACACAACATTGAGAGGAAAAGTCAATAAAGACTGCAAAAGTTCGGTTGACATCCGAATATCGGACAAGACTCATTCTCCCATCACGTGAAATAATGGAATCGACGTGCCTCAGCTCAAAGCAGCGGACGCGATCGGTCCTCACCACACTGAAATGCTATATCACCAACCTCGAAAATGGCCACGACAGATATTACAGACGAGTGATGGATGACTCTCTCAATTGAGACACCCAGGTTTCAACGTTACACAGTTCAAGCAAAGCTATAGCCCGGGGCAGCTAGTGAGAAACGATTACACGTCTGCATGAAGAGGCGTAATATGCAATCTCGCATGGCGGGCACACAGGAACAATTTACGGCGAAGATAGTGTGCCAAGAGAATAACAGTTGCTGAGGCAATTGACCTGCACCAGGAAAACCCGTCCACTCAATTCCCACCATAGCGGTCCACTAAATGATAGAATCGCCCCTATCAACCTGCATCAGCTTTCAACAACCAAAGGACATATTGCATATCCGAAGTTCTTCCTTGAATACGAGCCCCTATAACTCGGCTTTCAGAGCAATATGAATATGGAGAATGGAATACAAGAAGAGAGACGAGTATTAAGCAATGGATATCCGTCCTCCTGTGCATAAAATGCCAAGGCACAAATATAACCCGAACTTGAAGGGCGAGACGCTTTATCTACGACCAGATCTGGAAGTCACTGTTCGCTATATTTCTGTACTATGAACTCAACACACTGTTGCTCAACGAAGACAGAAATTTTCCGATTAAGCAAATGGCGTTGAATTTACAAATAACCAAGTAAATCCGAGCCAGTTCGGAAAGTAACACAAGAACTATGGCTACTCAGAGTACTGTACGCATTCGAAGGAAAAGCAATTTGGCGTCGAATGTGCTGAGCATAGAGCTATGTGGGCCGACTTGATCAAAAGTTTGGAAAGCCATGCCAAGTCGAATGATTTGGATTATCGTCAAATTATGGTGTTGTCTGTGATACTGACTATTGGCAGGTGGGTGGTGCGTCGATGACGAGTTGCACTCTACATGAATATTCGTATCAGCAGATTGGAAGACATTTTCACCGAGTAAGATCTTGAAGTGGGGAAGCATGGACTGTGGAAGCTATGCTATTCAGCTCAGGCCAGGAACTAAAGATATCTGCATGCTTGGAAGAAAACCCAGTCCAGGTACATTCTCAACGATGCGTTGGCCTGGAGGAGTTAAGGTTTCTACTTGTGCCAATATTCGGTAATCCCTAAATGACATCCAAATCCCTTATTCGGTTTCTTTACTGTTTTCGGATACTTTGTCACTTGTCCAGTTTAATGCAGGATATACCTCCACGCTACTCATATCTATTGGAGACACTGCCGGCAGTGGGTAGCTTGGTTGTTTTTACTGTCGAGATGCGAGTGTATTTGCCGCTGTACCTGGTTTACCTCGTATCTTTCTCCTTCAATTTTCTCATAGAACGAACTCTAATTCGAGAAGAGCATTTTTTCGCCGCGGAAATATATCCATGGCATCTTCTCGTGTATGCAATCGTTTCCAAGTCTTCACGAGATCGCGGCATGACCTTCCTGTGATGTCTTTACGCATTCTATTAATGAATGCTGGACCTCGGATAGGATTGTGCATTATTTCTCTCGATGGCCTCGTGATCCACCTTGCATGTCGATCAGTGAGGCGCACGGATGCAAGAAAGTCCCCGGCATGCAGCTCACTGCCGCTATCGCCGATGACAGAGCATCAAATGCTTCTCGCCAGACTTCTATTGTAAGACTTTAGAGAGTCCCCTTGTTGTCGAACTTCAAAGTGATTATATTACTCTGGCTATCTCATAAATAATAAAATCACAAGCTCTTGCAACTGAGGCAAGTATGTTTCTCTTGGTACCCATGATGAATTTGGGCCGTTGCTCGAATACGAGCTTCACAACGTCATTATGGGCGATCCTTCCCATAGCCCCTCCCCACTTCCTTGTACCTGCTGCCCGATCACCATTGATAGAAATGATGATAAACATCACTCGTTCTTTCTGTGGATAATCTCATGAGTAGTTAAGATATATAAAGGCAAGGTAATTCCTGGTATTATTCCCTCTTCATTCACATCCAACCAGATTTATCTCACAATCTTATTTGGACTCAATCTTAAAACCTAAACTCACATCAATCATCAAAACTCAGTATCTCAGTTCAAAAGAAAATAACTCAAGATGCGTACGACATTCATCACTTCCCTCCTGGCCGCGACATTATCATCCAAAGTCGTCCTGGCTCAATACCTTAACCAAACCGCGCCATTCTACCTTGTCCTCCTCTCCTCCAATAACACCCTCAATGGCTCAACTCTAAGCTCCTGCCATGAAGGCGCAGCTATTGAGTCTCTCTGTGTCGGCTCGGCCTTCTCACCCACCCTAAATCCCGCACAATATAACCTTAACTACACCGCCTCCGCAGCCGTCGACCCGAACCTACCAGGCATCACCGGAGTCCTCACTTGGGTCCTCCAGGGCGCGAACTTCAACCTCTCCTCCCCGCTGCAATTCAGCTACAACGCGGCCAGCAACGTAGCCGTCCCGATGTTCCTTCCATCTATTACGCTCACTCAGGCGGTTGGGTTTGATGAGGATGACAAGCTGTTCGTTGCGGCCAATGGGTGGGATGATAGTGTGAGCCCCGGGGCATACAACGATAGGCCGTTGTATAGATGGGTGGCGTGTACTACGAATGTCGGTTACACATATCAGACTCTAGCGTGGGTGTTGGGAAATGGTGTGGCCCAGAATCCGACTTGTGAAGAGGTTGATGTCAAGAGGATTTTCGTTTGAGAGGAGGAAGTGGTGGTTATAGGCTGTATGGAGGGGAGATATGGTATTTAGCGTTGATATCACGAGTTTACGAATAACCCTAATGATAATGAAATTCCATCTTGCGATATTACGCAGATGATGAAAATTTGCTGGCTTTGACTTTGTCTTTAAGTGAAAATATGCCAATTGGTCTCCTGACTTTAGTTTATCTTTCTTTTTCTTTAATATACAACCTTCAGATAACGGGATTTCCGGTTTCATGGTTCTCGTCTTAAAGAAGTACAAAGAACATGTCCTCACAAAGGTCGGTTATAAAGTGACATCTAGATTAGGGAATAACGAGCGGGAGGGTCAGCCGTGCTCATATGTCCACGTGACAAAGCCACTTCCTCATCCTTTCATCAGCTACACTAAGAGTGAACTCAAGCTCAATAGAGAGAAAGTTTTCAACTAAAATAGTGTGCTTGCTAACAGAACATCCGAACATCCCCAGAATTGCTCGGCCTCCTGTCTAAATCTCATAACCAGCTAGAATCAATGACATCTTCAGTTAACTTGCACAAATCGGCTAAAGATGGCTTATCTCTCTAAGTATTAAATAAACCCCTTAAGCACTTCTATCTCCTCTAGAAACCACTTCCAAAATTTGGAACTTCAACATCGGGAAATGTCGAATGATCCTTGCTGATGAAATCTTCAAAATGCACTTCATGTGATTATGCAAACGCACTTGGCAATTACTCCTTGAAATCAATACAAAAGAAGTAGAAACATAAAGAGTGAAGTTGAAAGACATATTCCTAAATGGGACGTTCCAAGGAGAGGAAAAGCCAGGAGAGTGTTCAAATATTCAAAGACGTGGAAGAGGCTTGACCGGGTTGTCCAATGCTATCCCTTTCTTCTCAGGGTACAAACAACCCTGAGTAGCTGATCCCCGTGATTGTAGACTCCGTGTATGTCAATCCATACTTCATACTGCTGAGGCCGCTATCTTCAGATTTGCCATCTCCTGACTTATAATTCTCACTAATATCATCTCTAGAGACAATATTTGCAAATGAAGTAGCCGATAGAAGAGGAGAAGGTTCTGAAAGGTGAAGTTCAAACCCCACATATTTCATCACCTGCTTCACCTTTTGGTTAATTTTCTCGAGTTTCTCTCGACTCCCGCCTTGGTCTGCACTCTTGGGGGATACTAGGATGCCCAGCAGCACTGCATACAAATCAAATTCCAAGTTCGTCTCGAGAATAAGCATGCTCCTTTCTTTGTTTAGAGAGCGAAGTTGACCGAATACATCAGAAGCTAAAGATATGTACTTTAAGGCTGTGGCCCATCTGACTGATTGACGTTGTACTTCGAAGATGAAATACTGGGCTAAGCAAAATGCTTTATAAAAACCAGACTCAAATTCTTCAGACTCGAGGTTTTCAACTTCAGGCTCCAAAATCTGGAAAATTTCAGTGCGCACAGATAATGTAGCTCTAGTGTTAAGAAGTAGGAGAAGGGCCTTCGCGTATGCTACAGACGACACCTGAGACTCTTTAAAATCCTTGATGAGACTTCTGAGCACTAAATATGGGTCACAGCACAATGGTAAAAGTGTGGTTACTTCTTCCACGGGGAATATGTAAAGAGCCGATAATAAGTGAAAAAGGTTCATCTCTGGAGGATAAAGCTTCTCGTGACGTAAATAAGACAGCAAGGCAAGCCATAGAGTATTGATTGATTTCTCGTGGCTATGGCTGTATTGTAGCTCAGTAGCAGAAGCCGCTAGGTAGACCCATTCGGGGTACGGCTCTTTCTGAGACACGAAAATGCTTTGGACACAAGCTTTGAGATGAGTCATTTCCTCATTATATGCATGGATAGAACTCGTCTTCAAAATTATGGATGGGCCCAATCCGGGGAGTAAAATATCGAAACTTGAATACCAGGCCTCATGCTGACCAGACTCGAAAGATTCGAAACTGCCACTGCTGTCTGATTTAGAAACATTTAAGTTGTGTTGATCTTCCAGTGATTCTTTCGGATTCTGTAGAATGAAAGTAGCCTCCTCTCTATCTGAGTGGCAGGAGCCAGCCCCTAGCAGTTGGTCTACCGCACTGGTAGGCATATATTGTTGAGGTGAGGGAGAAAATGGGGGAACACTGATGTGTGAGTCTACCCTGGGAGTGTGGTACGTAATCCCAACCGGAGTATCTACTGAAATAAGCATACTCCTTCGTTCATGAGAGGAGGAAATCCCAATAACTTACCTGGCACTGGTGACGCTCTCTCCATGCCCTTTCCCAGTTTTCTCTTCTTAAACCGCTTAATCTTCTTGGATGTAATCTCAACTTCATTCCGGAAGAAGACAGTCTCTTTGCCGTCATCTCGTAGCCTCTTCTCGCCCTTTGCAACAATAAATTGCATCTCACTCGCAGGTACATTCTTCCCCAATTTCCATTCCTCGAATTTCTGCTTCCATTTTCGTGGTCTGGGATCGAGTTAGTATGCTAGTGATAACGCCGATGACGAAACATACTTGGCAATAAATCCATGTTTCTCCTCGATTATTGAAATTGTCTCTTCGAGAGACTTATCTTCATCTAAGTATACCTCATAAATCTCCGATTTATGTAAATCGAACAATTTGTCTTTGGCACTTTTCTTTGGCAGTAGAGGCTGCATCGTTGGAAGGTCTGGCTGCTCGTCAGACATGGTAAACCCTTCCTAGGGGACGATCGAATATCTAGGAGCGTCGCTAAATGCGAAGAATAGCCTCTGATAGGGATGAGAAGTGAGGAAAGGAGGAATGGAAAGTTGAATATTCAAGAACGTTAAGGTCGAAGAAGTTAAAAGTGCTGAGGGAGGAGGAGACTGAGATGTCTCGCTTCGTGGGAATCTTGACGAGGTTCAAAAGTGCAAAACCAGGGGTTGCTCATGCAACTGCGCCACCAACAGCAAGGGGGTACCAGTATCATACTTCAGCCTTGTATTTAGCGTACAGCCAACAAAAGACAAATACGAAAGGGCATTTTGAGCCTCAATTGAAGCCATGCAGAGGTTGTGACAAAAACCTTGGCAAGAAATCAAAAAGGACTACTAGTAATTACAAATTTCGCTCCTCAACAGCAACTTATCCTCTGCTTTTCAATCCCAATGACTCAACACCGTATCGTCCTTCTCAATCCTAGCAAGTTTCAAGCTTTCAATCCACAACAGCTTCTGCTTCTTCTTATCACGAGCCTCGGGCCCAGACTCGCCTTTCTCATTTCCATTCAGGTACAGAGCATTTGGATGTGGCCCTAGCGCTTTCTCATCAAAAGAGGCCAGGAGGAGATCCCCACCTGACTTGGATGGAGTACGAAGTATACCGTTGGGCGAGAACCAGACGAGGATATATCCCAACAACGGTATAAGCAAAGACATCAAGAAACTGGTGGTCCCGCGTTTAGCCATGCCTGTCCACATACCTCCTGGATCCACAGCCAGAGCGGAGATGTTGGATAGCTCAGGGTCAAGATTGATTCGACGTTGCAGCTCGTACCTAGGTGTCATATCAGAACTGAAAGTACGAACGGGAGAGATGCTGTACTGACATAAACATAACCAACAATGTCTTACTACTACCATATCGCCTCATTCCAGCTTTAGCTCCATCATCGTGATATTCGATACCTTTGGCCAAAGCTTGAACATCTCCTAATACAGTCTTGTACTCTTCTTCATTGTAAGCTCCCATCATGTTGTTCCTCTTATCGTGAGGATCGTGCGTCCAGCTAGCGACGAAAACAATTCTGCCATGCTCTTTATCCATCGACCGAAGGAGTAGCAAGACCAAGATAAAGTTGGCGAGGTAATTGACCCCGAAAGTAGTCTCATACCCATCCGATGTGAAAGTCTGCGGCTTCAAGGCGTTTTTACTTGTATCTTGGAAACCAGCATTCAGTATTAAAGCTCGAATCGGCTCGAGTGTTCCCTTTGCAACTCTGTCGTTGGTTACTTCGGCAAATTCACGAATCTTCTCAAGACTGTTAAGATCCAACGCTAGAACTTCAGAGGTCCTGTCTAGCGGGGCAGTCGCCAGCAAAGCGTTTAATTCATGGGCCGTTGATGGGTTTCGCACAGTATAGATGCCTCGAAAGTCTTTGGAATGTGCAGATTTGATGAAGTGAGACACGAAACCGCGACCAAGCCCTCCATTTGCACCGGTCAAGATGACGCTGCCTTTTAGGGGAGACATAGGAGCTGCAAACCTGGGAGAATAGGAAGTGCTGTTTGTCGGAGGACCTTTAAAATGTGACGTCCTAAGTACTACGACCTCCTTTTGTATTTAAAATTCCGGGGAGTTGAAAAACGGCGAATTGAAAAACGGGGAATTGAAAACCCGCACGAGGCGTGAGGCGGGGATTACGACTTACTGTGTCCAATAGAATGGAAACTTCTACCCCGCCTGTCGGCGGAGGAGCTGTGAATATACGAAGAGAATAATGAGAGCGCTACAGCCTCCTCTAGATTGGAGAGGGAAGACACGGTACAACCTCATGAGGCGCATGACAACCCGTAACCCGTATATGCAAACATAAAAAATCTATGCTGGTATCGTCGAAATGCGGTACTTTAGCAACTTTCTGCTAGCTGTCCATTATGAATTTCAAAAAACCGTTAGAAGTTATAATATTAAGTAGTAGAATATACTTTTGTATTGCCTGATCGGTCGGGAACCGGGCAAACCATCCGGCAGTATCAACCCGACGGTTGAACAGTACTCCGAAAAGCTGTCGGTCGGGCAAACTCCTACGAAGTATTGTAGTAGCAGAACACGTTAAAGATAGCTTTGCAAATGCAGGATCAATCTGAATATATGAAGGTATAAACTTCTCAATATTTTAAGTTTTACACTTCCTCGTCGGGGAAACAGTTCTAAAGACTCCACGTTTAGAATTTCTTCAACGTAGTAGTATATTTAGAGATCTAATAGTTCTATTGGTCAAATCCCCCTTGCTAACAAGATGTCTCTAGAAGGCTTGGCGCAACTGTTTCCCCGGCGAGGAAGTAATTTGAGCATTGTCAATTAAACAAAGTGCCACATCATCATTTGTTATATCCCTTCATTTTCATTCAAGTTGCATCAAAGCTGTCAATTTGAGATTTAGGATCTGCCAACTAAATAGAACACCGTAAACGAAAAAGCAATTTTGCAATGGGGATGCCTTGGCTATTAAAGTATAACATAACTTTCTTTGAAGCTGACGAGTATAGAATCCGCGCAGTGAACTTTAAAACAAGAGAAGCGATTCAATAGATAAACTTGCTGAATGCGGATGAAAAGGAAAAATATGAGGCAAGAATTGGTTGCATGCTTGGTGGGAAGAACTTTCAAATCAAAGTCTAGAAGGGAAGCAAGTCGCTTGTAGTATACTATATAGAGCTATAGATCCAAAGCACCAAACTAAAGTTACTTATTTCTTATTTCTTTCTCATCAGTAGCTTAATACGAACCTAAATGGTAAGCATTGCGTATAGTTTACTTTCAATTCCGGTCTCGACGCAACTCGTTCCCCTTAGCTTTGAAGGGGCTTTCCCATCCCGCCATATGTGATCATCTTGCAAAACTGGTACTCCGCAATGCCATATTTGCCCCCTTCCCTTCCAAAGCCAGATTCTTTAATGCCACCGAAAGGCGCTGCAGCATCACTAATCAAGCCTGTATTGACCCCAACCATGCCAACTTCCAAGGCCTCGGCAACTCTAAAAACTCGTTGAATGTCCCTAGAAAAGAAGTAACCAGCCAAGCCGACTTCAGCTGAGTTGGCGCTTCTTATAACTTCTTCCTCGGTGTCAAATTTGAAGAGGCCGGCAACAGGCCCAAAAGTTTCTTCTTTTGCAATGGCCATTTCGGTAGTTACGCCAGTTATGACCGTCGGTTGGAAGAAATTTGACCCCAATTCTGGCATCTTTTGTCCTCCTAGAATGACCTTCGCCCCTTTCTTTTCTGCATCTCTAACGTGAGCCTCCACTTTGCTGATAGCCCGATCATGAATGACAGGCCCATGGGTAATTCCCTCTTCGTAACCACCTCCCACCTTGAATTCTTTTACCTTAGCAGCCAACTTCTGTGCGAAAGTATCGTAGACTCCCGATTGGACAAAAATTCTATTGGCGCAAACACAGGTTTGGCCCGAAGAGCGAAATTTGCTTGCAATGGCTCCAGCCACTGCGGCGTCCATGTCTGCATCATCGAAAACGATAAATGGAGCATTGCCTCCAAGCTCAAAAGACAGTTTCTTCAGCGTCGAGGAAGATTGCTTCATCAAAAGCTTCCCAACTCCAGTAGAACCAGTAAATGAAACCTTCTTCACGATTGGAGACGTAGTCAGAAGTTCACCCACCTTGGCGGTATTCTTCAGAGCAGTGACAACGTTGACGACACCTTTTGGAATACCAGCTCGGTGTGCTAGCTCTGCGAGAGCAAGGGATGTGAAGGGTGTTTCTCCTGGAGATTTTGCAACTACGGTGCAGCCAGCTGCGAGTGCTGGGCCAATCTTCCGGGTCACCATCGCGGCAGGGAAGTTCCATCTGGGTAACGATTAATTACGTTCATCCTCGGGGCGGGAATATGTATATCTTACGGCGTGATGAGGCCGCAAACACCAATTGGCTCTTTAATTGTAACAATTCTATTCCCTGGAACTGAAGCTGGAATGGTATCTCCATAGACTCTTGGTGCCTCTTCACTGAACCATTCAAAAAAGCTTGCTGCATATGTGACTTCTCCCTTCGCATCTGCCAACGGCTTTCCGTTCTCCCATGTAATAATCTTGGCTAGGTCTTCGGAGTTTTCAACCTATTCAATATCAAGTTTATGCCCCCACTCGGTTGTGCTGATTGCGACATACCATTAAGTCGTACCATTTCCGCAGAAGCTTAGAGCGTTCTCGCCCTGTCTTAGTTCGGAACGAGGGGAATGCTGCCGCTGCTGCATCAATTGCTGCTTGAGTGTCCGCAGTATCGAACTCGGGGACAGTGCCAATCAATTTTCCGGACGAGGGGTCTAGGGGAGAGAGAAGTTAGAAAACCTTCTCGTATAGTTTAAGGGCGAAGAGCAGGAGCCAAGACCATACATACCGTTGACCTCAAAAGTGTTTCCCGATTTTGCCTTGACCCATTCTCCGTTTATGTACGCAACATCCGTCTTCAACAATGAGGGGTCATTAAGTTTGGGAACGCTGTGAGACATGGCGGAAGCTGACCTGAGGTATATCGAGGGTAGAGTGAAGCTTTGAAAGCGGCTTCGGAGGATTGTCCGCGAAGTAGAAGTATGGGATCTAAAGAGGGCTTTCATCGTGGCCCTTGGGGAGGGGTCCTAGTCGAAGCCAGAAATATCGACCGTCACGGTGGCAATGGCATACAAAGAGGCTAAGGGGCTTCAATTGGTCCAAAAAGAGAGTCAAAAGAGGGGAAACACACCGTGAACCGCAAAGAAGCTGACAGGTTTGACAGAATACGTCATTGTTGTGGTGGGTTCTTGGCTCCTAACTTTTGAGGCACCAAATCCCCCGCTAACCGAATAAGTCCGACAGCTAAGTTACCCCTCACTACACGCATCATACTGCCGAGAGGAGTAGTCTAACAATATATTGACCGTCAGTCTCCGGATCCAGCACTGATTTTCCCGAGAGCTCATTTCATATAATTTCCCCGACTATTGTTTACTTGGTGGCTCTCGGATATCTTCGATTACAGCTCAGGGCTACTTTCTTCTAGCTTAATCCTGGTTGACCTTGTCAGCTAAGCATCTTTGCGATGCAAAGACGACCCTACCTCCCCCGAGAACTCCTCAAGTGGCCGACTCTCTATTTGGTCAAATTGGCCTTGCACAGCATGTAGGACAAAATGTACAAGACTACCCCCTTGGTTGCACACTTGTGGAGATGTGCCTGCATTGCCTGGTTTGCCTGGTCTTACTTGCTATGTCAAGCTGTAGGAAAGAGTCTCGATAGTAAGCTGCTTTAGAGAGTGTTTCCCAGGTTGCCTTGCTAGGTACCGTGGTGGAGTCTGGGCATGATCACTTAGGTCATTCGGGTATCTCCTTGTTTTGCGTTTCAATTCTCGCTTGTGTTCGATGTGCTAGAGTTTGTTCGTTTGGTTTGTTGGTTTGACCATATCAACCCCTCAGGAGAAATGCGTAGATACCATAAATGAGGCAGCCTAGTCTCTTAGAGCTGGAGCATTTTGGCATCTTTGCACTGCAGCTATTTCGACTTCAGATCCCCTCGAACCTAGTTCACCTCTCAAGTTGGTTGATTGTTGGCTTAGTTTGCTATGCGAGGTGCAGGCGCCCTTGTCACATGAATCTTATCTTACTTATATCCGTTACAAACAATACCTCATCCTTCAGTTGCTAACTGATTATTTCTTATTATTTCTCATTATTTGCCCATGCCTATCCGCCAACGTATTGAAGAAATGATTCAAAGCACGCTATCATGCATGGCACGGCAGCAGATACTCTCTCCTCGTAATTGGTGCGGGACAAGAACGGCCGGCAGTAACCCCGCTTCCCCCGCCTTCCGCAGATATCCATCTTGACCAGCGTACGAAGTACATACATTACAGTAACCCCGCTTCCCCCGACTTCCGCAGGTTATTCATCTTTGCAGTACATGCATTGCACAACCACGAGACTACAACACATCGAAGAACTCATAATTTTCTACTCCACATCATGTCAGCTTTAGGCAAATCCCCGGTGATGATCTGCAAAGTACAGGGCCGATATTTTCCATATATTTTCGATCCTTCTCACCAAGTGTTACTTGATCCTCCCAAAAATTTCCCTAAGTCGGACAAGAAGAAAAGTTAATGATGTTTCTACTGTGTCTATCCCTCCTGCTGGCCACTGCCATATGTGCCTGGGGCGATGCACAAGGCAATCCAACAACCGTTGCCATCGGTATAACTCCACCGCTTAATGCTAGTGCCCCCATACTTGAAGCTTTTGTCAGCTACTCAATTGAATTCGCGTTCTTTCCGGACTTTGCAGGTTTTTCTATTCTGCTCTTAAAGACATGGAGTTTATGCTAAGAAAATAAAGGAAACCGCACATCTCCCAACGATTTCTCCAATAACCTTCTTAACAACTTAGGGAGCTTAACGGGGACAAAGCCGTATATTCGCGTGGGCGGTAACACACAGGATTATGCAATTTACAACGCTAGCCTACGGGAGGCAACAAATGGGACAATAAACGTCAGCAAATCTCCCGACTACCCAACAACCCTTTTCATTGGCCCTTCATTTTTTGATTCCTACAGCACATGGCCAGATACCAAGTTTATTCATGGCTTTAACCTTGGACTTGGTGCGAATAACTCAGTTGGATGGGAGACACTACTGGAAACTGTCCCCTTAGCATGTAAAGCGCTCCGCGGTGGGAAGTTGCTATGGTGGGAATACGGAAACGAGCCGGATCTATACTCCACTTCGGCTCAAGGCCCTGTTCGACCCCCTACTTGGAATGAATCTCAGTATGTCAGTCAGTGGTTGAATGGAACACGAGCCATTAGAAGCCAACTTGCCAGAGCGTGCCCCAATTTTCTGTCAAGCTCAGCTTATGGCTATATTGCACCATCGTTCGCCGGTCTCGACAACCACCTGAAACCTGTCCTAACTTGGCAGGACGGTTTAGACGCTGATAAAGACATTAAACTCATCTCATCTCATAAGTATGTTTGCTTCGCTTAGCATTTGCTTTGATAGTAGGGCTCACAATAGCTAGCTACATTAACGGCGCAACTTCGCCTGGCGTAACACTCCAGATCACTCTCATGAATCACACCTCAACAGTAAATTCGGTTTCCGCACAGGCCAAGCTTGCATCTCAACTCGAATACACTGGTATCCCCTTTATTCTCGGCGAGACCAATTCTCTCTACAACGAAGGTAAACCTGGGCTCTCAAACTCCTTTGGGGCTGCTCTCTGGGGTCTGGATTTTAACCTCTATTGCGCATCGGTAAATATCTCCAGAGTGCACATGCACCAAGGGACCAACTTTCGATACGCGAGCTGGCAGCCTATAGACACGAATATCACTACCAAAGGCACGAAAGCACCATACTACGGGAACGTAGCCGTTGCAGCTTTCCTTGGCGATGCGACGAAGAGCAGTATTCGGGTCTCGAATATTCCATTATCAAGCCCATTTGATGCAGCGTATGCAGCGTACGTCGATGGCCGGTTGGCAAGGGTTGCAATCATCAACCTGAGGGAATATAATTATACGATTAATGGAACAAGCTCGCTTCTGAACCCGGTGAAACGACCACAGCAGAGCTATACGTTTGAGGTAGATAGTAAGGATACGAATGTCGGTGTGAAGAGACTGTATGCCAATGGCAGCGATGCTCTTTCTGGCATCACGTGGGATGGATGGAGCTATAATTATGAGCTGAATGAGGGTCGGCCGGTGAGACTGAGAAATGTCACAACAGGAGAGAAGGTCGGAGTTGTGAAGAAAGAGGTCGCGGTCTCTGTGCCTGATTCTAGTGCTGTTGTTCTGATTTTCTGAAATTGAGTACGGTTAATCAGGTCACAGATGGAACCCCATTTTACTTTGGTCCAAAAGGAGGGTTTCGGTAGAGTGTAAGTAAAAATTACTAGTTGCACTATTAGTTCTTGAAGTACTTCTGATTATGAAAACAAAATTAACAAGGAGCTGATAAGTTAGATCTAAGAAGCTTATTTTATACATCACACTTATGACGAGCTGTAATTACAGCACATAGCTAATTGTGAATTAAGAATTTAAATGGCAATTGCTATAGCTGCACTGGTAGAGCTTTTATAACACGCCTGGCATGACATCAATTTCAATCGCTTTGAACACTAGCTATAAACGTAAGCTCAGGATGGGTAGAAACTAAGGGTATTTACAGGTTCCTTTGCATAAGGAGATAAAAGCAACTTCTATATCTTCGATACTAGTAGTAATGTGATGATGAAGTAGCCCAGAGATCTCCTACCTATATTTGCTAAGTTAATTGCGATGATACGGATATAATCAGAAGGTTGCTACAAGTCTTTTCCAACTTTAAAGTCTTCGAGGGGCCCGTTTTCGAAGTTTAAAGTTCTCTCTTTTTATACTCTCTGGTGTGACTTCTAAGTGTGTCGAAGGAACTCGTAGTTGATATAGTGAAAACCATTCCGAAGCGATTCAGACTATAAATCAACGAAGCCATCATCTAGCCTATAAGCCTGATACTTCAACCATAATAACGATATTTGTTCCGCCCTATTTCCAGCATTGATAAAATTCAGAATTATCATCCACCAGATTTACATCTCCAACACTTACGTAAGCACAAAGATATCCAAACCCCAGAACTCCCGTCCCCAGAATCGACATCTCGATCCCCCCAGCGCAAGAAAGACAGACCCAAACCGCAAAATCCGGGACCTCGAGTCCCCTCCCCTTTTTTCCTATCGCTCAGATGGAGAAAGCCCAAGCAGAAGACTACCTGATGTCTCTCCTCAACAAGACCTTCCGCGTCTATACCACCGATACGCGCATGTTCCTCGGGCACTTCAAATGCACTGATTCCGTGCGTACCTCCCCTCCCCCACAATATCAACACACCCACTAACCCCCTCCCCAGGACCGCAACATCATCCTCCAACATACCTTCGAATACCGCCGCCCTCCCCGCTCCACAGACCCCGCCCTAACAACCCAACCCATGACCTCGCGCTTCCTCGGCCTCGTCGTCGTACCCGGGGAATATATCACCCGGATCGAGGTGGAGGAGTTTGCGAGCCAGATGCGGGATCGGGATAGGGGTGTGAAGGGGAAGGGGAAGGGGAAGGAGGTTGTGGGGGGTGAGGAGGGGGGATTGACGGTTGGTGAGATTGGAGGCGGGGAGGGGGCGGAGATTGTGTGAGGGAGTGAGTGAGTGAGTGAGTGAGTTGATAGGGTTTGGGCATGAAAAGCAAGGAAGAAAGAAGAAAGAAAGAATATATGATATCAAAGCCTTGAGGATAAAGTCCAGGCACTCCACATAGGACATGCGCTGGGGAGAAAGTCTAGAAAGTCTAGCAAGATATCAATCAGCACGTCTAGACGGCTCGTATCTAAACCCCAGGACCGTCGTGTACAAACCGTCGCGATTTGAGACGAGCCGCATGGTGGGATGAAACGGCTAGGGAGAGATTTGTAGATAGTAGTAGGAGCACCGAGGACGAGAAGCTTGAAGCATTGAATGAAAGGCTCTTCAAATTCAGAAATAGAATCGGGGCTTGATTTGGCTGAGATAGCACGTATGAGACTAGGCTGTACTTTGGCGTGTTTTCCATATGCAAACCATCCCTCCCTACAACCTAGCATATCTCTTGTGCACAGGCAGTTTGAACTGTGTACTTGGCATTGTATAATTTATATCCTTTGGGGTGGTAGGAAGATGATGAAGTAGATGTACCAACTTATTTCTTTATTTATACCTCCACGGCAGGTTATACATGGCCTAAAAAAACTCAAATTACCATCTTACAATACCGTAAAGGGAGCCACAAATTACACAGTGCTCGAGGCACGATCCGCACATATATTATTGTAATGGCACTGCTCAAGCACAGATAACAAAGTTCTGATCCGTAAGTGCTATTTTTAATTGCCTAGCTATAAATACAGCTGCACAATGCCTCCCAACATCATCACTTCCAAAATTACTCATTACCTCGCTTCATGACCTCCACTTGCTCAAAAGCTTCCCTCCATCCACTATAGCCATCAAATCAAGCAAAAAGCAGTCATAACAGAAGATCCTGGGAATATCCACCAACCAATCCAGCCCGCTTCCCAAACTTGAACCCTCATTGCTCCTTTACTGGTATAACACATTCTCCATATCGGACAAACCTTCCCAACCCCCCCTTACATGTAACCAACCTGAGAACGTCCAATTCATGCGACGACCGCCTCTTGGCGGCCACGGATCTCACCATCATTAACATTGCTATCTTGGATGGATGATGCTCCAGCATCTTCCTCCTCTCCCTCTTCCTCATCATCGTACTCCTCTCCCTTGTGAGCACTCGCAGGAACCCACAAGCCAGACTCGCGATCATTCAAGGGTTGATCTTGGCCAGAGAGGTCATGACCCTCTGCATTTCTCTGGATATTATTGCGACGGCGTTGAGAAAGAGTGCGAGCATGAGGCGAGAGCTTCGAGGAGACAGCAGCATTGGCAGTCACCCAGTTCGTGAGAGCATTCTCGCAATCTTGTATGATGGCTTTGGAGGCTTCGTAACCGTCGTAGGCTGCGCGAGTCTCGCCTGGGGTAACTGGGGTGTCGTCGACGAGCTCCAAAAGGTGCTTTCCGTAACCTGCAATGATAGCAAGTTTCTCGCAATGTTCTTGGAGAGCATCGAATTGATATGTGTAGGCAGCCTTTAGCTTCTCACGGGTGATATTTGAGAGTTGGGCTTCGGCCACAAGGGACTCGGCCTCGGCACGAACAAGTTCTTGCTCGAGTACGACGATCTTGGGGGAGTTCGGCTCCTTGTATTTAAGTTGGGCAATTTGATCGGTAATCTTTTGCTTGCCTAGTCCATCAATCAGAATCTTGAACACCATAGTGAGGTTGACAATACTCACGGTCTCTGCTGGGTTGAACGGAAGCCTCGATATTTCGGATCGACTTGATCGTTACTCGGTATTGATCATAACGATCGACGTACTGGTCCTCGAGCTCGCCAATCTCGTAGAGTAAAACACCAAGCTTGTCCGTGACATCCGAGACATCCTCGTCGCATGCCTCACCCCAGATTGAAAGTTGTTGCTGGGATAATTAGTATTTGTTCAACTTTTACACAGGCGTCTCTGCTTACAGCGACTTCCATACGCTCGCGACCAACCATCTCCATGCTTCGCATAACATTTTTCTCCATCTTCACGAGTTGCGAGAGCTTCTTTGCCAGTTCTGGGCCGAAAGTGCCGGCAGTTTGTCGGCGAATAGCATGGCCTAATTCCATACATATTAGCAAAATGAAATCATAGATGTGGTATATGGACATTGCAGGCTTGCGATGGTCGTCGATTAAAGCAACTATGAGGTGGGGGCACGGATGCGATAGGAATGTGAGCTGCCTTATGAAGATAGGCATCAAAAAGAGCGACATGCGACTCAATCATGCGACGCAACAATTGAGCTGCGGGCTTGAGAGATCTGTCGCATGCCTAGTACTCCTAGATATCCACGATCTGAAGGTCCCTGTCGCTGCCGCATCCGTCGTGTTGGGAGTATAGAGAGGGGTGAAATAAGGGTTGTACTGACTGAAACCACCCTTGCCAAAGAGTCTTCCGGATTTAGTGCTGGATGGTGGTGGAGGAGGGTTTTGGAGTTGCGAGGCCTATTCGAGAGCATTAGCTGCTGCCTTGGAGAATACAAATCACGATGCGAAGAGCTAGTTGAAGCCGAACTTACTGTGGGAGCCCGCGATTGTCTCATGGAATATGTGCGATGCATCTTGATAGGTCTGAAGCTTCGAAGAAGTAGTGTATGTGGGTATGTGTGCGGAAGAGTGTATGCAAAAGAGGTTGACCAGGTGTAATATGATATTGTAGAAGGGGTTATAGACTCGTTTTGATGAAAGAGGGTCGTTGGGGGTCGGAGCTCTTGATGTTGCTTTAGTTGGTTGTTGATCCCACCTCCATGACGATCTGATGTAGTGACGTAGTTAGCGTCGCAACTAGGGCACGCTAGTCCCGAAGCAGGCCACCAGCAGTGGCACCGGCACGTGACTGGGCAGGCTTGCAGGCTCAAGACTCAACTTTCACTCGAGGCAGGGATTCCCTTTCGTTGCGCATTTGGACCCTGAGACGAGGCAGATTCTACATCCAGCCCGGATGTGCTGTTTATCGTGTTGTCTGGGCCCAGCCATCGCATGGGATCTGCTCCGGGATATCAAGTTCCCACGTTGCTCGTCCTCCTCCTTCAGGTTTTGGTCCCTGATCATGGTACGAATAGAGACGCCACTAACAGACTATTCAGGTGCTCACATCTCATTATTGTCTACGTCACTGCAGTTTTGTGTGATGGAAGCAATCTTGGAAAAGAGGCCGACGTGATGTTGCCAGGCGCTAGTTTGGAATGGTACAAACTCAGCGGGATGGGGTTACCACCGCAACCGACTGGTGGTGGCGGAGCTTGGGGGAAGACATTGGCCTGACGGGGATGCCGTCATAGAAGGGGACTTGGAGGACAGGAATGTGGATTTCACATGTATCTTTCTGGAGGAGTTTGTTGCCAGGGAGAGGGGATGCGATGTATTTACTGATGTGAACAATCAGATGTGACGGAAAATAACATAGTTTAGATACATGTAGCTAGGAATAGGTTGCTACGAAGAAAAACAGAAGCTGGAACGGAGGAAGCTTGATCTAGGCTTGATCCTCCGAGGCATGCCCCGGCAAATAAGGGTCGGCTAGCTCTTGAGAAAGCTGCTTGCATTGACACCTAATGGCTTTTAAGCTTTTGAATACAAGATACATCGGCCAAGTGCAGTTAGGAGATTTGCGAATGCGAGAGAGGATAAAGAATTTGTCTTTCTTCAGCTCGTGATTTATATATTGAAGTTAATCTTAGACAAGACAAGGTTGGATAGTTTCGTGTAGCGGCTAATCATCGGAAGTCCTATGAAGTAAACACCGACGAAATGAAGCTGTTTCTAGCTTTACATGTACCTCTATACAGCAAATACATTTTCACAACGCAAACCCGACTGAACATCATTGTTTATTTACTATTTCCAGACGAGAAGGAAACCTCATGCAAATTGTGATCGGGTCTCAGCTTGGGGTTTCAAACTTAGCAAGCTCTTCTGAACGCTTGGAAGCAATCGCTCGAGCAGTTATTGCTAAACGCGTCCCTCCCGTTGCACTCTCAAGGAGACGACAAACCTCTGAGCACGAATCCAGCAACCCTTTTTAGAGCTTCTACATCTCTATTTAAGCTTGCAACTAGATACAACCCAAGTGGTCCGAAGAAGCTTTAGCCTAGCAAGCCTGCATATGGCAGCTGTCTTGTTAGGATGAATGCAGTCACGTGTCTTCATCCTCATTCTCACACTCAACAAGCTCTGCTCAAGTCATACCTAGCTCCTTAAGGTCTAGCCATGAGTGCGAGAAATAGACGCAGCCGGGATATGTCTCGCACTACTGACGGCCCGACGGGCTCTCGGCTCTCCTCCGGGAAACCAAAGCCGGCATCGTCAACAGCACCTAAGCCATCAAGGTCTTCCGGCCCGGCTTTTATTGACCTTACAGCTGATGACGATGATGATCCAGAACCTGCCGTAAAAGGTGTTGTTGGTAAAAGGAAGAATGGTGGTGGATGTATTGATCTTACAGATACACCGTCCCCTCCTCCCGAAGCTTTATCCACTATGGTTGGGAAGAAACCAGCTTCTCGGTCATTGACGCCCACCGCCCAGAAGAAGCCAACTATTGTGAGACTAGAGGGCAATGAGCGGCCAGCTCCAAACGGTAATGCCTCATCTGCGTCTGGTATTCTCAAAAAGTCCCCTATTGGAAACCTGTCTGCAGCCAGGAGGTCGGTCACTAATGAGAGGTCACCGCCACGTTACGATTCTCCTTCGATTCTTTCTTCCCGGAAGCAAAATCTTGCAAAAAGTCCTCCTCTTTCAACTCCGAGTGAAAACAGTTCCAAGTTCAAGCACCAAGTGCACTCCTCGGGAATCAAAGCGAAGTCTTCCCCGTCTTCTCACGAGAATATTGTGGGGGAAACCCTTTTGGCTAACCCTCAATCGCCACTTCGAAATATGCTCAATTCTACTCCGCCTATTAGTGACTCGGACTCGGATGATGAGGATGATGATTCTTCACGGCACGGTCTTACCCCTGGGACTCCTTCAAGGCGCAACAATAGAGGATACGTCGAGCCAGCCGCAAGTATTGGTGCGAACTCTCCATTGCTAGAGCATCCTCAAAAACGGAAATTGAAAAGCCCGACTCAATCTCCACGTCCCAATCCTGAGGATATAGAAGATATGCTACTCGAATTCCGCCAACGGATGAAGCATGACCATGCCGAAACGGTTCGATGGCTTTTACCAGATGCAAAAGCAGCTATTGTGAAAAGAGCAGCATCACAACCGCATTTTACGGATAATGGGGATCCATTTGCACTTCTAACTCCGGCCTATTTACAATCTGGTCAACGTTCGACGGGCATCCATGTCCAAAAGATTAATTCAGTGGTAAGCTTTTTATGAAATCTTTATTATGCCGCCATAACGTATTAGATAGGTCTAACAGCTATGATAGGCTCACTATAAATCATCTAAACTCACAAAAGCTCAAACCACGGTGATTGCAAAGACTATCCCTGCGAGTAATATCCCAAAGGTACCGAGATATAATGCACATACCAACGTCGATCGGAATATTTTATGTCCGGATGATGGCCAGCTGAAATATATCCCCCTCTTGGGCTTAGACGACAAGGGGGACGTGAGTCAAAGAAAGCATCAGCAGCTAGTTACAGAATTACAAGAGCAATACATTGCAAAATTCAAGACCGGCCTCTCTACTCTGCAAACCGAGCAGGCAGCTCAAATTCGGTTCGTCTTCTTTTGCATTTGATCAATCATTCACTCCTACCTTCCGCGAGCCTAAGTCTCTCCATACGAATTCTTGCTGCACTAGATGCACCTTCACGCTCTCGGCTTCCAAGCACTTATTGAAAATAGTGCTGATAAGTTATAGACCTTACATAGATAGTTGGTTAGATGAGTTAAAGCTTGGGTTTGATCAACGAGCATTGAAGCAACGGATATTAGCCTATGATATTGGCCGAAACGAACTTCGAATGTCAGTTGCTGAGAGAACCGTTCTCCTCAAAGCCTTCCGAGAACCCCTAAGTGATGAGGTCGAGGAGGCAGCCGATTATTTCTTTGAGATCTTCAGCAAGGTCTTCTCTCCAGAGATACTAGAGGAGGTATTTTTTCCGTATGACCGTATAAAGGAGCTGGTTGGGACGGTGAGAGCCCAGTGTCAAAAGACTCCTAAAAAACAAAGTTTATCCGAGTCCTCTCACTTAGGAACCCACGCAGCACTCATCTGCCTAATATGCGGTCAAGCCGAATGCCAGACTCATGGAGAATATTACCGGGCTATTCTTGAAGCTAGCGATGACTCGGACGACTATAGCGATGACAATTCTGAGAAAAAGAAAGACCCGTCATATGATTACGCACATCGGCTTGTTGTACTACAGCCTGAAGACATGCTCCGGAGAGACAAGATTCGAAACTCAAGAGCTGATAACGAGCAGGTGCATGGGCGTATAAAGGGCAATGCTCCATGTTCGGCAGCTTGTTATAAGAATAACCTCCAGACAGACTATCCTATCCTCCATATTGACGATCTCTCCGACATGCTTCTTAGCCAAACTGACAAGCGCCATCGATCCTGTCACATAGCTTTTGGTTTGAACAAACCTTGCGCCCAGGTATATAAGAGCATCCAAGACTATGAAGAGAAGAATGCCGATAGCATCAGGTTTCAATTAGAAGCATCTCCAGTGGCAGTAGGACGAACGAAGCGACCTGAGTGGTATGATAACAAGCGCAAGGTTCTCAAAGGCGATTGGATGGACCTCACTTCCGCACATCTCCATCAGGTACACAATTCCCTCTTGTTTATGAAGCTCTTGACAGCCAAACCTTACGGCGTGCCTTAAACACACTTTCATAGGCAGACAGTCTTTCAAGGGGTTTATTAAGAATTCTGAACGGCTCTTGATTTGGCAAGATAAAGGAGAATGCAATTACGAATTTCTGCTAACGAGCTTATCAGGTGAGAGCCCAGATGTTTCCTTGTGCCCATGAGGGGCCGTGTAGCATAGACAACAATTACGGAAGCAATGAGAAGTCCAAATGCAGTTGTTCAAGTAATAACGTCCTCTGCGAGAGTTTCTGCTGCTGCCCCGATGATTGTCCTCGCAAGTTTACAGGCTGTGGATGTCCATCGGCTGGGCTAGCATGCAACTCATCCACATGTATTTGTATTCAAATGAATCGGGAATGCGGTCCAGAGTGTGGCACTTGTGGAGCCGTACCTCGCATCAATCCTGAAAACAAGTACCGTGATGAGCTCTTCACTACAGGTGAGACCGCGAAGTTCCTTCCAAGCTGAACATATAGCTAACCCCGCCTAGGATGTCAGAATATCTCCCTTCAAAGAGGAGTGTCCAAGAAAATGATGATGGGTGAAAGTCAACTAGATAATGTAGGCTTTGGACTTTATCTTGGGGAGCCTGCCAAAAAGGGCGAATACCTCGGGGAATACACCGGCGAGGTCATATCATCCGCTGAGGCCGAGCGTCGTGGTATTGTCTATGACCGCAAAAACCTCTCCTTTCTCTTTGATCTTAATGCCGATTGGGTCATTGATGCCGACCGTCGAGGCAACAAAACCCGCTTTATAAACCATGCAGATAGCGCTTCACATGGATTGAACTGCCGAGCTAAGATCGTGCTTGTGAATGGCGAGCATAGGATCAAGTTTATTTCTTTGAGAGATATTGAGATTGGCGAAGAGCTGCTTTTTGATTATGGAGCCAAATTCGCCGAGAAGCAAGGTCTTAACAAGACTCTACCTTCAGCAGAATCTGGGAAGAAAGGTGTCTTGGTAGGCCAAGATGCTTTGGATGCATTAGATGGGATGAGTCAGAGGAAGAAAGAGGCGAGGGGCGAGATGACTGCCATTCGTGGTGGCCATCGGGGAGGAGGCGGCGGGGGAGGGAGAGGTAATAATAAAGCTCGAAAGGTGGCAACGAGCAAGAAAGCTGCAGCCGTGGTTGTGGAATCAGCGCCGGACTTTGTCGAGGATGACGATGAAGATGATGAATTCAGTATACCACCCGAAGAGGATCATGGCGACGAAGATGAGGAGATAGTTTCTGGGCCTAAGAGGAGGCAGGTAAGAAGACCCGCGAGATATACCCGATAAGATCATAGCAGATCACAACTTTGGTCAACTGTTGAATTATAAAACCGCCCAAGTTAATAAATTATGAAACTATAAACTGTGCAGACCATGAATAGTTGAACTTCCCGTATGGGAAATTATATTTCTCACGTGATTTGGCGTTGATGACCTCTGGGCATTCGCGTCTTCCGATTACTTGCAAGATGAAATGGAAGCAACCCACACCCAAGACCACTAATTCAACATAAATCACAATCTCAGATGATCATCTCCATGTCTACTTATTTATTTATGAGTATAAATTACTGCTTATATGTCTTGCTATGACGGCCGACGATTCAGCAGAGCAACCGTCCATTGCGAAGGATCATGACACGCTCAAGTACAGTCTCCTCGGACCTTCCTTGACTAAGCCCGGGCAAGATAATGTTGACCAGAAGAAGGTAATACTACTTTCTTGATCCATCCTGCCGCATACTGACAGCCTGCAAGGTATCGGAAATAATCTATAATGCCTCCAAAGGCTCCAAATACTTTAATCGCGAAGAAGCCCGAGACCAGAACCTCACTGAGAAAATCGAACGGATATTGGCGAGAAAGCGGCAGCTCGAGAAGCTGGACCTGGCATCTGATAGAAAGAAAGCCGACGACTATATCGCGGAACTAGAGCTGTCAAGAGACTTGTCGCAAGTTGTGGTCCATATCGATTGCGACGCCTTCTATGCCGCGGTGGAGGAACTGGATCGCCCTGATCTCAAGGACGTCCCTTTCTCGGTTGGGAAGGGTGTCCTCACGACATGTAATTATCATGCGCGGAAGTTTGGATGTAGGAGTGGTATGGCGGGCTTCGTGGCAAAGAAGCTATGCCCGCAACTTATACAGCTACCGCTGAACTTCGACAAGTACACTGCCAAGGCTCAAGAAGTCCGCGAGATCATTGTCGATTACGATCCTCGATTCGAAAGTGCTAGTATAGACGAGGCATATTTGAATATCACAGAATACTGTCAGAATAATCATATTGGCCCGGAAGAGGCGGTTGAGCAATTGCGGCGGCAGGTTCACGAGAAAACCCATGTCACGGTTTCTGCTGGTATTGCAGCGAATGCGAAGTTGGCAAAGATATGTTCAAATCAGAACAAGCCGAATGGCCAATTTTTTCTGCCAAGAGATCGAAATGCAATCCTGGCATTTATGAGAGATCTCCCAACCCGTAAGGTCAATGGGATAGGCCGAGTTTTTGAACGAGAACTGGATGCTGTAGGCGTTAAGACATGTGGTGACATATATGCATACCGGCAATATCTATCGAAACTATTTGGCGAAAAGGCCTTCACGTTCTTGATGCAATGTTATCTCGGCTTGGGAAGGACGAAGATTCAACCAGCAGAAGAGTACGAACGGAAGAGTGTTGGAACAGAAAGCACATTTGGTGAGATGGGTAATCCCGCAGAACTGCGAGCTAAACTGCGAGCTACAGCTGAAGAGCTGGAAAAGGATATGGTAAGAACTCAGTTCAAGGGCCGGACCTTGTGCTTGAAGATCAAACTTCACACTTATGAGGTTTTCACAAGACAAGTGATACCACCGAAAGCGATATACCTAGCTGATGACCTCTACAAATACGCACTTCCTATGCTCTCCAAACTCGAGCAAGAGTTTCCAGGTCTGAAACTACGACTCATGGGACTGAGATGTACACATCTCGTTAGCATGAAGAAAGCAGACACCATGGCCTTCTTTGGCTTCAAAAAACGCCACCCGAGCGAGACAGGAGACAGCCCATCGGAAAACGCAAAGAGGAAAGCAGACGTCCTCGAAGACGACACCGACCAGTGGGAAACCTGGCCGGACGAGCTGCTCTTCGAAGACGCCGAGAGGCAAGAACGCGAAGACGAGATGGAGGAATTAGAAAGTCTGAGTCAGGAGATCGATAAGAGGAGGCATCATGGGAAGGAGGTGGTGCCGAATCCGAAGAAGAATGGGGATGGGACCGTAGAGGAGGAGGAGTGGTGGGATTGTCCCATCTGTGGGCGGCCGCAGGCTGCGAGCGAGAGGGAGTTTAACGAGCATATTGATTTGTGTCTGTCGCGGCAGACGATTAGGGATGTGGTGCAGGAGACTTCGGAGGAGAGGTCGAGGGATCATATACCGGTTTTGAAGAAGGTTAGGATGAATGGTGAGAGGGCGAGGGATAAGAGGGATCCGAGGCAACAGAAGTTGTTTTTTGGATAGGTTAGCGGTGGGGTAAGTGAAATGTGTATCTATCCTTGATGGTAGGGATATTTTGGGACTATCATCTGTTGGCCTCTTACATGAGCGTGGGAGTTGGAAGGCAGGTTGCTATTCAGGAAATCAATTACTTCGATAGAAGCACTCTAGAGGTTCAGAGACTTTTCAACTTTTGAAGTCTTCCTAGTGTTAAACAGCACTGGTGATAGAGGGTTAGTGGCACATATCTTTGCGATATTGCTGCCAAATGTTTTTCAAATGAATAAGTCACAGCCTCATTGATCCAGAACGTAGGGCGGAATAGTTCATTGTTGCAACGCATACAATCCCAATCCCAAAACCTCCTCCATGTAACCCATAGGTATCCCGTCATCGAATCATTTCCATCATCGGTTTTTTCAGTCAAGTTTTCCGTCGTTTCCATATACGCCAAGTCAAGTCAAGCCAAGCCAATGTTTTCTCCCTCCCATATGCACGATAGACATAAGCACTCACTCAATCAATCAATCACTCAAGCGCCGCCCTCCCTCTTAGCATATTCATCCTCGATCCGCTCCTCGTACAGCTTATCCGCCTCGGCCTGTGTCTTCTCCTCCGATGGACTGGTAGGGTCCTCCGTCAGGATGCCCTCCTTGATCAGCTCTTCCGGCTTGGGGCGGTGAGAGATCTTCTCGTTGAGGGAATCGGCGCGCATGTGCTTCTCGAGTTCGCGCTGTTGGCCTACGATGGCTGGGGCGGCGGTGGAGTCGGGGAGGATGTTGCCTGTTGGGAGGAAGGGGGTTAGTAAAAAGATGTAATTACTGCTGAATTATAGACTTGGTGGGGGAGGCAAGGGAGGGAAAAGGTGGGATAGAGAGAGAGATGAGAACATACGCTCAACTAAATCGTCACGATTAGGACGTTTCTCCAGTCCCTTTTTGAGGTTGTCGGTAATCCGCTGGCGCTCTAGTTCGTGTTGTATGTTCTGGAGAGCTCTGTTTACCCCGCACCAGTTAGCTCGGAGCTCCCACGGCATAAGAAGCAAGCTGGGGGGAAAGAGGGACGCACGGCGCAGCATTCGTATCAAGCAGGATATGTCTATCCTTGAGCTCTTGGGGGTCAAGACGGTGCTGGAGGTGTTTCTCCAGGGAGTTCTGGCGGATGTGGGAGGCGGGGCGGCGCACGGGGGAGATGGGCGTCTCGTCGATGACGGCGTCGCGGGGTTCGGTATCGGGGTTTTCTGCCATCTTGTAGGTATAGGTTTGTGTTTGGTTTGGATGGTTATGAGGAGGTGGTAGGAGGCGAGATGGGTGCACTTTATTTATGTAGGTTGGTCGAGGGGTGGAGTTGCCTTTTGGCCAGGTGATCGCGTTTGGATGAGAGAGCTTCTCTATGGCAACCATGCCGAGCCGAGTCGTCTAAAATGCGGGGCTGGGTGAAGCTCGCTTCGGGTGCTACCCCGCGTCCTGCTTTAGGAATAATTAATCGACACTTAAAGATAACTAGTGTTTCTTCACTTAAGTTGATGCTTCGGTCGGTTTTGGAAGTATAATAATCCAATTGTGAGATTGTACTTAGAGAGCCATGAAAGGCTATGTAGAAGAGGGGCCAAGCATTGGTTGCGTACTACCTCTACTTTGGTGAAAACGTCATACAAGTTCAAATAACCCATAGCCTAGTTCTAACTCTACTACTGTACTTGTAACTGAGTCTCATGTGAGGGTACTTGACGATTGTATATAAAGTAGGCAGAATGGGCAAGCAGCTTTTAGCCATCAGTTAGCAAGTCGATTTGCATTAACTATAATCATAGGAGCAGTACCTTCGCATCCAATTGCCAATCTTACCTCAAGGAACAGATATGTACTTTGGTGGATATGCATTGATGGATATTTAGACTGGGCGTTAATAATAACCTCTTAATAAGGCCTCTATTACTCCAAATAGAAAATTTAAGATTGCTTGTGCTATCTGTGAATCACCACTCTCCAAACAAGAACGTCAATATAATAAAAATATATCCTTCAGCATGTAGAAGGACGCAATCGTATTGGCTATCAACCTTGTCTAGGGTTCACCTAAGAAGGAGATGCAAGTCCGGCCTCGTACACATCCAAGACCTCTTTGCCACATATAATATCCTCCACCTCTCAAAGTTCCCAATCCATGCAGAAACCAGAGCTCATCCCTATCCCCTCTTACTCCATTTCGGAAATGACAGATGCGTTGAAAGCGTCATTCCCAGGCTCATCAGGAAACCACCCCACAGGCACAGGCCCATGCCCACGATCACCCTTATTAAGCCAAAGCCACGGTGGGCAATCAGCCTCCAAGCATTCCTCGAGCCACCACGCGATTGAGCAAGAGCTGCAATTACAACGTCTGTATGCAGGGTCGGGCATACGTCGTTTGTACTTGAAGATCCCTGTGACACGGTCGAGCACCATATCTGGTGCCGATGCGTTGCGGCGGTGGAACGGCATTCTTGCCGTATTATTGAACGGGTTCTCTTTCTGCTTTGGTGGTGGAGATTGAACGTGTTGGCGGTGTGTGGTTTGGTGAGCTGGGCTTGGCTTGAGGAGATTTTGTTTGTGTTTAGTTCGAAAGGATTGGCATTGGATGTATAGGGCAAGGGTCCTGGTAAGAAATTCGTATCTTATCGTGTCTGAATAGTTTGAGTCTTGTCACTATTAGAGGAGATCTTTGCTTCTTAGAGATGGGAATTTTGTAGTCATCTGGATCGGTATTAACATTTTCGTCGTATTCTTAATTCTTCTGATTCACTATGCATAATCCCTCGCAGCTTTGTCGGTTCCCGCTAGTCTTATTCACTGCCTGCTTTTCGAAATTAAACTTGATTTTTGGGTGAATCTATTTTTCACTACATCAGAAGTCTAAACACCGACCATGGTGACCGCTAGGGCTTAGGTGTAGTGGTATATAAGCTCCAGAGGCCAACATCTCGTCCTCCCTGCATTGAAGCCTATGAAAAAGAGAGTATATCAAGGTTACATTTTTTACTTCCGAAGCTATACTAAGGTGAAAGAAGTTTTAGTTGAAACCTCTTTTTTGAAGTACTATGGAAAATGGATTTTTTTTCACTGCAAGGAGCGATGCAAGCGCAAACAAGCACGTTCTGCCTGCTGGAACATTATGCATAGTTCTGCAGCAGTAACATGATCTTTCCCTTAATTATTCTGATACAAGGAAACAATCTCAGTCATCGTCACCACGGCAGATAGGTTGGGCAATCCGTCAATTGGGTAGTCGAGGATGCTGCCAAGACGCTTTAAAATTAAGAGAAACAATTAGGCATCCACTTGATATACAAGTTAATGAAATCAGTCTCACACTTACTAGTGTTAGATAAGCTTTATCTTTCCAGAAAATCATGACTTGGAGTGCAGAGTTTATTAAAGTTGGGCGGGTCAAGTGTTCGGGCCGTTGCTTAACCGGAGCGGGAAATCCAGGCCATAAGCTAAGCGAGCACAACCTCACCCGAATTGATCATAGAATGCGAGGACTGAGTGTTCATGAGGTAGGGAATATAATTAATCACATCTGAGAGAGGATTGATAGGTGGTTATGAGCTGGAGGGCATGTGCTTTACACGTATGACCTTGTAAATTGAGACCTTTAAGTGAGGGCATTCCAGCATGAAATGTTCCTTTCTATGAGCTTCAGCATTAAGAGGTCATTCAGAACTGTATTTCTGAATTACGTAGTAGCCAGGCAAAAACCTTTTACGTTGATATTTAAAAGATAGACAAAAGCTCCTATGGCGAGTTACGAACAACGTAAAAGATTCAAACAGAGTAACGGCTTGCTTCTGGATATCTAAGGCGTGAGTACAGAGTTGGATTCATCTAAGAAACTCCCACGTCTACCACCATCTGTTCAAGAGATTAGAAGTGAAGCGCTCTGTTCTTTCTTCTAGACATGAGGTAGCTCCCTATGGTTTATACATGTATAAAGGCATGTCTTTATTCCTGTTGGTGCAGCCCTACCACAAAGTTTAAAACAAAAATAGCCTTAACTCAACTACTCCTGTTTTAGAATATACCTCCTAAATTGACTCATCTATCTACATAAAGTCAACCTCTAGCTATCTATCAAATTATCATCACTTAGTAGTCATCATGGCTTTAAAGCTTCTTATCTTCGCACTTGCTTTCTGCTAATAGTATATGCTTGGTCTTTAGTTCGCTATTTTTGCAACTTCAGCTTCGTCGTTACAGCCCGTACGAAAACTACCCAGGGGTTTTATAAGAAAGACATCTTTTTATCTGATTTTCGTTCACATCGCCAACAATATGCAAGGGGTCCATGAGCTCTCCATTGTGAAATGTCTAGCCGTAGATGCTATTAAGTGGTGGCTTCTTTATGTTTCGGGATGAAATATCATCCTTCCGAGCGGTAGTGGCTAGTAAAAGAGAATTGGTGGGTTCAATATTTCGAGAGCTGAGTAGAAGTTAGGCGGTACTTCGGGAATCGAGCTAGATCTTTGCACCGGGGTATTGGGAGAATTCAGTTGCCCGGATTTCACGGAGTTATGTGTATCGTTCTACTATTTCGTATCGGTCAAAGTCTACAACTGGTATTGATAGACACTTATTAATAGACAAACGAGAGCCACCCCCGCCTACCCCGCCATTTTCGTCTCATCTCATTGGCTAACAATAGCTATCTTTTGCACCACCGCTATAGGATTGGGTAGAAATTCCGAAACTCGAGTTGTGCAAATTATGCATCGGAGGAATTTAAGGTGCGGCTTCCGATGAGAAGTGGTAGCTGATCAGGAGGATCGAACTTCTCAACTTTAATCTTCGACCGCTTTTAGCTTCAAAACACCTTTCATTCTTTTCAGTATCACGCTGAGCCTCTCAAACCCCTCCGAATTAAAAGAAGGACGTTGAAATTGAGATATCTGGCTGACCAGTGCGCACTATTTTAATTTTGGGGTTTCCCCGCGATTCGGTAAGCAGCATACAATTTAAGGTTGATTTGACTACGACCTCCTCTCCCTCCACCAACGGAATTTTATCTCAAAGGATATATTGCAATCAGACCAAATCATCATGGCAGACTGGAATTTTAACAGAGGCAAACAGGTAAATAGCCAAACACATGGCGGCATACGAGACCAAGAACGCTGTTCACCGACCAGAGAGCATCGATGACCAGGAACCAGTTATACAGGAACCTGTACACAAACCACTCCATAGAAGACCGTCACATGCAGACCGAAATCTGTCAGATCACGAGAAGAAACAGCTAGCAGCATGGGAAGGGCACGATGCTGATATTCCATCCAATGAAGGCTACATTCTTGACGAGCAAGGGGAATTGAAACGAGTACAATCCATAGCGGAAAGACATCGCAGAGCATCGCTAGCATCAAGGAAAGACTTACATGAAGCTATTTCCAATAAGGATCTAGAAGTTGCAAATGGGCCCTCGGTAGAAGAATCCGATGAAAATGTTGTGTGGTGGGATGGTCCTGGTGATCCAGAAAACCCGATTAATTTCAGCAGATGGCTGAAGATTGCAAACATTGGGGTGGTATCTGCAATTTGTTTTGTTACTCCATTGGGGTCTTCGATGTTTGCTCCTGGGGTACCCCAATTGATGAAGGAGTTTCATAGTGATAACACACTTCTTGCTGGGTTTGTGGTATCGGTATATGTCCTCGGATTTGCAATTGGGCCATTGTTCTTTGCTCCACTATCAGAAATATATGGGAGGATGCCGGTTTATCATGTTTGCAATATTGGGTTCATCGCATTTAACATAGCCTGTGCACTGGCTGAGGACCTGAATATGCTCATAGGCTTTCGCTTTTTGGCAGGCGTTTTTGGAAGCGCCCCCTTGACTAATGGTAAGAATGGTTAAGGCTTGGTTCTATAGTATATTCTGATCATAATAGGTGGCGGTACCATTGCAGATCTAATTATTCCTGAACAAAGAGCACGAGCAATGTCTGGCTTCGTCATGGGCCCTATCCTTGGGCCAGTTAGTGAGTCTTCATGCCTCTCAAGCCTAGCATATTCTAACTCTCGGCAGTTGGACCCATAGCAGGCGGATATCTTAGCCAGGCAAAAGGTTGGCGTTGGACGTTCTGGGTTCTTAGTATGCTCTCTGGCGCATTTGGAGTCCTCGGTATCTTCCTCTTTCGAGAAACATATGCACCAGTCATCATAGATCGCAAAACTGCCCGACTACAAAAGGAAACCGGAAACATGGAGCTACGATCGAAACTTGATGTTGGATTATCGCCAAAGGACTTCTTCCTCCATTCCATTGTCCGCCCAGCAAAACTCCTTTTTATGTCGCCAATAGTACTGTTTTTGTCATTATTCGTAGGTCTTGTATATGGATATCTCTATCTTCTTTTTACGACCTTTACAACGGTTTTTGAAGATACCTATGGCTTCTCAACAGGTTCTGTTGGCCTCACCTTCTTGGGCCTCGGTATTGGGTCTTTAGGCGGTATGGCATACTTTGCATACACTTCAGATCGACAATTTAAAAAAGCGCAAAAGGCAGCTGAAGATGCACAGGCAACTAGTGGCGAGGATCAGAACGAAAATGCGAGTACCAGTTCAATGCTTGTGAAACCGGAAGGGAGGATTTCCATGCTGCTTCCTGCTTATGCGCTCATTCCCATAGGGTTGTTTATCTATGGTGTAAGTGTAGTTTTACTCTTTGTAATTACATACCAACTAAGGTGAAATGCAGTGGACAGCACATTACAAAGTCCACTGGATCGTTCCAATTTTATCCACAGTCCTCATTGGAATCGGAAACATGTCGGTCTTCATGTGTATCTCCCTCTATCTCATCGACGCATTCACTGTCTACGCAGCTAGCGCTCTTGGTGCAAATACAGTCATTAGAAGTATTATGGGAGCGGCGCTACCCTTGGCAGGTCAGAAAATGTATAAGACGCTAGGACTAGGGTGGGGCAATAGTCTTTTGGGGTTTGTAGCGTTGGCGCTATTGCCAGTACCGTGGTCGATTATGAGATATGGGGAGTGGTTGCGCACGCGGTTTGTTGTGAAAAATTTATAAGATATTGACAAAGAGTTGGGCGTAGGGACTGAAAGGGGGGAGATATGGAGATTTTGTTTACAAAATGGGTTGGCATGGGATATGTTTTATAAGAGTAGTACTATCACAACCTCATAAAATTGCCTCACCGATCACATGTAGCCTGAGAGCAAGTGCAGAAATGGCATTCTTCTAGAAGTTCTATTTTCTTCCATACAAACTTTATTTATTCTTAGTATTTGACAAGTGAGGTCATTTCTGTCATCTTTTCCGATGCCGAGGGCTGTCATGCTGGAAGTACCGATCAGTGTCGGGAGTAGCCAGCGACTCGTTTCGGGTAGTGCCGGGTAGAGTCAAACTCCAATTTCGACGAGGAAGCACTTCTTGCTATAGTGCCGAGGTGGTTTGTCATTAATTTTCTGAGTACAATATGCCCTTGGATGAGAAAAAAAGTGTGAGTTTTGATTGACATGAATTTGTGGGGTGCGATTTGATAGTGTTTCTAGTAAGGGAAATAAATTTGGAAAACAACATTTGCAAGGACACTTCGGTGTCATATGAATACCTTAACTTCATTAAAATGGTTTTTCTTTTGGCAAACTTCTTCATTGACTGTGGTAGTAGAAATGCCTATTATGACGACACTTGCCAGCCGGGATATTGGTGCTGGTTCAAATAAGAAACCAGAAGTAGCTTGGTGTAGCAATATAAAAGGCTAAAGGGTTAAAGCGGCTAGAAGAGAAAGGAGTCATTTGTGATTTCTAATCCTTAGTTGGGAAAGCTATTCCCTAGCGCTATAATTAGCTTGGGGTGCAGGTACTTATTCTCGGTCGCCCTCCAGCAACCTTCATCTTTTCTCATCACCGCTTTCGAAGATTTTTGACGACGTTAACAAGTAATTACGACCCCGGAACTTCTATATCTCTATAATATCTCTAAGACGCTGCTACAACATTACTACAACATTACTACAACATTACTACAACAGAGATATTCTAAAGTTATCTTCAGTACGTTCCTACTACAAGTGTTCTTCACCACCAATTTACTGACGAGAGAAAGATTACGACAATTCTTAGATTACCTCGACGCCAGATTTTACAGAAACCGACGCTCAACAACGCATATCTATCTAGCGGAGAAATTCAAATCGCCAAAATGCCTTCTCGAATTATTCATTCCAGCACCCCAGCTTTCGTCCTTCGTGAAAACGTTATCCAGTCTTCTGACGACCCAACGCCCAATGCTTATTTCGACACCGAATTTCGAATTCTCTGGATTTATCACGGCGAGATATACGGAAACCCTGTTTCTCATTTCTCCTCCATCGGCCCACTCTCGCCAAACGACGAACTTGACAACAGCAACACAAAACGCATTATGCGATATGCTAGGAGCGTTCCTGTTTTCCGGAAAGATGTCATCGAATCTCCTGACGATCCACTTCCAAACGCCTACTTCGACTTCCATACGAAGCTCCTGCGATTCTATCATGGAGGAAGTGACAGAAGGAGCCCACCTGACTACGCTGCTTCCGAATCCGACTCCGACGTGGGAGAATCTCTCAACCCTAACTTGTTGAAGTATGCTTGTGCGGATGACCTTCCTCTACAAAGCAAACACGACATGCAGCTTCCAATCCCATTGCGAGGAGGCCAACAATGCCGCTTCGCCAACGGCAACCACAGCCTCGACATGCGCACCGGGGAGATATACTACTATATATACTCTCAACATCTCCTCCATTCCATCCCCCTCTTCGATGTTAAGACTCCATATGACAACGAAGATGGGGAAGAATTCAAACTCGATGAGAGGTTTTGGGTCCAGTTGTCAGAGAAATGTACTGAAAAACGGGAGTGGGAGATTTTCTTGGAGATTTGGGGGAATTGGATGATACCTGCGACGGGGAAGTACATCGACGAGGTTATTACGGATGAAGAGGAGGATGAAGAGGAGGGAGTGATGGTTATGAGAGCGATACCAGCTCAGTAATTATTAGACGCGATTTGAAGGATGAGGAGGATGAGGGATATGAAAGCGACGTCGAGACAGTTATCGGCTGATAATAGATAATAGATGAATAGGAACTGGAGTTAGGGCTGGAATTTGGGAGTTTGGGAATTTTGTTATGTAGAACTGTTTACCCTTTTCTTAAGAAAGGATCCTCGAGCACATATCAAGCACGAGTCAAAGGGAGAAGACTGGAAAGATTAGCTTTCTGGGTAAAGCCTTTTTCTACTACAAATAAAGAATAGCACCAATCATTAATGCTATATTAATAGGTGATGTAAATATGACTTAGACTAGGTATCATGTTTTTCTTCTTTCCTTCTCCTACCGAAAGTTAGTGGTCCGATTAATAGAAAATAAACTCTTGACTACGAGTGCTCCATCCGCAGCTCTTGTTTTCTCTTCGTATCCTATACTTGCAACTAAAAGACATCACGACGATGTTCAATGTAAAATCCCTTGATACTTGAACTCTGAAGCTCACGATGATCTGAAATAGGACCCGGGTTTAAACCCAAACCTTCTAATATACACTCAGAAGTATGGATCCTCGCTATATAAGAACCGCCTCGCGTATTCCCCTACCTGTTCTCATTTCATAGTGATCTAAGTAGTAAAAGAACAGACAAAATTATACCCCTTTCAGGTGATTTACAGCATGAGCGCTTTCATCACTTTGAGGTGAGTGAATGCTAAATACCAACATATCCCTCTCATTGTTAACATACTTTTTCATCAGCAATAGACCTATAGTCCGCAGACAGCAACTCAAAGCAGCATCACACAACCCCCCCCCCCTCTCTCTTTCATAACCAGCAAAAACTAGCTAACTATCAATAGCGAGCCCAAAGCAGCATAACACAAAACCGTTTGCATCCAGAATCAACCACAGCATATAATTCCATCATATATAACATTACCACCTCCACGAAACAGCTATTATAAACAACAGCAGAAAGCTGTACCACAACACACCATTTCCCCACCCCGACTTTGTATCAAAATCTCAACAACACAACGCAGCATCACATAAACTCCTAGCTTTCTCTACTATCAGTATACAAACATCCACCCCAACACACCAACACAAACCACCATCACGCAAACCCACACCATCGCTTAACCCACTTCCCCTCTATCCAGCACACACAATATTCCCTTTACACCTCCATTCTATCCATTCTATCCATCCATCCACAACACTAACTACCTATTACCACGTGATATTACCACGTAATATATCACCTACTTTGCAACCTCCACTTAACCAACCATCCATCCATCCATCACTCATTCCCGATCCAAAAAACCAAGAGAACAACCTGTCCCTCCCCCCTTCTTTCCAAACATTTTTACCTAAAACGTTTTATAACCAGTAGGTAGACCCGCTCGGATCATGTGACCCAAACGTCCGCAAAATGAATACCCTGGACTCCTTTCCACAGCTCCTTTGTCTCTTGAACTATACCATACCATCATATCATGCTGTAATAAAGCCTCTATACTTTCTCACAACCCCGCCATATTATTTCTAGCCTCATCCAATCCATCCATCCATCTCTACAAGCACAATCTCCATGTCATACCATCTTCTGATATTATTATTAGTGAAGTGCTATTTTATTTATGCTACCTAACACTAACTACCTAGCTAATACAAAATCATCTCACTCCCCAATGAATGCATATGCTTGCTTGCTTGCTCGTACGCTCCAACAACCACAACCACAATCCGCGCCCCCAGTGAAGTATTTGTTCTACTCCTCAGATTTAGAAACAACACAAAACCGCATCATCAAGAAACGTGTCTACGCCTTTGCAGCCTTAGCTCGCTCTTCCTCTTCCGCCTTCAGGAACTCCGCATTTATCCGTGCAATCTCCTCACGTGCTTTCACATCTTCGGGGTCCTCGAGCTCCTCGTCATTCAGGGAGGCAACCGGTTCAGACGCGATGGGGGCTTCAACTTTGACGGGCTCGCTCTCGGTTTCGGGTACGGCTGGGATATCCTTTGGTGCCTCGACTTTCTCGACAACAGCGACTTCCTCGACAACAGGCGCAGCCTCTTCAACCTTCTCGGCTTCCACGATTGGTACGCCCTCTTCAGCCTTCTCTTCCACAACTGGGACAATCTCTTCCACCTTCTCGGCCTCAACTGGTTCTGGGGTATCAATTTTGGGGGGTTCTACTTTTTCTGTAGAAGCTGGAACAGTAACCTCTTCGACGACTGGCACCGGGGTCTCTTCAATCGCGACAGGCTCCTCCGTCACGACAGGTTCTTCCTTCACGACTTCGGGGACGACCAGCTCTTCAGCTTTTGGCTCTTCCTCTTTCACTTCCTCTGCTGCTTTCTCGACTTCGGCAGGTTTTGCTTCCTCCACTTGTGGCTTTGTGACCTCGGCGGTGGTAGCTGCTGGAGTCTCAAGTGGCTCTTCCTTGGCCACTGGTACCTCTGGTACCACTTCAACCGGAGCGGGTTCCTCAACAACCTTTTCTTCCTCAACAGCATGAGCCGGCTCCTTTTCAGCAGCCTTCTCATTATTCACTGGCGAAGCTGCGGCCTTCTCAGCTGGTTTTGTTGCCACCTTTGTCTTCGTGGGTGCAACGGTATGGGTCGTCTTTTTCGCAACAGGCTTGATATCCTTCGGAACAACCTTGGCATGCAAAGCCTCCTTATGGGCAACCTCCTTATGGGCAACCTCCTTGTGGACTTTGTGAGCGGGGCTAACCTGTGGTGTAATATGTTTTGGCCCATCTCTCGTTGTTGGTCTCTTCATAGACTGTGACCGCCTTGGTGGAGATGCTGGTCCCTTCTCAGCCGTTTTTGAGGCCGAAGCAGTAGTTGGGCGCATCATTCTGGCCAAAAAGGAATCATCGGGAGCTGCTACGGAGCTGGCAATACTTGGTCTCGAGGATTGCTTCTTTAATGGTGGGGGGCCAATGGACGGTCTGCTGCTTCCTGCCTTCAACGTAGAAGGCTTGCGAGTGAGAGTTGGAGTTTTGGCTGTTGCGCTAGCACGGCTGGGGGACCGAGCGATGGAGTTATGTGCTTGCAACGAGTGAGTTGTCTGGATATTACCAGAAGCACGGCTGAGGGACTGTCGAGGAGGTGGATGTACCGTGGTAGCTGTTTTTGAGCCCGACGAAGCAGTATGTGCGGTCAAAGAAGCAGGAAGCTTGACTGGCCGAGTTGGGGATTTCGGTCTCGGCTTGTTGAATCCCGATCGTGGTGGTGATTCTCCTATCCTGGTTTTTGGGGTAGACCCGTGTGCCATAGTGGTTGGAGGCTTGCTGGCTGGTCTAGAAGAATTCCTGGGGGCCACTGATGATGCACGAGGAGCTCTCTCCCTCTTACGCTCAGTCTCTTTCTTGTGTTCTATCTCTCTCTTGTGTTCTGTCTCTCTCTTGTGCTCAGCCTCTTTCTTCGGCCCAGTCTCCTTCTTAGGGACAGCTTCCTTCTTAGGCTCAGTCTCCTTATGATCTGGAGTCTTCGTTGCCCTCTCCTTGGCATAACTTGGTGTGACTGGTGTTCTGGGGAGAGGAGTTTTGGCTTTATTTGGGGAGAGTTTGGACGACGTTGCTGTCTTGGCAGTTGATATGGGAGCAGGTCTTGATGATGTCCTCGCGGGGCCCTTTTCAGCAGGCTTTGATGGTGCAGGTTTTGCGGTACCATTTGCATGAGTATTTGAGGGGCCAACGGTTGCAGGCTTCTTGTGCTCAATCTTCTCAGTCTTCTCGACCTTCTCAACCTTCTCAATCTTGGGTTCTATCTTTGAGCTCGCAGGCTTCGGCATTTCCTCCTTTGGCGCAGCTGGCTTGTCTCCCAACTGTTTGTCTGCCCCGATAGGGGGTGTCTCCACCGCAGTCTCTGGGACAATGTCCTTGATGGCAGGATTGATCATTCTGGCTTCCTTCTCGTCGGCAATTGCCTCCTTCATCTCCGCAGTCTCTTTGGAAGTGGTCTCCCCCTCGGCACTAAAGCTAGTTCGTCGCTTTGCTAGGCTGGGCTCACCACTCGACTCTCTCTTCAAGCCAAGTTGTCCTCCCGTCTTTTCCACGGCGACAAAGCTGGTTCGTATTTTTGAAAGGGGTCGTGGAGAAGTGCCCTGACTGCCGCCTCCTACGAAGTCTTAGCTAGCATTCTTCAACCGCACAGGAGCTACTCACCTATCGAACCAGCGGCTGGGGACCGGCCACGATCTGGAGTGTCTCCATCCTTATTCTCGAACATGGCTCGGAGGTTGCGGACACCTCCTGACATCTTGGACGATCTTTCCAGACGCAAGGAGAGAGAGTTGTTCCTGCCTTTTCGAGCAAGCCCGAATGATTATCCCTTCCGCAGAAAGAGTGGATGCGAAAGTCTATCCTCGGATTCCCAAGCGTTGGCGGTGCCCGATGCGAAGTCCAGAGTTGGAGGTCAGAGATGGAGTCGGATCCAGGTAAATGTAACCACCATGCACCAGGTCACACGAGTGTCTAAGATTAATTCCTCTTAGTCGCGGTGCCGATGGTGTGCAAGCAGACAAAAACACGCTGGTCTCAGGTGCGACGTTATGAAGGGGTTGTCCGTATGCTGTACGCGACACGGTTGCGATAAACAACCAATCCCGATACGGAGAATGTATGGAGCTGCGAAGGTGTTTGTTTGTTCCCTTCACGTCCTTTGGGGCAGTTCACGTCGCGTCGGCGGCCAGATGAGATGCAGGTCTTTTATGAAGTATATTATTGAGTCTTTTATGAAGTAATACACAGAGTGATTCAAAACCCCAAGAAGGTTTTCCAGTCTTGGGCAGCTCCGCTTGAAGGAGAGTGAATATCAGACAGAATAAGGGGTTGAAGTATGCGGCAGGGATATCGGGGTTGGGATAGTGTTGGTTGGTTGCAGACTGCTTTGTGCCGCTCTTACCGCCTGCCTGATCCGGTCCATTCGCTACTGTCTGCCAGATCCTGACGACCCTTAACCTTAACAAAAATTATTTAGACCGAGACCGCAAGGGTGGTGTCATGCTTGCAAAATCAACATCGATAACTCTCAATGGCTTCTAGAACTCTGCGAATAGGTATGGCAGAATTGCCAATTGACTCATAGGGACAATCTCTCTAATATATATCTTTCTCTATAGGTCTGATTGCTGGCGATGGGATTGGCAAGGAGGTCATCCCGGCAGGACGTCGCATCCTCGAAGCTCTCCCCGCCTCTCTGAAGCTGAAGTTCGAATTCGTCAATCTCGAGGCTGGTTTCGAGACTTTCGAGAAGACCGGTGTTGCTCTGCCCGACAAGACCGTTGAAGTCCTCAAGAAGGAATGCGATGGAGCTCTTTTCGGCGCAGTCAGTTCGCCGTCCCACCCGGTTAAAGGATATTCATCCCCAATTGTCGCGTTGCGCAAGCGCCTCGACCTGTATGCGAATGTTCGGCCTGTCAAGAGTGTAGGGACGGCCAAGAACCCCGTCGATATGGTCATTGTGCGGGAGAACACCGAGGATCTGTACGTCAAGGACGAGCGGACGTTCGATGCCCCTGATGGGAGTGGGAAGGTGGCTGAGGCCATCAAGAGAATATCTTATAAGGCCTCCTTCAGGATTGCCGCCATGGCTGGGGAGATTGCTCTGCGAAGACAGAAGGTTAGGGACAGCGGGGTAGCAAGCATACACAAGTCCCCCATGATCACCATCACACACAAATCCAACGTGCTGAGTCAGACCGATGGACTCTTCAGAGCCACCTGCCGCGAGGCTTTGGCAAACCCCAAGTATTCCGGTCTTGGCGTCGAGGAGCAGATTGTTGATTCTATGGTCTACAAACTCTTCCGCCAGCCAGAAACATACGACGTTATCGTCGCTCCGAACTTGTACGGAGACATTCTCTCCGATGGTGCCGCGGCGCTAGTAGGATCTCTGGGTCTAGTTCCAAGTGCCAATGTTGGCGACGGCTTTGCAATCGGAGAGCCTTGCCATGGCAGCGCACCCGATATCATGGGTCAAAATATTGCCAACCCGATTGCAACCATTAGAAGTGTTGCCGTGATGTTGGAATTCATGAACGAAGAGCTCGCTGCCGCTAAAATTTACGCTGCAGTCGATGCTAATTTGGAAGAGGGAAAGTTGTTGACTCCTGATATGGGAGGAACAGCCACTACCACCGCCGTTCTTGCAGATATCTTGAGACGTTTGTAGGTGTTTGAAAATAGATAAAATGTGAATAAAAATGATAGACATTCACTCTTGGTCAAGGATCTATGTAAAGAGCCAGAAGTGTTGTAATTGACATAGATTGGAAGTTTTCTGCCTTCATAAACATCATCCTACATCACTCATCATCTCCGGATACCTGATAACGAACTATCTTTCATGGGTGAAATGCCAACCACCCTCTACCCGTAGCCCAGAACTCATCCTCTTTGTAGTGAGAGTCCCGAAACGCCTCCATATGCTGTTGATATCATATTGTACACATCCACCTCCGCACCTCTCTCTCCTATCCGCTATACCACCCTACACAAAAGCATCCCCCCAATCCTCCTCTCGGCACACTCCCTCGACTCCAAAACCCCCTTATCCGTACTAACAAACAAACATTCCCCCGGACTCGTCAACCCCTTAACATACCCCGCCCCTCTTCCCCTCACAATCCTCCCCAACCCCTCCGCATCCATCCACAACCGATTCGTCGGCTTGCTCACCAGCTCCATCTTCCGCAGCACCGGCTCGTTATTCCAATACTTCAACCCCAGCCACAGCCGCCTCGTCGCGATGTTCTCCTGGGTGACGGGGTCGGGGACGTAGGACGAGAGATCGTGGATGGGGGGCGGGGTGAGGCCGCCGCGGGTGACGGAGGAGAGGAAGCCGGCTGTTTGGAGGGAGAGCGTGAGGGCGAGGAGCATGTTGGTGGAGGGGATGGAGGTGAGGCCTAGGCGGGCTTTGGAGGCGTTTTGGAGGTGCGAGCAGACGTTTGCGAGGTGCACGAGGGACATGGTGGCGGTGGATGGGTTGTGAAGAGGGTTTTGGGTGGTGGGTTGGGGGGCCCGCGTGGGCGCAACGGGGGGAGGGGGGCCACTGGATGGGTGAGGTTGGAGGCACGATTGTGGCTAGAGAGGTGGTGAGCGGATGGGTTAGAGTGATAAGGATGGTAGGTTAGTTTACCTTGACGATGGAGCGGCTGCGTGGAGTGTAGAAGTTGCTGATGGAGCGGCAATTGCTTGGGGGGAGTTGGTCGTGATGTTCTGCTTGATGCTCTATGTGAGGTTCGAAATAATTTTGCCGAGCCGAGAGAGGTTAGCGTTGATGTGGTATCTAAGCTCTAGGATGTGGGAGTGTCAGAGTTGCAACTGAAGGAAACCTATACTATTTGGCATTCTTTTTCACTTTAACATAGAGTGTCACTGTTTCAGCTAGGTACAAGCCAAGATTGTGCTGAAGTCTGGAAATCGGCTTTGCATGTTGATCACGTGCACGACATATGGAAGAAAAAAGGGGACTTTACTCCTTTTTTGCTCGATAGAACACTAGAAAAGAAAGATAACGTAGAAAAATATGCTCTGGGATACAAAAATGCTATACGATATTCAAGCTATCCTTGGTAGAATTTGTCGAACTCCTTTTTACAGCCACAGAACTTTCATCACCTAAGCTAGTTTGACTTCCGAAAGGAGGTGGGAATTTAACCTCGCAATCATACCAAAAGGTAGAATACTACTAGTCCCATTTATATATATATTCTGTAAAAGAATCACCTCCAAAATCCAGTGGGAATAGCTATACCTTTTGAATTCTTCTCCACATACCACCTCGGCTCATCCACTTGCTGGTCTTAAAAAAGGTCTCGAAGTCTATTGAAATCTAGTCTTGGAGAAAGTCATACCGCCCAGGTATCATTAAGTAACAAGCAGAAGGGACGCAATAGCACTCGCCAACTTAAACTCTTAAACCTCGAAGACAATGTTGGGATTCAAATTTCGAATTCACCTAGTATTTTATTGTGGCCTGCTTATGTTGCTTATGGCGACATGCGAAGAGTGGTAAAGCAATTGCAATTGGGGCAAACGATCACTTGATAACTCTACGCCGTGAGAGCACTGATGAGACTAGATATCCAAGAGCATTACTTTGGGCCCTGATTATAACTTAATTATGTTCCTCTGGAAAGGAGTGATCCGTACTACGGGGATGATTAACTTTTGAAGAGAGATGTTAGAACACATGAATCCTAAAACCTCTTGTTATAGAAGTAGAATTGACCTAATTTTCAACCCAAAAAAAACTTCCTCTTCCGCAGGTCTTTAATGTCCTTGTCGACTGTAATAAGCAAGGAGAAAAGAGGCTGTTGGAGGTGTACTAAACTGATCGTTCGTGGTAATCATATCGATGAATAGATATTAATAAAATAACTTTTGTGGTTTATGATATAAACCATCATTCGGATATCAACATGAGACAAGTTATTTTAGAGCGTTCAAAACGAGCGCTTAATGGCGAGAAACGCCAGAAGAACACTGGCGGAGATTTCGAGTGGTCGTTGAGGCTTGACGAGGGGCTATTTATAGCAATCTGCAAAGAAACTCGCCGACTCACAAACGGGAATCAGCAAGAATCCCCCTCCATCAGATCCCGGGTAAGTAGCGTCCAATTTTAAAGCTTTCTATTTATTCTATCCTTTCCCATCCGTATTTTTCACTCAGTTTGCAAGTACAAACCTGCATTGTCGTTCCTTGGGAAGTGCCATTGATCGAAACCATGGCAACGCGGCCCGGAGAGGATCTGGTTGCCACACTGTATGTTTGCGACCAATTGCCCCACGTCCGGATGCATTCATCTGACAAGATATAGCTTTGCAGATGTTCATTATTTCTACGGGCTTCCTACAGTCAAGCCGCCGCATCATCGATTCGATAAAGGCTCATATATTTATCTCTTCGAGAACGGTTCCCAGAGAAAAGCGCGCATCGAAGTTGCGAACAATGCAGGCACTCCGGATCAAGATGCATTCGACGGATGTGGGATTATACTTCCTTTGGATAACAATTACTGATTTCCACGCTAGACTTGGATGGGACTCACGTCCAGTACTCGTATAAACAATCGAATCTAGTGACAATCACTGTTGAAGGGCCCAATGGTCAACGAAACACCCCCATCGAGATCCCAGAATGGCATCTGCCCACGTTCGATCCAAAGAATGAAACCAAATACATGTATAGGCTCCACAGCCTGGATGTATACTTTTGGACAAAGGAGGATGCACTCGCCTTTCTGAACGGGATACGGAGGGTAATCCCCCAGCAGCAGATTACTGTGCTTGATGAACCGGCAGCAGCTACAACGCATGTTGAAGACATGAGCGCAGTGGTCCAAAAACTGGAGAATGTGGCAATTACAGATCCATCATATCAGCAAGGTCGCACAAGGGATTCTCGGACAACCAGTGCCACTTTCCCAGGACCACCCATCTCGGCCACACCCAATAGCCAAGAAGCTTCAACTTATGCGCCATTAGCATACAACCCAGCAGCACCAGCGGCCCCTGAAGCAATTCAGTACAGGGAAAAGACACCACCCCCAGAAGACGGAGCAGCCAACCCTTTGATGACAGCGGCAGCTTCTGAACAAGGCCAATCCTTCGGGGCAACAGGTGCACCATTCCAACAACCTTCGTTCCCGGGCCCTCCTTCACATCCCCCCCCCCAGCAAAGCTACTTTTCAGGACCTCCATCAAGTGCCCCGCCGTCACAATTCAGCCAGCCGCTTCCTTCTGCTGGCCTCCAGTCGCCGTATGCTCAACATTTTCAGAACTCCTTTGCACCACCACCGCTTGCCCCAACATCTGCAAGCCTGACAGAAACACCACCGTCTGCCTCTGCTCCCCCAGCATATCAGCAACAACCTTCACACATCCCCATAACCCAATATGCAAACTACCCTGGCTCTCCTGGTATGTCCCCTCCCGTATCGACCCCTGGGCTCCCTAGCGCTGGCTTCTCATCCCCATCCTATCAACCAGCAATATACTCTCCGGCAGCCCCTCCTGGAGGGTTTGCTCAATATAATTATAATCCCCAGTTGAGCAATACTCAGCCGCTGATGACCGACTATTCGATTCATCAGCAGGTATATCGACCTACAGAGGGCGAAGTTGCTCACAGGACAAAGAAAATGAAACCCCCTACTGGGAGGTTGGAGCGAGGAGCCGGAACCGTCGAGAAGGGGGTGGGGAGCTTCCTCAAGAAGTTGGAGAAGAAGATTGGGTAGTCCCATCGCTGTTTTGTAATCTTAGTGTTGTGCGATGTGCCCTGATGTGTTTGATGATGTATGAAGTAGCGTCGAATTTATGCCTCCCTCAAGCCTTGTTTTGTTTCTTAGATTCACGAATTATGCAAATTGGTAAACGAATCGGCCGTCTTTTGTGTTTTTCTGTGGATTCACAGAATTGTCACTGGTGGGTTTTTCTAGCGATGCAGATCAAGGATCCGACGTCTAGAAATATACAAGCTCTCTAAGTATAAAAAACTCAATTAAAACTGATTGAAATACTCCTATTTCTCCTTTGCTCGTAGTTGACTTTAATCTTAATGTTCAGGTCCTCGGTCTCTCGACTTTCTTCAAATCATAATCCGCGACTCCAAATTGAGAAATCCAATTCTACTCGACCATCGTGAGATACTCAAATATGCCTCCCATCATAGCAAACCCGGAACCTGCTTTGAAGTCCTCGGCATATACAAAATCGCTCTTCTCACGCATCTGTACTCTCAAAACACACCTTCTGGCACACCAGACTAAGAGCTTATATATGCAAGATCATCCTCCCTGTCGGAAGCATCGTAAGATATGCTCATAGTTGGATCCGACCAAGCTCCAGCATGTTCATCATGTCTCCCATATGATGTATTCGATTGAGAGCTATTAATGGTTTGTATAGAACATGTGCTGCGTAGGCATTTGAATTATGTGGTATCTCGAGTGTTATTTGTCTACTGACAGGGGAATGTTGAAGGGATTGAAAGGTGCGCAGCAGAATTGGGATGGTTGTGCTTTAGGCGAAGATACTTCGCTGGGTCAACAAGCTAACTTACTAAGGACATTTGCCAGCGTCGAATAGTTCCAGATTACCTCGCGATAGTGGGAAGGGGAGGATGAAGACAGTAGAAGTTATGGACATAATGAATTTGAGTTTTTGTAATGAAAAGTATGTTTTGTGAAAAAAATGATGGGGCCTTGAATTTTGAAAAGCGTAGGATTAAGAAGAGGTTGGATTTAGACTTGTGTTCTCTCTGCCAAATTGTCGTTCGATGAACTTTATACGGGCCATTTTTTAAGCCAAGCAATTGAGAGCGGTATCAAGCTCTTTCAAGCGAACGATTCCAGCCACATGAGGGAGTAGAAATTCAGCAGAAATTCCCCTCCGGCATTCTTTAGCCTTGTAGCTTCTCCGAGGTACGAAATAACAAAACGTCTTGAGTCGATTTAGCTGCTGACCATTCTCTCCTAACACCGCTCTTTTCAACGAGCACGATCTATGAGAGCAGGGTATAGCCAGCCCCTTCAGATCGGAATTTTCGGATTTCACATTGCTTGGCGGGAAGCTGTAGGTTTTACAATACTCGTATTCTGAACGCGCCCATGGCCCGATGTAGTCGAAGGGGCTCAAAGGGGGAGACTATGAGCATACTCGTATTGAGCGGAGGGACTGGTGGCGGGTATAAATAGAGCATATGCAGTTCGTGTTCAAACATGCAGGTTTGTTTTCTACGCATCGGCTTGGTGCCACCGCAAACTTGAGTGGAGACCAATTCAAGTCCCACCACAAGCTTGTGCTCAGCCCGCTAGATAGCCCTACCACCCCACCGCGATAGGCAAGATACATCTACAGCTCTTTAATGAACGTAGATTCTCAAAACTTTTCTATGCCAATCTCGAAGATGGGCTCTCCGTAGTCAACCTGGTGCTGCCTACTAAGAAACTAGACTTATGATCGTGAAGTTATCGCAGGTTCAAAATATAGGGTGGGGGGAATCGAAGTGCCCCAGTTTCTCTCGTATCACCGGCATATCATAACCATCACCAACGCCACGAACGCTCTGGTGACGCAGTATCGATTTTACAGAAAAAGCCAACGCCCCTCATATTTTCCTCACGATTATCTGATGCCAAGCATCGTCAATTTTCGTAAGGGTGTTCGCTTGTCAGCTCGAGACTTCTGTGCAGGTGTTGATAGGACTTACAAACATCATATATGCCATGGCCAAACTTGCTCGGCGTTGAACCAGCTATTATTCGTACATCGGCCATGACAAGAGGAAAGTAGTTGTGAGTGAGAACAACCCAACTCTGAGGGTGCCATAGTCTCATCCGCACCTCACCAGACAATGACCACCACCTGCTGGGCGTCTCGCAAGCAGGGTTTCCAATATTGCAATAATACGATGCTTGATCCATAATTGCTGCGCTTGCTTTTTTATTTTGGGAATTCCAGACCTTGAATCTTCAACTTCGATCTTCGTATATAATAGCCACCGACAACCCGATTGCAAGCCGATTGCTCTCCCATCATCCTCCTTTTGATACTAATCACCGAAATAACGATGGCTCTACTCCTGCACAAGTTGGGAAGAGGGCACTTGCCTCCCAGCTCTTCCCTGGGCCACGACACCAAGCGAAACCGACTCCATAAAACCCCTCCAGAGCCCAAAGCCATTTTGGCCTACAAAGAAATCTTGAACGCCGTTGGAGCGCAATCCTGCTTGACGGTTTGTTCGGGGGCTGGTGATGACGGTGTTCTGCCCCGCCCCTGCAAACAGGACTCGGAGCGCTCGGTCGCCAGCCCCACGAAGCCAACCACCCATATTAGCTACCTCCTCCAGCCGCAACAACCATCAGTTTCCTCTGGAGACACCATGAGTATCTATTCCACCGACGAGATGGACCAGCAGAGCGGTAGACGAACCCGCGCAAAGACGCCCATCCTCGCCATCGGCCAGTTGGAGCGAAACTCGGTCATTCATCCCATCGATCGAGCCCAGGCGCTCGCTTCCGAGTATATATACGAGCTACCAGAGCGAACAATAACTCCATATATCATCGAACAAGCAGCCCGCGCCAGCCCCCGACCCCGATTGCGAAAAATCAAATGCCAAGTCAGTCTTCGGGATCTCATCAAAAGCCAAGCGCAACTCGAGCGCTCGCCGTCGATCAATGGCTCCGACACGGATACTCTCGTCGGGTCGCCCACCTCCCCCACCTCGCCAACCTCCAGCAAATATTATTATCCAGCAGCCCAAGACATGCCCCCAACGCACGCGTTTGAACAAGACCTCAAACCCGATCTCGACTGCTCATCCGACACGGACAGCGAGATCGGCCTCAAGATCTGTCTCGACATGTTAACCACCCAACTCGCCACGACGCTCTTCCACCCGCCCCCCGCCGGAACAGAAGACCAAGCCTCGGGCCTCGAGATCCTCCTCTTGATCGAGGCGTACGAGACGGCCCAACGACACGTCAAGCAGAGGATCCAGAATGCACGGGATGCGCACGTGACGGGGACGTCCTCGGCCGGGGATCTCGACGCCATAGATCAGGTTCTGGCGCATTGGATTCAGGTGCTCTACTCGGTGTACGAGTGCTCGCAGCAGGACCGGTGCGAGAAGAAGGCGGTGAGGGATCATTGGCCGCTTTCTCAACAACCGGTCGTCGGGCTGGATTCGCCGTGGTCGATGAGGAAGGGCGAGGAGTTTGTGGGGAGGGGAGGGAACTGCGAGGATATTTTGGTTTAGGCATGATGATGATGGTGATGATGATGTGGGGGTTTGTTTTTATATATGGGGGATGGGGATGGAGTTCATTGGCAAGAGTTCATTGGCAAGGGGTCCGGCGTTATACAACTTCAAAGCGTGGTTTGGTTGGGTACGGTGTCACGGGAAAGGGATTTTGCGAGGCCATCTAGGAAAAGGGGGAGTATAGCAGGAGTCGATCTCACTGTTGTGAGGAACACCTCAAACTTCTTAACGTTCATTTACGGCATTCAATTTCTTTTTATGAGCATCTTTAAGCGAGCCTCGATTTAGATCTTCTGTCTCATTCCGCAACTCTTTCTAGAGGGTTTGGCGAACGCAAATAACAAAAGAACTTAATATATATTTAACATCTCTCGGGGTTTGAAGTTAAGGTGTATCATCTGTCTAGGTAGACTGAGGCTAACCCCCTTTTCATTAAGCGAGGCACCAGAGGATAATACAAACGACACAAGAGGGCTGCTGTGAAAAAGAGGTAGATGAATAAATCATGTCAAGTACACCGTATTGATATAACATCATTTCCTGATAATACCGCCCAAACCCGTGTCATGCCCAACCCAAGACTCCAGCCTAGATAGATACCAAACCCATGACCCCATAGACACAAACCCGACAATTCGGGTTGACAGGTACCAAGCCCCAATTCATGACCAGCATTCCCCAAACTCCATAGGCCATGACTCTTTCTCAAAAACTCCGACAATGCTTCTCTGCGTACTATGTCGTGCTTGCGGACCAAGATCCACCAATAGCGCTGTACGCGGTCGTCTGCTGTTACACGCTATTATGCCCTGCTGTTGCACGCCCATATGCACCAAACTACAATCCCGCGCGAGGCTACCAAAATGATATCATCATGCTGGAGGCAAACATAATTTGTGTCAGCCTCACTTCAAGCATAGCCTTCCCAAAAGCCTCGTTTTCCGAAGATCTTCTCATCCCACGTTCCCTAATCCTAATTGCCTCAAGTTTACCTATGCAATCTTCTCTCATCCCTCCTCCTCCGCTCTCTGTTGATGCGCGCATATTCCTCATAGGTGGCATCCCCGCTTCTCGGGGCTGTAGCGTCATAAGCTCGGGATTTGTGCTCAGTAACTACTAATTTGCCGTCTTTGTATTCCTTCGAGGTGATGTAGTAATTATCTGCCACCAAAATGCTCTCGTTAGCAAGTGTGCTATACTTGGTGTGCGAATGGTAGTGTAGATAGGCAAGCGTACCATTATCTGGGACTCGATTCAAATGTACTTCGCCTCGGGTTGACCTAGAGCTCTGTGTTGTTGATTCCGCCATGCTCCTGCTGTCTCTTGAAAAGGATGTTGTTCGAGAATCCGAGGAGGATGCTCGCGATTGAGATTGAGAGGAGGGGTAGTGGTGGATGACGGCTGATTGGGTACTGTATGTTTTCGATAGCATAGCTCTGTTTGTTATAGGGTTCCCTGGCGAAATCGAATTGCGGAGTTTTTATTCGTATTTTGGAGGTGTGTTTGCGAAGCACACGAAAACTTGATGATATTGTGTGTTTGTTGAATGTTCCTATATACCAAAAAAGCACGAAAAGGAGGGGGGAAGAGGGCTTTATACTGAAGGGAATTGTCCATGAGAGATAGCCACAAGACCTACCAGAAGGGCGTATCGAGGCGCAAGACAGCGAAAAAGAGACCAAAGGAGAGTTGCCTGGTGGTACTTGGCATTTCAGGACTGCGCCATGACTTCACCGAGACCGTTTGGTAGAGAGAGGACTCGCCGTGACTCACATGGTATCTGTCTAGTAAACCGGTCTGGAAACAAGCGCAAGTGAAGGGGAGAAAGATGAGAAACGATGCCGCCGGGAAACTTGAGTTTAAGGCTGCTTCGCAATTCGAGAATATCTGCCGGCCAATTGGCATGCAATTGGGCCTGACGGGGGGGAGAGAGTGCATGGGTCCAATAGTAGAGTCCTCGAGAACACGGGGTGTTTGTGTGCTTAGCCAATGTCCCTTTTACAGCCCCAGACAGATTATGAGGCTTCCCGAGGCTTTTTCTGTCGCTTCGAAGCTGATTCGGGGAGTCATAAGAATGCTCTTCCACCGTCAATGTTTCTGCCCCTTCGCCCCTTTGCCCTTTCGCATCTGTGGAATGAAACCGGTTGATAGGACTCATTGTTGCCTTGAAAGTGTGGAGATGGCTTTGAAGGTCTGGATGGAGGACGAAAATGACTGACGGGGAGCCCAAGGATGCCCAGGCAGAAATTCCTGAAAAGGATGACTCAGGGTCGTGACGAGATCCCATAAGGGGTTTCGGTGAAGCCATCGCCAGTAATCAAACTGTTGTAATCGTAACAGGCTCGTAACGTCTTTGGCGACGATGCAGATGAAAGCGAAGAGAACAAACATGTGGTGATGTCAAGAGCAAAGACGTTGAGGTTGTTGATTGCCGTCACGGGTGCGGGGTGAAGCCGATCTAACCCGATTCAGACTCCCACTTGATCCAATGGAACTCGACTCGGACACAAAGAGTGTTCCACACCGTTCAACCTCATTCAACGTGTCCAGATCTAGGTAAATATCCCTTTTTAACCGCAACTTCACCTCCATTTCTACAATTAATCTCCAGATTCTCTACAATTGCTCACCATCCGCAGATCTCGACATTTATATCATTACCATGAAGCTCCTCGCCGTTTCCCTCGCCGTTCTGGCGTCCCTCACCTCCACAGTCCTCGCCGCAGAGGTCAAGATCGAGGTCACCAGAGCCGTCGAATGCGATCGCAAATCCCAGAAAGGCGATAAGATCAGTGTTCATTATCGGGGTACTCTGGAGAAGGACGGGAGCGAGTTTGATGCCAGCTACAAGCGGGGTCAACCCTTGAGCTTCGTGGTTGGGAAGGGAAGTGTTATTAAAGGGTATATTTTTAATTGGGGCTCCCGAGGGACAGCTGCTAACAATGACGTAGATGGGATGACAATCTTTTGGATATGTGCATTGGGGAGAAGAGAACTCTTACAATCCCTCCGGAATTTGGATACGGCGATCGAACCATGGGCCCGATTCCTGGCGGAAGCACTCTGAGTACGTGTCACTTCCCAATTCTATTTATACTTCCAATTATCTTGTCCTATTAGGACTTGACATCAACAAAATATCTGCTAATCTTTTTATGTAGTCTTCGAGACTGAATTGATGGGCATTGATGGCGTCAAGGCACCTGAAAAGATTGTCGAGAAGGCCTCCAGCAGCGCAGAGAGCAAGGCAAGTAGTGCAGAGGAGAAGGCTAGTTCGACTGCTTCAGGCGTTAAGGAAGCTATCAAGAGCAAGATCTCCCAAGTGGTTAATGCTGCGAAGACAGCACTTGCCGACACTGATGATCAGGAGCACAACGAGTTGTAGGTGGGTTGAATCAGGAATATCACTGGGTATATATGGGAGATACAAAAAGGTGTAGAGAACGCTCATCTTGGATGTTTGATCTCGGAATATAATCAACATTCCAGACAATGCAATCTTGCTCCTTCCTTTCAAACGCTGAATTGGAAGATAGGCGTACATGATATTATCATCATGTCTCAGTTGGAGATATTGATAACAAACTCCCTTTGCAAAATTGCCTATGATCAGCCTAGGTACTCTCTTTACTCTTCTACTCTTGAGATTTCCTTTTTCTCAATTGATCCTACCGTTCAATTGATACTGTAAAATCTAGTCTATTTGTTTTTAACAAAACGATAGCCGACCAATCAAAGTCGTCGTGGCGCTCGTTGGAAGAGGGAAGGGGGTCGCATTTTCAAGTTTCAAACTCCCACTCTATTTATTTAAAAAGAATCCCACTCCTAGTCCCATCTTTCTTCTCGGCCTATCTTTACCTTTGTCCTTCACGGGATTTGAAACTCAGCATCCCCCACTTCCCTCTTTCCCTCTCTCTCCTCTGACTTCCCATGTTCACAGCCAACTCCGAGCATTCTCTCCTCAATAACTTCATACTTTTAAAGTAAACTACCATGTCTACATTATTCCCTACACATCGCAACCAAGGACCACTTCTTTGCATGTCGCCTATATCCTAGCGCATTTCTAGAACGACAACGTTACTAGTTAGGGAGTTTTGTCGAAAGCGTATTAGGTTGTGAGGACATAGTTTCAGAGTGGCTTCTCTTTGCTTAAGATTTATAAATAGTTATATTCACCAGCGTAGGACTAGTAATAGAGGATAGAGGGATGCCGCCTCGGTTGGGAAAGGTAGAGGAAGAATGACGACGCAAAGATTAAATAGCAGTAAATGCTCATTTTACTTTATTTTCATGGAACGCATAGGTACACACTGGTGAATGTGAAATGGATAGCAGAGGGGTCGGCGCGGGATTGCACGCTTGGTCTCTTTGGACTGGGAATGTTTTGATCGAGTATGTTTAATATAAGCAGAATAGTTTGCATCTTGGCGGGGTAGGCGTCTTTTATATGCTCTTCAAGAGGAAGAATGTGGATTGTTGTGTTTTGTCTTGGGTGAAGTTAGGATATGATGGATTGCGAGTTGTGAATTGAAGATTTTTGATTGAAACGCTGGGATTAGTGACAGAAGGCTGATGGAGTGGCTATAAATAGCCTAATGGATGCTTCTTAAATCTCTATCAAATTCTGAGATTTCCACTGATCGACTACACCTGCTGCCTTGATACAAGAGCTTATACCTAAAAGTTTCTTTATTCTAATGTATAAATAATCATGGACGACGGGCCCTTACGAAAATGTTTTCCATAGCGGTTACGGGTAGCTAACACTCGTTGGTTACTACATAAAGCGAGAGGTGAATTTGTGGAGTTAGGATTCGGCAGTGGAATTGAAACTAACAGCAATAAAGACTTGAGGCAAACCCCGAGAGTTAGATTACTATGGAGGGTTTAGAATGAGGCTTCTTCTTCAATATTAATGGTTTTACTTTAGTCGGATCGATTTCAACAGTGTTACACCCCAAGGATCTAGCGAAATACAACGATTCTATAGATAAACCCTACAACGTATAGACGGATTTTGAAAATTTTGAAAATTCAGCATTTTTAAAGAAAGCTGGAGCGTGTTTATATACATCCGAGAAAGCGTGGTAGTGAAAGATTAAAATTCCTCTCGTGTTCTTTTTCTTCAATGCAACCTCATCCTAGGCAGGAAAATTCAAGGAAATTTGGAATCGCTAGGCGGGAACCAATTGTATGTCATTATAAATAGGCTCTTGGCAGCATATTCAAAAGACATAATGTTCGTATTGTATTCTGTTCGGCATTGATTCAGTGTGGAATGGAGACCCCTCGTTATCGCTATAATCATTTCTTCCTAGTAACTCCTGGCCAGATAATTTCTCATATATCGTTTTTGTTTTGCTACATATGTTAGGTGGATAGAATGTAGCTGTAGTTGGTGGTGAGAAGATAGATGACAACGAAAGGAATACTGTTCTTCGATGTTGAATGATCGGCGGGGTATAAGGTATTGAGAAGGATTAAAAGTTTCTGGTGCTAATTTTCACTTGTTTATCTCCTCTCCGGAGTCTTGTCAGAACACAGAAGCGACCATTTGAAATGGACTTGTCCCAATCATTTTCCGCTATTTATCTTCATAAAGGTCCTTGAGATATTGAATACTCTGCCTTAGAGGTGAGAGTTAATAGTAAAGGAGAATGCTTCGTCTTAGCTAGACTGCTGGAATATCAAACAAAAACGTAGACTTCATTCACCCCGAATATTCCTAACTTATATAGGTTTACGACCGCTTTGGGTTGTGGCTTTTCTCAATATCACAGCATTTCCCTCGCCTCCGACAAAGATTTGAGGTCATATACTTTTCTGGTTGCATCTTTTCCCTTTAGGTCATTCCATTTGGGGAAAAGGTGCAAAAGTACTATGGTATTAAAGGGGCAGAAGATAGAAATTGACAACAGTAGTACCATTAATGGCAAAGGTTAACATATAGAACTGGTTTGGACCCTCGCTATGCGATTTTTAATTGAGGACTTCACTTTTGGGAGTCTTCTGTTTGCTTCGAGAAACGCAAAAATAGCCAGAATGTAGCTCATAGAATTCGGAATCAAATAATCATAAGCGTTTTCAAGTGAGAGATAGTTTACTTTTATATCTTTTCATAGAAGCGAAATCAAAAGACTTGAGCAAGTATCGTAAAAACCCTATAAGCGAGAGTAAGAAAGCACTAACCAGCTATTGAGGAAAGATAAGCCCCCATATGTATTTCGCTCCTTAAAATATTACCACTTTACTCTAATAAATTCATTTTAATGACAATCTCTTCACCCAACTCCAAGAAGAATTGCTTAGTCAGATGGCATAAATTACGCAATTGAACCTCGAAATTACACTATGAGGTTTGTAATAACTTTGAAATATAATGAATAAGACACAAAATATCTGATTTATAAATCTCCCATCACTCTACTTTTATTTCCCGTTTCTACATCAGCTATGTCTTCCCCCACCCTTCGCATCGCTATCATTGGTGGTGGGCCGGGAGGCTTAGGTGCTGCCATTTCCCTCTCAAAGCTCCCGAATGTTGAGATAACAATATACGAGCAAGCTAGGGAGTTGAGGGAGATTGGAGCTGGTATCCAAATAGGTTACAATTGCTGGAAAGTCTTGGAACTCTTTGGTGCCGCTTCTGATGTAAAGGGTCACGTGCAAGAGAGCATTATTCATCGGTATCTTAACCGGTTCTCTGTTTATATCTGGGGTAGAGACTAATACTATTACTTGGGTGACAGTAATGGACTTACTGGAGAGGCCTTGAAAGAACAGACTTTCGTTGCAGTTGCGCCTCAATATCGTGGACAGCGAGTGAGAAGAACTCGCCTTCAAGCAGCTCTGATTGCAAAGGTGCCGGATGGTGTCATAAAACTGCGGAAGCGCCTTATTTCACTAATCAATCTTCAAGAAGGAGGTGCCCGCCTTCTCTTTGAGGATGGTGAAGAGGTCGTTGCTGATTTAGTCGTCGGAGGCGATGGAATTCGATCAGTGTGTTCTTCTCAATTTCCTGTTACAGTACTTATAGTGCTGCTTGGCTAAAGGCTCGATAATAGGTAGTTCGGGAAAGCGTATTTCCTGACCATGCTATTATATTTACTGGTAAGATTTCTCATTCCGACCAATTGAAGCCTCATTAATAACCCCATAAATAGGGCGGACAATCTGGCGAGTGATTATTCCCAAGTCTCTCGTCCTTGACATCCCAGAGATGATTACATCCACGGCATAGTGGCATGGCCCTGCGGGACATTTCTACAACTGCTTGGTAGATGATCAAGTAGAAACACCCGAGGACGAACAGATGTTTGAGATAGCAGTACACAATATCGTTCCTGCTGCGACAGTGAAAGAGGAGAGGTTTAGTTGGGGTATACCAGCAACAAATGCGAGAGTTGAAGAGCATTTCACAGAATATAATCCAAGAGTCCGAGATGCGCTTTCTAGAGTCCCGGAAGGATCATGGAAAGAGTTCTCATCTTTCACAGGCCCAAGACTGGAGAAAGTTATAGCATGGGATAAAGTGGTTTTAATTGGAGACGCGAGTCACCCTCTCACAGGTGAGTTACGTCTTATTGTTCTTGGAAACTAAACTCACATATACGAATCAGGTGCTTTTGGCTCCGGGGCAGCCTTTGCTATGCAAGATGGTTGGATTCTTGCTCAAGCCATTGCCCACACACGCTCATCCAGGAAACCCCTTGCTGCTGCACTTGAAATATTTGATTCAATTCGATCCCCGTATTACCACAAGATGTTCGTACACACTCCCTCAATTCAACAATCTGAAGCTGAAGCTAATGTTACTGATGTACTTATAGGTACGAGTATCTCGACCAACAAGCCAAAAGGATGCAGGATGCTAAGGCCAACAATCCGGCACTGAGTTTCGAAGAGAGTTTGGATTTGAGGATTCAAGGCTTTAGTGGGGCAGATAATCTTTCGTGGATTTACCAGAAAGACATCAAAGAGGTATGGGAACAGTTCCTAAGTTCTGAAAAGACTGTTTAAACATTTGAGTATGAAGAATGAGACCAGTAGGATACGGCCTTAGCTTAATTGCCGAGGGGATAATATCAAGGAACAAGAAAATTTCTTCGCTTAGCTAAAGTTTCCTGGCTTGTGTAATGAAGAGGTATAAGTGGAAGAGGGAGGTTTCACTGAGTAGATCAGATAGGAAATTATCTTGGCTTTGAAATCTTACTTTGCCTTTAAGGCTTTGCTTTATCAAACAGGGGTGAAATGAAACTGGACTAGACTTCAAAAGAACTTCAAGTTCCTAGCCAATATAACTTTTTATTAAGCCTAGAACCTTTTTAGCCTCAAAGTTATTGAACAAAAAACCCTCCATCTACACCAACAACTTTATTTGTTACATAACCAGTCTTGACAATCCAAACTACAGTTTCGGCAATCTCCTCTGGAAATCCTAGACGGCCAATGGGAATATCTATTCTCGGTTAGCGGGGTAATTTCTAACCACCTCTGCCAACGCCTACTCTTCGTAAGGGTTTCGCTTGGACCCGGTAACATTGTAGTCCCTTGGATTAGGGCCGGAGCTACACCATTGACCGTAATTCCGCTTTTAGCATATTGGCCCGCCAGCCAGTGAACCAATCCATGGAGAGCGGATTTCGACGACCTATTTCATGAATGAGTGTTCATACATCGATAGAAATTTATCACAATACTCACGCATAATGAGGCCCAATGACCCCGCCGTTAAAGCCAGCCACACTCGAGCAAAATATCACCCTTCCCCATCCTTGCTTCTCCATTTCAGGAAGACAGAGTTGAGTAAGGAGGAAAGCTTGACCGCAATTAGCACGCCATGTAAGCTCAAATTCATCAATGCTAATCTCGGTGATCTTTTTTATGCCGCTTTTGAGAGCAATGCCGGCGTTGTTAAAGAGAATGGTGGGTTGACCGAGAGATTTGACAACGGCGGCATAGAGAGCACGAACCTGGGGTAATTAGTAAATCATCCATTAATGCAATATGAAACTGCTTTAACTATGCCTAAGAAACTTTGGGAATGGGAGGAACATTCGTGAGTTGATATTATAACTCTGAGAAACGATTTGTAAGCATATAATTCAATTACAGACCTCATCGTAATTTGTTAAATCAGCCTTAAAAGCTTCAGCCCGTACTCCTTTCGCTTTCAAGTCCTTTACTAGTTCTTCAGCGACAGCCGTAGAGGAATGATAATGCACAGCGATCGAACAACCCATAGACGCAAGAGCGAGGGATGTTGCCTTTCCTATGCCGCCACTCGCTCCTGTAATGAGAGCAAGGTGGTTGCGGAGATCAGTTGTAAGAATTGACATCTTAGAAAGTTGGAAATTTAATTATTCGAGGATGATTCAAAAACTGAATCTGTTACATAGAAGTTGCTTTTTGTCATCGAGGAACTTGATGAAGTATATCTGACATCAGAGCGAGGTGTTGGAAGTGGGGGGGTGTTCACGTGATGTACTAAAGCAATTTTAAAGCACTTGGATTGACTATTGGGATGCGGATAATAGTATAAGAGTTAGCAATTTCTAGTTATAGCAAGAAAGAGGTGCTGGAAATTGAAAGAGGAAACGGTGAAGGTTAACTATTAAGCAACCTCTTACATGTGAGAGGCCTCGAACAGGAGGACTAGAGGCTGAACGTAATCCCTAAAGGTTCAGCCCTCTGCTAACTACAATCGAATTATTCTAGTTCGTTACTTGAAGTACGTGGGTTGTGATTTCGATAATCGCTGTGGCTTCTTACTAAATGTGTATTTTGCTTCCCTTGAAAAGCCTACAGCTCTGAAGTGTTTGATAGTAGGATCCTTCAGACTTCAAAAGTGTTAGACAATAGAAGCTTAGAGTTGAGCAGAGTTTGAAAATCTTTTAACTAATTTCAAATTCGAAGATACTTCCAAGTCGTTAGGTCTACCAAAACGGGGTTTTATACGGGTATTCGGATAGTTAAAGTATGTGCAACCATATCGTAACAAAGAAGGAAGGCAATTAAACTGGACACAACGTAACTAGCTTGCATTAGAACATCAGTATTATCTTTGCCGAAAGAACGTGGTGATAAATAGTTACCAAGCAGGTATCGGCATGAGAGGCGGTGGCTCTATTTCTATAGGTACAACTATAGGTACATTTCATATGGCACAAGAGGTTTTTACATACCACAGCACCAACTATAATACTTTCCTCCTAACTTCAGAGTCGAGTCGAACGAAAGCCCTTCAGATCACAGACCTTAGAGACTCGTTCCCTACATTCTCAACTAATTTTATACCTTAGTATCTTTTGCCTCCTCCTCGCCTTCGACCAAGTTCTTTGTGTCCTCGTGGTCAACTAAATTCTCAACCCTCGCCTCCGTTCTCGTGGCTCTTTTTAATCTCTTTGCTTCCTCAACAAGATTCTTAGCCTCCTCATCCTTAATCTCCAGAAGTCTTCTCGTCTCCTCATCCTCAACCAGCTTCTCTACTGCTTTCCTATCCGCCTCTGAAATATCCTCCTTTACCTTAGCTTTCTCTACCATCTCCCGCCATACCGACCAAGGCATCCCCCGATACTTCTCCCCACTTAATACATACTCCTCGTCCGGTACTACCCTAACCACCCTTATATTATTCTTCCCCTTTCTCAACAATAATAGATCGCCATGAATTAGGAACTTCCGCGTCTCTTCCGCACCCCAAACTTTAATCTGCTGCCAAGATACGAGCCCATCATTCATTGGCTCATGTTTGGGAGAACCACCCACGTAAGCCCCCCCTGCAACCGAAACCCTGTGGCCTTCACTTACAGAGTCAACAAGTCCAGCCGCAAAGAGTATCCTTCCCATGGCTTTTTGATCGACGAGTGATCGCGGGAGCTTCATATCGATCTTCGGCATGTTGTTCAAACTCACAGTTCCGGATTTTAGGTCAGAATCCGGGAGCGGTACCGTCAACTCAACTGGACCTTTCGAGAACATCTGGCGATGCTGACTTTGTACTAAATCAGCTTCATACGTCCCATGTACTAAGCCCACAAAGTCGTGCGCGAGTTTGTGTTGCGCTTTCCGGAGGTGGGGTTCTTGCATGTGCTCGGCGACTAAAGCGTCGACTTCAGAGATGGGCATGAATGTGAACATCTTTAAGCATTTGGCAACCTCGCTATCTGGCGTTCGGAGGAAATAGCCGTACAGGTCGAAACTTTTTGTCTGGTCATTGTCTAGCCAGATAGCATTTCCAGCGCTCTTGCCAAACTTTTTACCCGAAGATGTGGTGAGGAGAGGGACTGTGAAACCTAGTGGTTCGAGTGTTTGGGCTAAGGCTCTCACATTAGGATCGGGGTGGTGGGTCGACAGATATTTGACAGCGGTAATACCAGCTGTGATGTTGCCGAATTGATCCGACCCGCCGATTTGCATGGAGACCCCCTTCGTGATGTGCATGTGCCACCAGTCCCAAGCTTGCATTAATGGGTATGAAAACTCCGCATAGGACATGCCATCACCTTTTGTCATTTTGTTCTTGACTCTGAGCAAGTTAGAAACTAGACAACTAAGACATTGTAGCTGGGTAATTAAAGAAGATAATCATACGTGTCTCGAGCAAGCATAGAACCTATACGCATACCAGGCCCCAGAGTCTGCAGAACTTCGAGCATTGGCAGCTTGTTCCACCAAGCTGAATTGTTTTCTAACTCCCGATGCCAGGCCCAATCCCTTTCATAGCCGTACTTTTTCCCATATGCTTCAACATTGACCCAGAGGCGTTTCAGCTGGTAATGAATTCGAGTCATGTTTTCCGTTTTGACTGAGGAATGCGTTTTCTCCCTCGACTTTAAGCGATCTGTTGGATCTCCTATCTTCGACGTTGCCCCCCCTAGAAGTGACACTGCATGATAGCCGTTCAAATACATCCAGAATAAAGTCATCAGAGGAACCATATGTCCAATGTGTAGCGAGGGAGCTGTGGGGTCGATCCCAGTGTATACACCTAGCCTTTTGTCCCTCATCGATTCATCGAGGTGATCGCGATCACTATTGCAAGAGTAAGCACAATGCCATATATCTGCACAGGAGAAAAAGAGCTTTACCCAGCAATTTGCTTTACGAGGCCTCGTTCTTCGAGAATGCTCAGCATACTTTTCTGTTTCCCTTCTTTTATTTGTTGGGCTTTCAAACTCCATTCGTACTCGGCATTGGCTACCTTGGCCAGATATTTTGTTGAAGCCCATCTCCGCACGGTCTTAGCCTGACCTTGGGTGGCCCGAAAGGCGCATCTTGCACAAACATAGAGGTCGGGTCGTGATGGACATCGAAGGAACGAGGGTGATGCCATTGAGGGCGGTTAATGGAGGTACTGAGGAGATCATAAAGCCCCCTGGGAATCTAGGGCACTCAATTGGTCCCTGGAACTTCCGGGGAAGTATCGAAGAAAGGAATGAGGGAAGTGAAGCTATTGATACGGTTGGACTGGGAAGAAAAGTTGACATTAGAGATGCGGGACTTGAAGTTGTTCCGTTCCGAGTCGGCTAACCTACCTTAGCTGCGGCTATCCTACTCCGCGATTATTTGCACGTGATTCAAAACACCCCTCTTTCCACCACTCAAGTGCCACTGCGTCGCCAAGTTGACTACCTTTGTGAGACGACCCTTTTTTTCTGTGGGTGTGTATGTCAATCTCCTAACCCTCTTCTTGTTCTTCTTCCTCTCCTCCTTTTCCCTTTTCCTGCTTCTCCATTCCCTCTCTTCCTTCTCTACATCCTCCCCAGTTTCCCCATATTCTCCCCGCATCGACAATGGGAGACGCCCAACTGCCTCTCACTCCCGCTGACGGGAACGAAGTCTTCCAGGCCGTTTATATTCCCAAGCAAAAAGGTCCGCCGGCTCCGGACCATCCAAGTATGAAGGTATACATTTCCACCTACCCTTCACTGGGCCAGGTGACCCAAATCGACAAAGGCACAAGTGTTTTTACGGCTTTACTCGAGGTTGATGAAAGTCGAGCTTCAGATCCTTGGCAGCTTTCGCTGTGGCATTCCGAGGGAAAGGAATGGCAAGAAGTTCCTATGGATCCATTAAGAAACCAACCTGCTTATCCAACCTCGCTGCAAGAGCCCATGGCTTCTCTGAACAGTCTCACTCGTCTTTACTACACCACTCCTCTTGCAATCAACCTTCCCACCAGCTTTACCATCAAGTTTCGTAGTGGCCCAGACCAATCATGGAAATGGGTAAAAGATCATCAAGGAACAACTGATGGAGTTATCGTATTGAAGACGGCGACAGATCAGAGTCGAATTTCAAGCAGCCTGGCGGATTATGTTGAAGAACTAAATTCAAGCCTGGAGACTAAGAATTATCGTAGTCAATCACCCGGGACTACACTCTGGTCTGTTGATGCTCAAGTTGAAGCGGCTGACGGAAAAAAACCTGCCTTCAAAGACATCAAATTTGGCTTGCCTTGGGGAAAGGGGAAGATTTCAAGGTGAGCCACCAAGCCTTGAAGTGTGCTCTGAAGCGATCAACATGGCTAGTTGGCTACAACATACTTATCTCAAGTTCCCCTCATGGCACAAAAGCCATTTTGATCTTGTTGCTAATTCTATGAAGATGGTTTGCTCTAGTTCGCATTTGGTCTCCTTGGCTTGCTCCTAGGCAAGGCAAGTCCCGCTTTGAACTTGACAAGGAGGCGGTCATGTGCTCCTTTCTAAGTCTTCAAGGCAAGCACCTTGTTATGCTAGCAATTAGTGGAATCAACGATGTCATGACTCTCTTTACGAGCGACGCTGACGGAAATGTTGTTTTACATGTATGACAGCTCTTCTCATGCCGGGTTTCATTAACACGTTCAGGTGCGAAATGATAGCGCCAGCAACCAGGTCGCTAAGGTCTTGGTTGGTCTTGGAGATGACTTCGAGTCAGCAAACGCTGCCGTCATGTACCACGCCCGAAGTGTTATTTCGGCTTCGGAAGCTGCTACTGGTGAGCAGCAGAAAGAAGTCGACGCCCAAAAAGAAGCGGACGAATCTACAAAAATGTGGCAAGAGAATTGGTACGATGGCTTGACTTACTGTGAGTGTCGAAAGGCTCTCGATTACCCATAAAAGGTGTCCGAGGTTAACATTAATAGGTACCTGGAATGCCCTCGGGCAACGACTTACCGAGGAGAAGGTTTTGAAAGCTGTCACTACTCTTGCCGAAAACAAAATAAATGTTACAAATTTTATTATAGATGATAACTGGCAATCTATTGATTACCGAGGGCATGGCCAGTTCCAACATGGTTGGGTTGAGTTCGAGGCTGAACGAAAAGCTTTCCCCAACGGTCTCAAACACATGGTGGACCTCATTCGCCAAAAGCAGCCAAGTATCCAGCATATTGCCGTGTGGCATGCTATAATGGGTTACTGGGGTGGTCTAGCGCCTGACGGGAAGATTGCAGAAACTTACAAGACTGTTGAAGTAGTACGGGAAGACGCTCTGAGGAGAAACCTACCACTCGGTGGGAAAATGACTGTGGTAGCCAAGGAAGATGTACGCAGGTTTTACAATGATTTCTACGCCTTTTTGTCCTCATGCGGGATAGATGCGGTCAAGACCGAGTAAGTCAACCCTCGCCCCTCCTCTCCACAATCCAGATGCTCAGTATTGTCAACAGTGCCCAGTTCATCCTTGATACCCTCGTATCGCCGCAAGATCGCCGGGACCTTATATCCTCATACCAAGATGCCTGGAACGTTGCCACTCTACGGTACTTTGGCGTGAAAGCCATATCCTGCATGTCTCAAACCCCTCAAATTCTCTTCCACTCCCAAATGCCACAAAACCGACCCCCCATTCTCGTCCGTAACTCTGATGACTTCTTCCCCGAGATACCCACCAGTCATCCCTGGCATATTTTCGTCAACGCCCACAATGCCCTTTTCACTCAACACTTAAACCTCATTCCAGATTGGGATATGTTCCAAACCGTCCACGAGTATTCTGCGTTCCATGCTGCAGCGAGATGCGTGAGCGGTGGGCCAATATATATCACTGACGTCCCCGGCCAACACGATCTCGATCTCATCAGCCAAATGACCGGTCCAACGCCCCGCGGTAAAACTGTAATTTTCAGGCCTAATATTGTTGGAAAGAGTCTGGATCAGTATACTGGCTATGATGACGATCAATTGCTTCTCATTGGCACTTACCATGGCGTAGCTGTCACTGGGACAGGCATCATTGGCATCTTCAACGTCTCCCAACGCCCACTTACAGAACTTATCCCGCTGTCCAAATTCCCCGGTGTGGTTGAGGCACAATACTATGTGGTCCGCGCACATACCTCCGGCTTAGTATCAAAACCTATGCAAGTCGTCGATGCGAATTCACTTCTTCAAGTTAGCCTTGGTGTTCGCGGATATGAGATATTTACCTCGTACCCTTTGAGAGGTTTTGTCGACGAGAACAAAGGGAAAAGCAGGACAACCTGGATTGCCAATTTAGGGTTGCTAGGCAAGATGACGGGGGCAGCTGCGATCGAGGGTAATGAAATTGAAAAGGGAGAGAATAACAGGATTCATTTTGTTACGAAGCTGAAGGCCTTGGGCGTTCTTGGTACATTTCCCCTAGTTACTTTCCCCCATCTCCTTCCCCTAGCTCGTTATGGAATAACAAAACTGACACAAATGTAACAGGAATCTATATATCTACTCTTCCGGAGTTGACATTTGAAAATGAAATGGTCATCACCATTTTTGGAAAGGTCATACCGTTTCATACCGTCAAAGTAAGCAAGGTTAATGCGTGCGTGTTGGAGATTGACGTTGAGACGGCATGGAAGGAGATGGGGTTGAAAGCCGGGTGGAGCAATGAGGTTGAGGTTGTGATGTGGATTAATGCATATAAGTGGGCCGAGGAGATGACCGTTTAAAGAATTAGAAGGAGTTTGACTTGAGATTGGTTAAAATCAGTGGTATTGAATTAGAGGGTGGTTCGAGTTGGAAGAGGGTATAATAGAGATATAAAATTTGATGTGTGGCTGTCATTTGGCTTTTTACATTATCCGCTCTCTTGGCCTTTTGTGCTGTGCTTTGAAAGTAGTGCCTTCTTTTTAGACTTTTAGTAAAGGGCAATGAGAATTACTTTGCTTTTATGTTGGAATGTCCAACCCTAAAAGAGTTAGCTATACTAACTCCTTCGACCGAATATATTTGATGGGCTTTCCGCCTTTTACTCAGTCCACACCGTATAGCTAAATGATCTATTGGGGTCGTTTTTGAAACTCTGGTCAAGGTTCTTATTGTTGTCTTTCTACATTAACTCGCTGTCATTTCAGCTATCGAATCGAAAGTGAGTGATTTCTCGTAGTTGTGCTCTTAATTTAAGTTCGAATATATATAATAATAGTGAAACACTATAACATCAACCAATCAGAGTTTACGATCTCAGCGTCGGTGGTTTAATGGTAAAATCATCGCTTCCCATCTTCAAAAGAGAAGTTGCGATGGCTCCGGGTTCGATTCCCGGCCGACGCATTATTTTTTGCCTTTTGTTCCGGTAGTTTTGTTTTACTCGTACGAGGAAGAAATGCAGGAGTGATTGAGGTTTTTGTTTCTTTTGACAGGTTTGGACAAATGAAAATACCCCACTCTCGCTTGCGGCGGGGTCATGCTGCGGGACATGAGAAGAGTCAAGCTTAGATGAGCGTGGGGGATCAACTTCCAAATCTCATTTGCTACTAATGGCCTAAATCTAGATTTTAGAATGAGGAATTTAGAGACCAGACTCTTCGCAAGCTCACGTCGAATGCTAGTATATATATGTGACACTTCTGGTTTCAAGCGAGCTACGAGACGCGATGTCCAAGTTGAAAATATTTACCCTCTTCACTTTCGCATTGACTGCTAAACCACCCCTATTTTTATGGATGCCGAAATCAAGAACGAATACTTTTACTTCATTCATGCTGAGAAATGTTCGAAAATAGACCAAGTGTCTGCTTTGATTAAAAACTCCACTGTGCACGTGAGATGCAGGTACTCCTGTCTTGGGACTTGGCGGTACCTGCCTCAAGCTTATGCTTACCCACGAATCGACTCCATTTGAGGTCCTCATAATAATCCTACCTAACCATACTTTAATAGGGTATCTATCTACCTTTTTCATTCTTCAAATAGGCATCAAAATAATGGAGAGGCCCGAACCATTCATCGTTGAACCTACAAACAAGCACAATCAGACAGTTATTTGGCTACATGGGACAAGTAGCTCAGGCTTGATATTTGCACAGGAATTCCTCTCCTTTAAATTCTGGAACCCAGCAGTTGAATCGACTCACCTCGCTACTGAGGGTCCTGCTTCTAGCCAGCAGGTGGAATTGAATGCCACGGCATTACATGAAACCAAAACTAGCCCTAGGAAGACAAACGTCGACGTATCGAGCCAGCTCCAAACAATAACCTCTGCCCTCCCAACCGCAAGGCTAGTCTTTCCCTCCGGGACTTATAAACCGGTTACTGTATTGGGAGGCAAGATAACAAACGCCTGGTTTGATATTCACGATTTTGGGGATCGAACCAAGGGGGAACAAGACCAGGAAAATAAACAGAATATGAGGGAGAGCTTGGAATATTTAGCACAAGTAGTGAGGGATGAATATGAAGTACTGAACAGAGAATGGACAGAAGATTCCGATTGGAAAAGAAAAAAGGTGGTGCTGGCAGGTTTTAGTCAAGGAACTGCCATCGGTGTATTAGCCCTCCTAGGTGGTCGCTTTGCAGACCTAGTTAGCACGTTCATCGGCATAGGGGGTTGGTGTCCTTTCAAGACACAAATCGACGACTTCATCATGGACTTGAAAATAAACAGGATACCTGATATCCCGACCAAGGAAGAGAAGAGATCTTATGTCAAAGTGCTTATCAACAACGAAGATATTGTTTTAGGAGAGAGGGAAAAGGTGATGCTAGAGGAAGGAATAGGGAAGGATGTGAAGTTTTGGTTGGCGCATGGGAAGCTTGATGAGAAGGTTAAAATCGAGTGGGGAAGGGAGATGGTGCGAGTGGTGGAGAAGGCTGGGTATGAGGTCGAGTGGAACGAGGTGGAGGGCTTGGGACATGATTTTAGGGATGTGGGGTTGATGAATGCGTTGGTGGGTGTATTACAATCCGAGTTCCACAGTCCATTGTGAAGGAGAAGACGGCCTTTCTTGAGTCTCTCACAGACAGAATAAGAATTATTTGCCACATAAAGTGTAACTTGACATTGCATTAAAACGAGCTCAAGACTTCAATTACTGCTAATAACCATGCCACTAGCCTCAAGCTCAAGAAGACGTTACACTATATCTTTTGTACGTGCCTCCCTCAAGTAAATCTGAAGCAGAAAAAGAGCAAAGTTGCTAATGTTAGCTTAATCAAGTATAATGAGTTGCCGCCCACTTCGTTCTCTAAATACAAAAGAAGATGAAAAAGGGCCCCAAAAGTCCCAAGCACACTCGATATCCATCGGCAACACAGAAAGCGAGATGCTATAGGAGTAAATAATGTCAGCTCTCCAATTATGCACAACACAAAGACTTGAACTAAGAAAGTAGCACTTCAAGTTGATCTCTAGTCGACGAGGACTTTGAACGTGCTGGTTAGATTACGACTAGACGTAGCTTTTAGAATAAAATCATACTTAGAATAGAGCTCCTGAATAGACAGAGTCGCAGAATAGTAAGACAAAATTGTGTAAAGATTAGCGAGTCGAATAGGCCCAAAGCCTCTCTCTTGCTAAAATCAAAACGTATAATGTGAAGAAGAGGATTGCAAAATTGGATTAACTCTAATTATATATCTTCAAACCTTTACTTACTTAAGATAACGTGCTAAGGAGCTCCATCATACATATGTACCCTGCCAAAAGCGCCGCTCACCATACAATAATATGAATAATTGCGAAGCGCCATCCCACACCCGTACTCTTTGTGGGATATCCCTCTATCTCATCATCGATAAGCAAAAACAGGGCAAAGTGACCAGCCATCTCATACCCAACCCATTTTACAAATTTGCAATAGCTTTCATCAGTACCTCCAACCCCCTCTCACCTACTCCTTTCTCCCCAACCCCCCACCCATCGTCCTCCGTCACCTCACCCACTACATCCTTCAGCACCCAGCTCACATCACTCTGCACACCTAGCGGGATATAGCATCCACTCCTCGCCTTCTCCAAACTTTCTTTCAACCTACTAGTATGTTCCCATTCCCTCGCCGCAACCTCAGCACGATCAATCACTTTCGTCGGGATCCCACACATGGCCGCGCAATGCATACCAAAACTCCCTTCCGCAACTCCATCTTCTAACTTGTATAGAAACGTCACCCGTCTATTTCCCGCGTCCACACGAATTTGCATCCGCTTCGGCGCAATCTCCGGGTGTCCTGCAAACTCTGTAGCCAGACTGTGGTAATGCGTTGCGAAGAAGCCGGTACAGCCAATATGGGTCGCGACATGATGAAGAACACTTTGAGCGACGGCCACACCGTCGTAAGAAGATGTACCGCGACCAAGTTCGTCCAATATGACTAGAGAACGGGGAGTAGCTTCGGCAAGAATCTTTTTGGTTTCAGAGAGCTCGACAAAAAAGGTACTTTGGGCAGCAAAGATATTATCATTAGCGCCGAGGCGAGACATGATTCTGTCGACTGGAGTGAGAGTCGCTGATACGCAGGGGAGATAGCATCCGATCTGGGCCATGATGACTGCGACGCAGGTCTATAGTTATTAGCAATGCTAGCTTAGTGAAAGGGGAGTAATGCTTACCATTCTCAAAATTGTCGATTTACCAGCAGCGTTTGCACCAGTCAACAAGTTGATATTTGGAGAATCCCCTCCGAGTTTTACATCGTTGGGAATGAAATCAGTGACATTTGAAAGCATGCAAGGATGTCGCAACTCCTTAAATTCGATGATACTGCGTTCCGAGTCGACAAACTGAGGTCTACAGCTTGGCTCTCCCAATGCGGCTGATGCCGCAGCGAGACTGATCAAGCAATCGAGCTGCGCAACAACCTTTACAGCTTGTAGCCAAAGAGGGTAATCTTGATCAAAACGTGCAAATAATCTACCGGCAACTATCTTGACAATTTGTCCATGGGTTTCTTGTGCTTCTTGGAGCTGTCGAATGAGTTGTTTCAATTCCGTGAAATAGTATCGCTTCATTTGTCCAGCAGAGGACATCATCTGCCAATCCTTGGGAACCTTGATTGAACTGGGTACCTCGATTTGGTAGACCTCCTTTCCGATGTTCTTGAAATTGATTTTAGAAGAAGCTCCGCCCAGCAATTTCCTCTTGCTTTTTAACAAGGACTCGAGCTGATTTTCGAGGTCCCTAATATGTTCCTGACTAGCATCAAAATCGTCTTCAACTCCAAGCTCTGGGACAAGTAACTTGTGTTCTTTCGCCTTCTCGTGATCAAAGGCAGTCTTCCAGAATTTAAGTGGCTTGTGTAGATCTGGCATGACTGCAATAAGGCGATCCACAATACCGTCGCCACCACCGTATTGCTTTAATAGACTCATTGTATACTCTATCTGTTCGAAGCCATCAATGACACGTACAAAATCATCGGGTCTGCAGGAGCCTGCATGGATACGAGAAATCAATCTTTCGAGGTCCGGCATCCGAGTCATGGAAGCTGTAAATTGATCGCTCAAGGTACGATCTTTATTAAGCATATCCACAGCATCTAGACGCTCTTCGATCCTCCTAGAGTCGGACAGAGGATGGCAAACCCACTGGCGGAACATGCGCTTCCCGAAAGGGGTCACACATCGATTGAGAAGAGTGAACAAAGTTCCGTCTTGACCGCCATCAAATGTATTGGAGAAGATCTCAAGATTGATAATTGTCTGACCGTCTAAGACGAGGGTAGTTCCTTTTTGAATTGGACTATACCAGGTAAAGTTGCCTTGGGTTAAGAGGTTGCGTTCGAGTTTGAGAGTACGCAGATACTGGATCAAAGCACCCATGGCGGACATCAGGAGGTCCTTGTCTCGGTGTTCTGCTAACTTCTCTGGCCAAACCTCATCGGCACTGCCTTCTTCGGTCACAAAGTATCCGCTGCCATCAAGCTCCCGTCTAGTGGTATCCGCTGACCAAAACTCTTTCGCAGTCTTCAGGTAATTCCATATGGTTGTAGGATTTGTGTTGTTCTTTAATATCCGTAGAGCCTTTGTAGAGAGGGAGCCTTTTTCGAGAAGAAGCTCTTGAGGCCTAACCTGAGCAACCAAGGTCTCGAATTTGGTGAGATCAAGATCGTCCACAAATTCGGAAAGGAAGAATTGTCCAGTTGCAGTATCAACGAAGACCACACCAAACATTGGCAACCCATCAACAAGGTCTTCCTTGATAGCTGCACAGTATGTTGCCATATCATCCTGAAGCATGCTGCCTTCAACCAAAGTTCCCCCAGTAAGAACACAAGCCAACTCTCGTTTGATGATCTTGGCCTCTTTTGATGGGGTTTTCTTTCCCTTCTTTCCTTCTGCTTCACGCATCTCTTTGCCAAGCGCAGATTCGCACTGGTCGACTCTGGCAATCTTGTAGCCCTTAGCAACAAATTGATTGGCCCAATGATCTAAAGACATCTCGGGAACGCCGACCATTCGCATATTAACTCTATCTGTAAGCTTTAGATCAAACATTTGGTGACCAATGGTAGCATCATTTTCGTAGAGCTCGTAAAATTTACCCTTCTTGAAGAATACAACAGTATCAAAGAACTTCTGTTTGATTTCCCAGTACTGCTTTTCAAATGGTGAGAACTCTGACCATGCTTTAGGAGGGATATAAACGGTTCTAGGGTCGTAGTCTGGATGGCCAATGGGATTTCGATCCATGTCTTGCAGATTAGCTAGCCACACGTATCTTTGAGCAGGCTCGCTGGCACAAGCCTTCTCTTTAACCTTCTTCTTAGTTGAAGCCGGTGTCTTCGGTGTCTGGGCAGATCTGGGATGCAAAAGTTGGGTATTTTCAGGGTCATATTTCCATTGTTGGGCCGTGGACTGTGCTGGAATGTCCTCTTCGTCCTCTTCTTCATCGTTACTAGGATCCCTTGGAGAGGGCATATTAGACCGCTTTCGGGAGGACGTGGTTGTCTTTGCAGGGCGCTTTCGCTTTTTCGATGACTTTGCCGGAGCATCGGAATCGTCGTCTACCACGAAATCATCCATATCTTCTATGCTAGGTCAGTTGTGAATGAATCCGGAGTTGAAGGGCTAGCTGAATACCATCATCATCATCATCGTCTGCAGTCCCATCAAGATTGCCCTTGAACTCATCATCATCTTCCTCGTCGTCTGATATAATCCTAGTATTTCGCCCTCTTCGATGCTTCGTGTTGAGGCTTGCAGTCAAATCATCATCGTCTTCAAAGTCGGACTCCGCATAGGTGACAGGTTGTTTAGACTTGAATGTTTGTTAGTCAATCTCACAAAAATAAGGTGTTAAGTAAAATACCCTCTTAGAAGGGCTGCTGCCTATCACCAATGCTTTTCCGTCGATAGCCTATTGCACTTTTAGCAAGCTTCCCAGGGGGTCGGTACGTGAGAGAATTATACCTCTTCTGGAATTCCCCCATTCTCATTCTCTTGGGAACTTGGCGGGCCGATTGCGTCGCTGCTGGGAACTGGTGTTCTATTTTTGTCCACTGTCTTCTTGAACGAAGGTTTCTTTGGTGGGGGGGTTGGCTTGGTTCCGCCATTGGCACTCTTTGAATTCTCGCTGACTCTCAAGACGCCATTGGATGCGGTGGGAGTCCCGGACGCTGGAGTTTTCTTCCAGAAACTGAGAAGGCTTTGTTGGGTTGATGCTGGAGTAGAGCTCGAGTTCTGCTTCTTCAAGCTTGGGGGAGCTCGGGGCGTGGTACTGCCATCCTCCTTTGCTGAAGGCATATTTCTGTCCAGCTCTAGGTCGTGCTATCTTGTGAGAATAAAAAGAGCGATGTTTCCTCTTCAATTCAAGAGATAAACGATTGGCAGTGTAGCGGAAGCGAAAGGGGGTTTGTCTACATGTTGAAGGTCAGGGAAGACGCGACCAACCCCCTAGCGTGTTTTTAAAACCGCGTTGACTTTAATTGGATGCGGATTAACCTTTATCGGTTCCGCTCCGCCCCTCCCCGCTCCGCCTCGTCCTGCTTTGACCCACTCCCGCTTTTCTGGCAACCACACCTCCTCCTGTCCCAATATCACGATATCAACTACAATGTCCACATGCTTGCTTTTTCAAGGGAAAGCCCAAGATCTCAATGCCATGCTGTTAAAATTTCTCTCTTGAATCCTCGTTCGTTCTATATTTGTCTTCTACCAACATCTCGCTGGGTTCGTCCCCTGGGAAATTTCGAAGCAAAACGCAGTTATGCCCTCTAGATGCCCTATACTCTCCGTCCTTACCCCAAGCTGACTTGTCTCTGTTTCATACCCTCAGAAAATCCCAGAACTTCTTTCTATGCTCCTGGCGGTATCTCTCTGACCTGCTTCCACTCTCCTGGTTCTCCGCACGTCTTCGTCTCCTCTCCCTCACGGCTCCCGAAACTACTTCCTCTTCAGCAGGATAACTTGTTCTCGTGTCCCTTGGTTTCTCCTTATATTTACTAGTCTCATAGACCCTTGAACCTCGATTGTAATGGCGTAGAGGAAGGGCATTCTCCTCCTGTTTGTTAGGTCTCAGATCCTCTTCTGTGCTGGACTTTCTTTCCGATGGTCGTCGCTTTCGGATGGTCGGATAGTCCATACTTTCCTTCGTGGAAGGAGAAACCTTGGTACGTTGAGCATATTTTGGAACCCTTCTCTCAAGGTTGGGCTGTGGTGAGAGTCTTGACGTGTGATATTCTCTACTTCTGGCTTGGATCGGATTAGATGAGTCAGGACGCATATCATGCCTGTGGCGATTGCTCGTTGCTGTATTTCGCTTTGTTTCAACAATCCTATGTGGTGAAGACGTTCTCTCCCTGATGCTTCCCATATTTATGGGTGATGGTCTGGAGCTATCGAGAGAAGACGAGGCTTTATTGTTATCGTGGTGGCAAACGTCGACATCAGAATTGAAGAACGGTCCGCGATAGTTCGAATTCGAAGATGAACGAGGACCTTTATGGCGCGCGGTTCCTCTACTTTTGTCTCCCTGCCCCCAAATCCCTTTCTCAAGCAGTCTTCGGTGTTCCTCTTCGGGATCTGCAGGATGCATATTTGGCGTCTCCTTGCCCTTTGGTTCTTCCTTCGCCTTCGGCCTTTCTCCTATACTAGCTCTATTTTTCGTCTTGTTTTTTGTTAGCCCCTCTTTGCTTCGCAGAGGACTAATTATCTTTTCGAAGAATACACTTTTCTTCAATTTATGCGCTGCCATTTCTGCGAGCCTCGCATCAAGTTCTTGTGCGCCAATGCGTCTTCCGTTTTTCTTGTATCTCTCTTGCCATCCCGCCTTCCAAGCACCAAGTCCGGGTCTCTCTTCTACTCTCTCATCTAGTGAAACAGGAGAAGCTGTATCACCATCCTTTTCTATCTCACTCCCCCATTTTGTTGCTTTGCTGCCCTTCTTGATCCAACTTTCAACCACTCGCTTTGAATGCTGGATAAATTCTTCGGGAGGATCGATGTTGCTTCTTTCTGAAGAGTTTGAGTTTGTTTGTCTCCTTATATTGGAAGGAAAATGTCGGCCTACGAGTAAGGGGTTAGCTAAATACCCTGATTTGGCAAGCTTTCCGTGGTTTCCAGCCTTGAATGTTCTTAAAGTATTGAAGGAGTAAAATGTATTAAGGCAAAGCAGGAAGAAGGCTTAAATCCGAACAGAAAATTTGAGTCATGAAAACTAGTTCTTTGAATACTAGATAAGGAGAGTCTTGGAAATATATGAAAACGACAAAATGCATACTGTACATACCTTGGTTTCCAAACTTCACTTCCTTTTTCTTTACCGCTGTCTCTCCAACCTTAATATCCTTGTCTGCCACTGCTCTTTCCACACTCAATCCATCTTCCACGCTCACACCCTCATCCATCTCCCTCGTTATTCCAGCCAAACTAGCACTCTTACTAGAGCTAATACTCCTACCTCCCTTATGGCCATTTTTATTCCCAGGCCTATTTATATCCACCCTCATATCTCTCTTCTTCCTATGAATCTTCCCCTTCCCCTCCATTCTAGCAATCTCCCTTCTATAAACCCCAATCCCCTCATCAACCACCACAAGGATCTCTTCCAACAGCTCATATGGCAGATCTCCCGCATGATACAAATCCCACAACTGGATCCTGATCTTTTGAAGGGTTCTTTCTCGGTGGTATAGGTTTCGTAAGGCGGGGTGAGCTGATGCAGGATCTTGGTGTAATACACTGAGACTGCGGTTTATTCTTAAGGTTGTGTGCGGTGAGAGGGAAGAGAAATAGGCGTGACCGCGGAGGTAAATGCAGAGTTTGCACATCGGATGTAATTTTTGCTATGGAGCGTTGAAAGTTGCAGCAACAAAGGAAGCAAGAGCAAGATGAGTGTTAATCCAAGAAATTGAGCAGAAAGAGGATTTTATTATTTATAAAAGTATAGGGAGGGATGGGACCAGGTTGGACGTAGATCGGAAGGGCAACTTGGTCATATAGCGGGGAAGGTTGCCAGGGAAATCAAGCTAGGCTTTCGAGTGCAGGTTAGAAATCGAATTGGTATTGTGATATTATATCAAGCTATTTAAATGGTATACAATAGTTCATGTCTAGCCAGTAGAAATGTAAATGTTGCTATTGTGAATAGGAACAATAGGAGGGATTTACCGACGAGGTGAATTAGAGGAATTTTCTTGATTGAAACTTTGCTGAACTCAGAATGTTTTCATAGCTTTGGTAGAGCTGATAACAGTTTATCTAAGTTATTCTTTTAAACCGGAAGAATTAAACCCAATATAAAGAATTGATTCTACTTGAAACTTTCTGAAAGGTGAAGCAAAAACATATTTCATGTGATTCAGCTATAAGCATTGCGTTTTCTGACACCCTTTATTAAGTTGGCGTTAAAATATTCACAGCATTCAACTATCTATTTAACTGGCATATAATTTAGCAAGTATCAACTTCTAGGTATTAGCCTTTGACGAATTATAAGCAACATCTGAGCAGACGTCTGCGGCACGTGTTGATAACCTCATTTCCTCTGTGGAGATTGATCTAGGGAATGGAACAAGGCCATACAAGAGCCCAGAAGTTGGACTCAAGGAGATGCAACTTGGTTGGTTGATATTCTAGGAATACGGATCACTATTAATGGCTGGGTGCTGGGGATCAGCCACGTGCAGTGGTAGTATTTTGGGGAGGATGTTTACTGGAGGACAGCACAATGGCGAGCTTTAAGAGATGCGTCAGAAATGCTCATAACAACTTCTAACATAATTTAAAGGACCACATATGAGTGCAGAGACATTACGAGTTTCTACATTACCATCATTGCGCTAGAGTATAGAAGCCTAACCCTTTTTGAAAATTGTTTCAAAAAACCAAACCTTTATCCATGTTTCTCGTCTGGTTTAAAGAAAGGAGCTAGATTAATCCAGTTAGAAACAACAATACTTCGTTTTATCCCAGGGTTGGAGCGTGCAGATGTTAACTTTTAGATGACTTTGACGTCTTGAAAAGGGAAAGAAACATTAACTATGGGAAGAAGTATACTGAATGGTAGAAAAGGATCAATGATAAAATTAGTAGAAGCATATAAAACGTCGTTACACACAATCTAAGAAAAGAAGAGAATGGGTTAGCTCGCTTATATCCCATGAATCGGGGAAGTCTTCTACTTTAACCCACGCTTTTATCCTCTTTTATCCATATATCCCGACGGAACGCTACCCGAGATCGGGATCTGACACAGAATCCTAATTCCGATGCTTCTATATACCGATAAGGCTTAGATTTCTTACCTTGCGCTTATCCTCGGAATATCCTCTTTTCTCATCTTATTATCAAATCTTACCTCAAATGCCACCGCATGAAATTCAAAAGTATTTGGTGCTTCAACTATAAACTCGACTTTTTTCAAAGAGCGGAAGTAGCACCTGCCGCCAAGTATGTCGGAAGTAGGGTAACATTTCGCTTTGAGCACATGGCAAGAAATAAATTATCCTCTATATTGCAGATATATTATCCAGCCCCTGTTTCCCCATGTTTTTCAGATGCGGAACGTGAGCACCGAGAATCATTCATCCCGAATTAAGAGGTGGTTATGTCTTGGCTTTGAATCGTCCATATGATTTGTCCATCCTGTAGCCGCTTCCCAGAATTTGATCGTGATGTTCATTTGGAGAGTGGTAACGATTGAGAATTCGGTACTGCAAATCCGATACCCCTTCCGCCGTTAAATCAGATACGCATATATTGCTCGATGTCCAGTTAAGGAGTCGAGATGGTTCTATCGTTGTACTTGTTAAATTTTCAGTCGAAGGGTTTACTTTCCCTGTTTTCAATATGAAATTCCAACGCACTATATCTCTGGCAACTTTGCTTTCTTTAGCGAATGCTCATTCAATAATGGTTCAAATTGGAGACGAAGGAACGACTTATCGTTGGTTCCCTTCTCATTCTTGTCTCAGCTCTATTTCTTCACCTCGCTAACATGATTATCAGCAATCAGCTATGCAATTCGGGACCCAAGCTATGATGGAGTAAGAACTAGGCTTTCACCCGCCTATCTTTTACGCTTCGTTTAGGTTATGGCAGAAAAACTAACCAAAACCAGCCAATCACAGATGTAACAACGCAATACGTCGCTTGCAACGGAGGGCCAAATCCGACAACACCTTCGTCGAATATCATAGATGTAAAAGCAGGTGATACTGTGCAAGCCATCTGGAGACACACATTGACCAGTACGTAACTGTCCCTGTATTAAACACCTAAAGCTAGAAAGATTAACAACAAACAGGCGGTCCTGATGATGTCATTGATGCCTCCCACAAAGTATACTCATTTCCCTTCCCACCTCGCATTCCTCACTAACGTTCTCTCCGCAGGGGCCAACACTTGCCTACCTCAAAAAGGTCACTAATGCCACCACCGACGTAGGCTATGGTTCTGGCTGGTTCAAAATCCAAGAACAAGGTCTCGACGTCGCGACCCAAACATGGGCCATCACCGACCTCATCGCCAACGATGGTATCCAACTCATCACGATCCCAACCTGTATCGAGGATGGAGATTATCTCTTGAGACCTGAGCTGATTGCCTTGCATTCAGCTGGTAGTCCGCAAGGTGCACAGTTCTATATGGAGTGTGCGCAGTTGCGGATTAGTGGGGGGACGGGGACTGCGACCCCAAGTGCTGTGAGCCTGCCTGGGGCTTATAGCGTACGTGTTTCTGTCACTTTCTTTTTCAGGCACGGGAATGGGCATATGAAGTTCAAGTGTTGATTTGGATCGATGCAGGCAACTGACCCAGGGATTTTAATCAACATCTACCAAACCCTCACGACATACGATATACCCGGTCCTACCCCATTTGTGTGTGGTGCCGGAGGTGGTACACCACCTTCATCAACTTCGGCAATATCGACCTCTAAGATATCTACAACTTTGACAACGCATACAACCTCATCGACAGCCAAGGCCACATCTCCGAGTTCTAGTAGTACAAGTGGAACCGGGGCGGCGCTGTACGCCCAGTGCGGAGGTAGCGGATGGACGGGGCCAACAACCTGTGCGAGTGGAACTTGTACCTATAGTAATCCTTATTATAGTGAGTATTTAACGGAAGACAAAGGCAATGTAAAGCAAATACTAATATAGTGATTAGGTCAGTGCTTGCCTTAGTAAAGACGGGACCAGAGAGTAAGGGAGTACTGAGAATGGTTTGAAGAATGTTGTCAAAAACGAAGGCATGACAGAATGAATGGAGAGGAGGATAAGAGGTGATAGTATAACGATGAGCGGGAAGCCTATTTTCCTTGTACATTTTCCACATTGCTATACTATTTAAGACTTGCTAAACTGAGAAAAATCTTGGTTCTAAAATGCGGGGAAACGAAGAGTGAGGAGATATTACACCGCTACATATTTATCTCCGAGTGGACGATAGAATTGATGCAAAGAGCATTGCAAGGTACCGAGATCAAAAAAAACGTGTGGCATCATCCCAAGACTCTATTGGCGACAAATTTAACCTAGTCACCATGATGGACCTTTCTAGGAAACAAACAAAACTGCAAGACACATGTTCCCCTATCTATATCTGATTCGCCATTTGTTTCAGGTTGACTTAAGCTTAATACGCTCCCGCCTGCCGTTACCGGAGATCACGATACTAGCCTGGCCTAGTAACGTTGCGCTTCCGCCATCCTTGCAGATCATCTCAAACATTTAAAAACGGCCTAGAATCCGCCAAAAAGGGAAAAGTATATCATCTCACATCTCACATTTCTAGTGCTCTGTTCAAAATGCAATTTATAAGTTTCTGGGTCGTGGCACTGGCCACGACAGCTACAGCACAAACGGTATATCTGATACGACACGGCGAGAAACCCGCCAATGGAGACGATGGACTCGACGCACAAGGCCTCGAACGAGCACAATGTTTGAGAACGGTATTTGGTGCCGATTCCCAATATAATATCGGTTACATCATTGCTGAGGAACCGAAGAAAAGTTCGTCTCCTATCCCACCCTTTTCCCATCCCTCAAATCCTAACAGAAACTCCAAGGCGGGGCTCGTGAGAGACCTCTAGATACCGTCCAACCAGTAGCAACGGATCTTGGTTTAACTGTCGACATAAGCTGTGATCGTGACGACCAAGATTGCGTTGCTGATCTTGTCACAAATTGGGATAAAAAAGGAAATGGGAAGAATGTCTTGATTTGTTGGGAGCATGATAACTTAACTCCCATCGTGAAGGCTTTGGGAGATGATGATGCACCTGACTATCCGGATGATTCGTAAGTTGAACCGTTGATGTACTAGATTAGAGAAGTAGAAATGCTGACAAGGGATAGGTTTAACATCATTTGGACTGATCCTAAACCGTATAGTAACATCACAGCAATGACGAGTGAGGATTGTCCTGGGCTAGATAGTAATTAGAGAAGGAAAATGATGGCAGAAAAATCTTCGACTTGAAGGGACCGCGGAGAAATTTTGATGGGGATAAACCGCGAGACCAAAACAATAAAAGCTCAATTCACAACCTCAGAGCACTAGCTCCCTGTGCCACTCTAGACTTTAAATTTCTGTTCCCGTCTCCTACCACGATCACCAACCCCAAACCCCTTTCAAGACCCCTGTGCTACAGCAGCATCAGATATATCAAACTAGTTTGGTTGAGGGATAGCGGCTTACACTCTATCTTTCCAACCCTTTCCTTCGACAACGTTATCTTGGGCATTCCCATCTTTGCTTGCTTCCGACTGCGAGGTGAGATAAGGCGTAAGCGAAGGATGTTGGTTGACGGCTTGGCTTCCAGAGTGGTGATGCGATATTCCCATTTTATCTTGAGATAAATCAGGAGAAGTCTGGCCGTCCTCAAAGCTATCCAAAGGTGGTGGTGGTTGAGTTAACGATTCACTGCGGGGTTTTCGTAATCGGAGGCTCGCCATGCTGTTTCTCTGTGAGCATAATAATCACGTGGGTTCGATGGAGAGTGGGTGAAAGACTTACTCTTGGTGGGTAGATGCCTGTGATATGAAAATTTACACGAATCCAACTTTCGCTACGTCGATCGGATTTAGTATGAAAGATAGATCTTTGGTGGCATTGTAAAGTGTATGTTGTTATGATATGTATGGTGAGCAATGGGGTGACGTTGAGATCTGCTGATACGAATGCGGCCGATCAAGAAGCCAACAAGGATCCAAACCGGGGAACTTACCTTCAAGATCAATTAAACCCCTTTATTAAGAATGCATAATATATCGAGAAGTTGAACTTTGCTTAGCCATTATCTTCCGCCGGGACTATCACCTATGCAACCTCTATCTCCTCATTCCCATCATTAGTCTCAAAAGAGTAAATGAAAAGGTTGTGGGAGAAATAATAGCTCAACGAGAACGAGCAGATTGAACTGAAGATGATGGCTCCACCGGCCAAAGGGGCAAGAGGAAACCTCACGGATTAACGTCCTTCGTACACGAGAGCCTGGAATGTTTGGCAAGAGAAAGACATTCTGGTATGTCGAGGCGATAGAGCTTCCTCTATCAAGTTTCCAATGATCGGATAGCGAATATGATAAGGGAGTAGCTTTGTCGAAGTAGCCGCTGAGTTCTTTGGCGCTATTGTGGCTCTCCATTTGATGCAGAGCATGAGTATTCCATTGGATCCTTTGTGCGGCTTTCACTTTTCTCTGGGCGTGCTCGCCGGCCAAAAGATCTTAATTATATGCATGCACCACAGCATATAAGCTATCCAGTTTATCCGACGGCCATTCTATGTTGATATCACTGAGATAGATATGTCGCCGCATTGGCCGTTTCGTGAGAGAGGGGAGACTTCCAACCCAAGATAAAGCTCGTCCGCATTGCGGTAGTCACTCGGTCCTCTTATCCTTTGCTGCAAACATTTGCATAAATGAAATTTCAATGGTTGTAGTACTCGGGGCGGTTTGGGCAGTGGTGAGGGGCCTCAGCAATAGGAATCAATGCGGTATCTGAGAGAAACTATCCTCCATCTCGAAGGGGGCGGCTCCAGTTTGCGTAGCTCTCTCGAAGGTTATTCGATATAAGAAAATCTTCTTATGGCTATTGATGTTAATATCTGAAGTAGTTGGTAACCTAATCTTTGTGGTATTCCTGGTGAGTTTGATACGATTTAGAATTCGGTCTCTGGACTTTGTGGAAGGGTATGAAACTGCGTCTTAGGTTTGAATCACCTACGTAGCCACCAATGTCCTTTACAATGCTTCCCTTCCTCCTCTTCCTCGACGCCTTCTCGAGTAACTCTCTGCTTCAAAGTCCAATTCATTGCATTATTATCATTACTATTATAATTTTCCCTGAGGCCTATTTCAAGTACACAATATCTATTACGCATATATCAAGGTATTGCCTCCAGCACATCCTCCTCCTTCGGGATCTTCAGATAGTCCTTTGGTACATTCTCAGACGCCTGGTGCTCGAAAGCCCATTGCCTAATAGCATCAAAATTCCTACACTTGTGTTTTGTGTCGAAATCTGGATACGGGAGTGGACCATCCTTATTCCACCAAATCTGTCCAAGCATCCCTATATCCACGTTACACATCAAGTTCTGTCGCAAGATATCAATGCAATGGGCTGTAACAACATATCAGCAACTTCCAACATATGAGAGAGTCAGAAGATACTTACTAACGTGGTATCTGACAATTTCATCTGAGTTTTTAAAGGCTCCTTCGCCGAGCGCGTGGTAGTAATCGTAATTGAACCATAAAGTCTGTCGCAACAGATTGAGACAATGGAGGTGATGGAGGCCTTCGACATTGGCAGGAAATCCACCGCCGTACTTATCTTGGACTTGTACCATTGATGGTAAAAAGCCTGTCGCTTGTCCTAAGGCGGTAGGAATGATTGCCGGCCGGTCTATTGGTTTACGTCAGTCAATCCACCAAGTCCCCTTTCCGAGGTCGGTACAAACAGTTTACACCCAAATCCTCCCAAGCTTCGTCAACTTCTGGAGATCCAGTCTGTCGATATATGTTCTCATGCATGAGTGTGCCATTAAAACGAACAGTGGAGAATGTAACGTCCAAGTCTTCTAGTATGGGTGGTGCTGACAATGTTAGCTGCCTTGATTTCGCTCCTCGCCAGAGGCTATACACACAATATTGCAAAATATGTTTAACGCAGATTTTGTCCTTGTTAGCGAACTCTTGACTTCCAAACCAAATTCCCAATAAGCCCGATGAGACTATTATTGCCAGAAGGAGGAACGAGGAAAATATCGGCGACAATGCTAGTCCTGCTTTTATCTGCTCGCCACGTTTGCGCTCCGACTCCGCTACCAAAGATTCGCGATCCTCATCTTGAGGAAGGCGAGAAAATTGGGTGTTCTTCAGGAAATCAAACATGGCAATATTTTTTGGAATTTTCTTTGAATCTATGAGGGCCAACTTAAAACCCTTCAGGAAAACAACCTGTTGAAATCAAACCTGCGGTCCACAGTGAAAGTCACACCGCCGCATGGGTATATTTTAGGCGATCACTAGAGCCAAAGGAGAGTTCACTACAAGAGTCCCAATATCTTCGACTGAAAGCGGACTTTCTTGGCTGGAGCTTCGAAAAGCCCATCAGCCGCCCCGCGGCAGCCAGAGCTAGCTCTATACAAACCGGCTTGGATTTCCCGTCCGTCAGCCCTAATCGAATATCACATTATGTAACAGCCCGATAACCTTTATGCAACCCAGCTGACTGTCAAAACACGGATCGGGTGGAAGAGGGGTAGGATCTTACTAGTGAACTTAAATTTTAGCCGTTTTTGTAGGGTTTGAAATCAGAAGCTGTATGAGGTTTTGGTAACGAGGAAATAAGATGTGTTAAAGGAAAGACATTTTAGAATTGAGCAAACCGATAGCCTGGCTATTAGTTGGACGAGCTAATCGATAGATTTACCTTGTCAACTTGTCAAAAATCTCCAACGCCAGATCTTCTGTGGAGATGCGGGGAAGCACCTCAAGTCTTTGCATTTTCCAACTATACAGATTTGGATACGTTCAGGTGCCAACGTTACATCAGAAAAAGAAGAACAAGCTAGTTAGAGTATGATTGAAAGTAAGGAACATATGTTCCGCGTCGAATAGGCGGCTTGGATTAGGACTTCCCCGCCTATTAAAGTAGGCCCGAAAGCATACACATCCACAGGACAACCCGCAAATCGAAAGCTAAACAAATATTTGTTCTTCGGAATGTGTTTCTTGCATTCGGATCCATCTATAGAGTTTCAGAATTCGCCGTCTTTTTGGTTGGTAAGCGATGTGAAAAAATGGAACTTTATACCCCAGCTTATTGGGCTTACAATATGTTGTAAATTTCCTTATACCCTGAGTAATACAATTCAAAATTGTAGTAAGGCTACCTTCGAGCTCTTAGTCTTATGCCTTGTGGCAATCACTTGCTCTTCAGCATACCCTGAACATTGTGCCATCCCACGTATATATTTGCTCCAAGTTTTTAAATCCCAGTCAGGTGTAGCTAGTTGCCTCTCAAACCTAGGAGCCCACCCTCCGTCCTATTTTACATTTGTTAAATGTTGCATAGTTTGGTTCCTCGAAAAAGCCCCGCAGGTCACAGTGCAGATGTGGACCTTGGCATCTAAGCATTGTCAAAGAACTCCTAAAGCTTAATTCGAACACCGAAATAGCAACTACGGGCAAGAATCCAGATAACCTCCTCCTCTTTAACCGAAATAGTCGTATATGTGGCTGCTTACCAAACTGAGGGGTAACCTCCGAACCTCTCCTATAAGTCTCTCCCTCGGTTCAGAAAAAAATAGAAGACAACCAACCACTCGCGAACTTATCTCTCAAGTTTGAATCAAAACCAAGAATTTGCTAGCTTAACTCCGTTCTTTGCATCCAGTTCAACAACATCATCACTGCCAAAAATGAAGATCATACACGCTCTCCTTCCGCTCCTCGCTAGCGCTCTTGCGCTTCCAGCTCCCGCTCCTGTTGCTGAGCCCGAAGCGGACGTTGCAGAGCGCAATCCCGGCGGTTATGGTAACTACGGGAAGTATGGCAACTATGGCAAATACGGATCGTATGGGACATACAAGAGGGATGCTGAGGCTGCGCCGGTTGTCAAGAAAGAGGCAGAGGCAGAGCCTGAGCCTGACTACGGGGATTATGGCGACTATGGCGACTACGGGACTTATCCGGAGGCGGTGAGATTTTTTATTTTTTATTGAACACCCTTCTTCTTTAGTCTTATCTTGTCACATTATTCACCATGAACTATAAAGCTAGAAGTTTTTTATGTTGAGACTTTGGTCGATGAAGTACTGACGTATGATAGGAAACTGGTAATCCGCCACCGGTGCCGCCGCCAGCTGGTGGTAGCTATGGTAGCTATGGTAGCTATGGAGATTATCCTACCCCTCCGGGAGGATATGCCGACTACGGATCTTACAAGAGGGATGTTAAAAATGTAAAAAAATAGATATAATGTGGTGGTAGAAAAGGGCATGGAAGCAGTTTCTTTTGTCTTAATGTTTTGCAATGTAGAAAAAGTAGTTTGAGTTGGTGTTGATATGGATTGCTGATTTTTGATAGAAATGGAATGGACAGGGAGCTTATTATACTTACTTATAAGAGATCTTAATTTCTTGTGGACAGGTCGCGGATTTGGAGTGGGGATAATATGTGGTGGATTGGAGTGTTTTCTTCAAAAGTGTGCGCCGTTTAATTTTAATGCTATCAGAGAATGGGATGCTGCTCTCAACCAATCAACATGTCCCTTCGGATGGGCATTAAAGGGGATTGTTAATCACTGTCATTATGGTATATAAATAAAAGGCAGGTAGGAGAGAATTATTCATTTACCTTTACGGAAAATTTCGAGACAACTCAGTTCTCACAGTGAGTATATATCACGTGTCTTTGGATAACACTTCAACTTTCCTTGCAATCGGGATGAAATTTATGCCCCAAAGTCTAGTTGAAGTGATTGCTAACTTCTAATTTATCATTCGGGAACTTTTGGGTTGTTTTAAACGCTTTTAGAGCTCGTCTGGCTGGTTGTGTTAGAACGCCTTGATCTCTGGAACTTTGATCAAACTGGTTGGGAAAACTAGTCAGTGGACTATTGTGAAATGGTAGATAATTTCAATTTTGATAATTTGCAAAGAGGAAGAGTTGATAGTGCTATAGTTCGACCTAACTCAGATCCAAAAAGTTCTGTTCTTGATACCGGCGGAGAGAGGTGGTTAATTCTTGAAAATATTAATCCCAGTAAGTCCCTCGTAAGCACTGATCAAGCAATCAAATCTTGATGTAATAAGCTGCAATGAGGCTGTCACGGTAATTTTACAGGTAGAAACGTGGCTTGGAGCTAGTAAATGTGTGATCGCAAGGTGCTATCTAACTCATCTATGCACCGTGTTCAACAAAGAATTTAATTTAAGCTTGGTAACAGAATCAGAAGCTTGGGGGAGTACATAGGCAGATGTGTAGTTTTGATTTTTTAGTTATGCTTATAGTAATGCTGTAATCCAAATCCCAAGGGCATCTTTATGTGCCCTCGAAGCTATTTACACTCGTAAGCTAGCGATCTTAAAACACAAGGCAGAGCGCACTTACAGCTCGTCTTTATTCCTCCTATCCTTCTGTTCCTGTTTCGCTAAGTAACCTTCTAGATCCATCCACTCCCCTATAAATGCTGTGACAATCTTAGCCCAATCCTCCACTGTCGCACTATCCAATGCCTTCCCATCATCAGCCATCGTATGCCACACCCTCGGAAACGGCGTGGGGATAATATGCAGTATCTCAACTCCTCTTGCCATGAATGGTATATGGTCATCCTGAACCCCGAAAGAACCACCCCAATTCGTTTTTTCTGCGTCTGGGAGGAATGGGTGACTGGGTTTGGATTGTAGCTGCCCCAAGGAGCGCAAGCGGCTTTCGATGGAAGCGAGTTTTTGATAAGCCCAATGGGTGTTTTTGAAGTAAGAGGCGACGTTGGGGTTTGTTGCTCCGAGGAGATCGAGGAGCATGAAAAGGTTTATGGAGCTCAAGACAGTGTGGTATGTAGACATTGCGGCATGTGGTGTTGATTCCCATGTTTCAGCCAACGATCTGCCAGATTAGCTACGAGCTTTTGAAACCGAGAGCGCACATACCTAGCACCATACAATGAATCTGTATTCGTCCAGCTCACAAATGCCTCCTCTCCATCTAGGAATAGTATTTGCACGCCTTTTTCTTCCTCTAGTCCGGATAGGCCTTCTGCTTGCATTGCTTCCCATTTCGTCGTCAAGGCCTCATCAACACTCCTCGCAGCATGCATAATCATTGCACAAGGAGCTGCACTGTCCGTAGCTCCAATAAACCCATCTGGTGTAATCTTGCTATCGTAATGCGCTACCAATGCCAATCTGCCCACATCGCCAGGTTGTGTCCATGGTGGGTCGCGTGTAACAATTATATTTGTAAAAGGAACTTGTTCACTCCCCGTAGCAGGGGTTGTTGAAGTCGAATTTTGGAACTCAAACTTCCAGTTTGGGAGGTTGGTTGTAAACCAGTTGACAAAGTGTTGCTGCACAGCTAATGCCCCCGGGGTTCCTGGGACTCGAGGAATGAGAATTGGGGAGAGGATAGAGCCAGAATCGATGTTGAAATCGGCGCCTGCGAGAGGGATGCTACTCAGAGTTTCATCGGACAGAGTGGTATATGCTATCACCCGTAGGAGGGTGAGGCACAGGAGGAACAGGGATCGTCGAAGCCATTCCATGATGATTCTGTAGAGGCCAGGGCCTGTAATGAAATCGCTTTTAGCTCCGCAAGATCATGGTCAATACGAAGATCTATTGAAAAGCTCGTGTTCTCGTTGATATCCATCTGTCAACTTAACCCTTGTTAAATTTGGGGTAAATTGACGTTCGAAGTCGCGTCAGTCGCGTCTACCCGCGCTTAAATATCCCTTAGCCGCTCCTCTTCAACGTCGTCTGCTTGCCAAAACTCGAATTATGTTTGCTTCACATTAGCGCTATGCTGAAAAGAGGATTGGGGAGTTTTGCTACCAGCTTTTAATCTTCTATTCGAGGCGACAATACCGCCTTAAAAAGCCTGATTTTTGGAGGCTTTCTAGACCGGACCCCAAAACAAGAGCCTCAAGAGCCCACCTAAGGCAAGGGAATTATGTTCTCTCCCAGCATTCTTTTACGCAATAGAATACCTAGTTCGCATTTTTCGAGAGCTTTCCGAGTCTCACAGTTTAAGACTCGACTTCGATCCTTCCGGAATAACAGTTCCCTCTCTAAGTCATTGAAGTCGACAATCCCAGTCCGTGAGAATACGACAAAAAAGACTTGTATACAGTATCCTCTGAAATGCCAGATACTTTCAAAGCTAACATGCCCTCAGTATATCCTGAGCGTTTGTTAATCTACCATGCTGGAACAGGCCGAACCGTCTTTCTTGGTTGTCTAAAGGTCACAACGATTTTCGTCTTCTCTTTCTTTGCTTTAGCTATCGCACCAGCGCTTTTCCGTGATGAGGAACAACCAAAATGGGCTCCTCCTGCAGGTAAGATCCCAGCTTTCATCACCACATTTTCACCCAAATATTATCACGTGATATGCGTATACTTCTCTTTTCTTCATTCTTGCTCCCAGAGAAATACAACAGCTAACACTGATAGTCATCGCCTCGGGCGTAGTTCCACTGGTATTTGTAGCCTATACAACACTGCCATTTGTAACCTATGTGCACCTCCGGCTTCCCCCATTCGCCCGCTCCTCTCGCGACATGCTCCTGCGCTACTCCAAAACCCTGCCACACAATGCTTCCTTAGACATCACAACCATGAATTTCATCGGGAAACCGAAAGTGTCAAGAGTTCTGGTGGATCAGTTGTATCCAGTAAGGGAGAGGCTTGGAATTGTGAGTCTGAGGAGGGATACGAAGGAGGTGAACGAGAAAAGAAAGTGGTGGATGGGGAAAGCGTCAAGCGTTTTTGGGATTTATGAGGGCTTTATCAAGCAGAGAGTTGGGTTGAAGGGCGAGGTGTGGATGAATGTGAAGAGTTGTATTGAGAGGCATGCGAAGGGGAGGCAGGGGATATCAAGACGCAGCAAATACAGATGAGTTTTCAATTTCCTGTTGTGAGAGTTTGTCTTCCATCACACCGAGTTGTACCATTGCAAGGCTTGCAACTCAAACCTTAGCCATACGTTGTATCTGCTTCTCTATACGCCCTTCATACAAAAGCCACGCTTCTTCTCATGAGAAGAACACAGAATATGATTCACGCCTGGGTAGCTTCACTTCACGTATACAACCCGAGATTCTTGCAACAATACAATTGTTAAGATTTATGAGCGTCTCTCTTTTGCCTTTATAGGCCCCCGTGGCCCCCAAGAGTGGTTGGGATCGATAAAGGAACACTCATTGCGATTGCATCAAATAAATTCACCTCGAGGTATGCTATATCTGGGTGAGGGGGAACTTACTTCTTGATCTTTTTAAAGACTCATCGTCACATGATTGATCAAAGCCCTCGAGCCTACTTGCCAATTGCCTCACAGTTTAAAGAAACTTCAAAACGCCACAGCCTTGTCTGTCACATCAACCGTATCCAAAAGGTAGAGACCTCTTGAACGATGGAAGCGATGACACCATCAATCTACAGCTAGTACAACCATATTGAGAGGTATGAGGAACCTTCAACGAGGAAGACCAAGCCATTTTATCCAAGAACCCACAACACTCCCTCCCCACCACCGCTCAAGACATCACAAGCCCCGCAGTACTCAGCCACAAAGCCATCTTCCAATTCACCTACCCACGGTCCGTTAGACACTACCGGCCAGCCGGTGTGAATTCGTCCCCTCTGGTCGCGTACCACTCTTCCAACACCTGTTCACCTCCCGACTCGAGGACAGGGGGGGGGCAGCCATCACAGAGACTGTGGCACTCAAGAAATGACACTCAATCTCGCAGATCCTAGACTACTAGAACCCCTCGATTCGACGCATTCTGAGTATGGTCCTCATGCTCGGGTGTCGCCTACATCTGTCAAGGCCCCTCCACCTGGCAGTGACATGTTCGGAATTCCCGCTTCCCTACGCTGCACTTCCCGCGAGAAGGCCGACCAGGGGAGAAAGCAAATGAGGGTCCCCAGGCACCCAGTGAGCCCTGTGAACTTTGCAACCATTTTTGGAGATGTCGGGGACTCGCCGCTTCACTACCACACTTGAAGATGGAGGGATGGATGGATCAACAGGGGTGAAGTACGTTACCTGAATCTTAAACCCCCAGCTTGGAACAACACCGCAGCGCGAACCAGAGGGCTCGTAGACAATGCGGAACCAGAACACATGCATCCCGAGGTGCTGTTTGATGGTGTTAGCATATGGAAATGGAAGAGGGAGGGTGACTTGCGGTTGGGTCGCAGAGAACGGGTGGTGCCACAAACGCTGCCAGATGTGATTCTGACCTCATCACCGCAGTGTTTGGAGCGGGTGTTGAAGGCAGCACCTCAGACGATGGATGGAATGAGAGTGAATCCACCGCTGAAGTGCCGAGGACTGAGATGTACAATTGACAACACAAGAGAGGAAGGCAGCACCCCAGACGATGGATGAAATGAGAGTGAATCCACCGTTGGATGCTGAGGACTGAGATGTGCAGTTGACGACACAAGAGAGGAAGGCAGCACCCCAGACGATGGATAGAATGAGAGTGAATCCACCGTTGGAGTGCTGAGGATGCCGAGTAAGGTTATCGATGGTCGAAGGTGATGCTGATAGAGCGGGTTGAAGAAGAACGTGCGCGAGAAGGAGGTTGAAGATAGTAGTAAGCACGTGGAGGATGTTGAAGGGTGTTGAAGGCTGAAGAAGAAGAGGCCTTAATGATGGTGGTGGTCTGGGGAAAAAAAGAGTGTGGGAGGAAGGAAAGGAGGAGGTATTTATGCTCCAGGGCTCGCTCTAGCTTGTGGTCCTAATCACCGCGCTAGTCCAATTTGGAATTTGCAGAATTATATGGAATCAATTCAAATCAGGCAGACGGAAATTCTCATTGGAGGATCCAAGTTGCCAGATCGAAAATGATTGCGCTAAACCACTTTGAATCTTGCCAAAGAGTTCTGATCTGGTGGCTTTAGCGAGCTTCGAAATTTCGCGCGCCAAAGTTGGGCATCACCTTTACAACTTTTTTTTCAAGGACGCGCAGGCAAAGAGGCTATCCAAATCCTGCCTTCAGGACATCATCGCCTTGGTTGTTAGTCAAGCTGTATATACTTAATTCAAAAAGGTGCGTGAATAGCGTCTTTGATCTGTGAAATTCGTAATACGTTTCAATAGCCTTTGCCGTAGCCTACTCAAAACCACCTATTGCGCAATTGCAGCAGCACGACGCCCGATCTCTTTCAACACACCACTAAGACGAATATTCTACGAGTAGCTCAACTATATCTCATCCTTGTATCTGCTCATCTTCATGCTCGTTGGCATTTGGCATTTTTGCGGATGTTGACGAGGATATCTTCTTAAATCACGTCGCACACTTCTCAACAGCTCCATCCAGGCTCTTACGTGCAGCCAGATAAATTGCGCAAATCCATTGGATCTAGCAAGCAAACCTCATTGCATGTTCTTCCTTTTGCGTCCTATAGCCTTTCTCTCCAGGGCTGTTGCGACACGCGCTGCGTTACCCGCGACCGCACAGGATCTCCCTCTCACAAAATCCCACGATTGCTTCATCCAACCCTCCAAACTCGTCTCTAATACTAATAATATACAGACAATACCAATAGACTGCGCTCATCATCTTATCGCGGCTTCACTTATGCGAGCAACGGCTGCATTGCGTGTTGGCGCAAAAGTCACACCCGCCACATCGAGTTCACTACCCCAGCGCTCTTCTACTGCCTACCAAACTTATCGCACACGTTCCATGGTAACCGATGAATATCTCAAGGGTGTAAGGAATCAGATCATCCAAGCATTATTTCATCGCTCCGAAATTCCTTGGTTGACACTGCCCAACAACAAATTGAAGCATATCCATTGCATTGTCCGCTTCCTTGCGGATACCATACATGATCTACGGTCAGGACCAAAGAAGTTTACGACGCTGATTTAGCTTAAGTGTTGTTTTTTTCCTCCCCGTTCATCTTGTCCTCTCTTCCAAAAGCCTACTGCTGACCAGCTTCCCTCACAGAAACACCCCTGACTCTCCTCCACACGAAAGCCTCGAATCCTGTCAACAAACACCAAAGGACCTATTTAAGGTGCAACATTATACTCCGTTCATTACGTGGTCATCATAACCACCGGTCGTGCTCCTAATCTCCGCAGAAGCTTAAAAACGATACCACCCACTCAACCTTCGACTCGAAGCTATGGGACGAGCCGGGTCAAAGGCTTTGTCATTCAATGTACAGTTAAGGTGTGGGGTTTCTGTGCTAGTCAAGTGGCTTCAAGTCGTCTGGAAGAAAGGAATATGGATGGGAAATAAAAAGCGCTCATGGTAGTAACGGCGAGAAGTTGGGAAGCTTTTTAAAAGAAAGAGGAAGCCGGCATACATGTACTTGCTGTACAAAGTAACACTACTTGAGACGGGGACTTCATTGTATGCTAAAGGGTCTTATGAGTGTAAAGATGGTCCCTTCCTATGTAATTTATGCATAAAGACGTCACACCTATGGCTAGCCATACACTCTCAATAATTACAGATCCCACTTCTCTGCTCCTTCAACAAGATCTAAAATCCTCACGATCCGTTTGTGGTTCCTTTCCTCTTCATCTTCTTTAATCTTCGCCAGCAATTGCTCCAAAAAAATCGGTCTACCACCCATCTCCTTCCGTCCCACTTTCGGCTTCCTAGCCTCTACCTTCTTCTCCGCCATTCCTCCCTCACGGCTCATGGCAGTTGCACCCTCATTTATTCGAAGCATTTTGAGTGTATGCAGAAGATATTGAATTCGTAAAGGGGATTTGCGGAGAGGAAAGAAAACTGATACCGCATGGTTTATGTAGTGGTTAGTCCAGCTATCTCCGCTCGGTAGCCTTTTCAACCAAGCTAGGAGACAGCTTATGTTTTTTACTAACCAAACCATGGGGCGGGTCCTATTTAATTTTAGACTCATGGGATGGATTACCCGTGGGTTTCGTAGGGATCCGTCTCCTTTGAGCAGCGTAAACCAGCCAAATGGAAGTAAGCTAAAAATTTCAAGTAGAAAAAGAACTTAGTAGCGTCTGTCTGTACTGTCAAAATTTCGTAATGAAATTTATGAGAATTATGAATTACAGTATGTATTGCAGGTTATGATATCGTAACAGGGAAAAAAGTGACGCGGGTGAGGTGAGAAACAAGTTAATCTCATATAGAAATGTTTTCATGGGATTTTCTCTTTCTCAGCAGTCGCTGCACTGCTACGAGCCCTTGAGCTGTACCGGAAGTCGTTCATGAGCTTGCGCAGGAGAACCTTTTCCGACGCTTTGAGTATCAGGTATTATATCCAAATCAGCCTAAAATACTCGGTCTTGATGTTGTTGTTGTGCCTCATGTAAGAAACCCTGCACCAACTGTAGCCGAGGTTTCAGCCATCAAATTTGCCTTGGACGATCGTACACAGCCTCGCTGCCTTGTTGAAGTTCGCATGCGCTATTGTCTCCTATATTTCTACAAAGTACGCCTGCTACCCCTCTCTTTGTTTTTAATTCCAAAATTACTACTTAAAGCAACCTTTTTCCTTCACGTACCAACGACTTTGCATTGTTGAAACGTTAGATCAAAGTCCTTCCAACCCTGCAGCGACAATCACTCACCTCAATTCTTTTCGTTTCTGAGGAACATCATGTCGAAGGAGGACTCCACTTGAACCAGTCGATAGCGACACAGGCCTATTCCCGACTGTCCTTTCCAAATTTCGCCAAAGTTCATTAGGACAACAAAAGACAGGGCTACGGGCGAGCAGCAGTCTTTGCAAGAGATGCAAGAAGATAGAGCTTGATAAATTGCTATCAACAAAGTACAAAACATACGTTGGCTCGCCTGCTGGCGGTCAAATTAATGCTGTAATGTTGGAAGTCGATACTTGCGCACTCTGCAACTTATTTCGCTCAACACTGCCTCCAAACGTGCCAGATAATCATGTGAAATTAGAACTTGGGGCATATTCCTCTGAGAGAATGCATTACATGGGTTGGAGTTGCGTAGACACGAATATACTACAAATTTCGGCACCAGGGATTCAATTTTCTGGCAGGTATATTACTTCCCAGCCTAGCGGTATCAAAGGGCCTGTTCAAATGATTCGAGAGAAGATCGAACAATACGAGACGGTCAAAGATTGGATCAACCTTTGTCATGCTATGCATACCACAGTGTGCAGGGTCAAGAACCCTGCAACTGTGCGATACCAAAAATTAATCGACTGTCAGACTCGAATTTTGGTGCCGGCAGAAGATCATCCCTACGTGGCTCTCAGCTACGTATGGGGCGATATTTCTAAGATTTTCGAAGCTATCGACGGATCTGATAAATTACCTACGAAGCTCCCGAGAACAATCGAGGATGCAATAACTGTCACTCGGAAATTAGACTTTCGATATCTTTGGGTGGATTTGTACTGCATCAATCAAAAGGAAGGCAAAGAAAAGACACATCAGCTTAGAAATATGAACTTGATCTACGGGAATGCAGAACTCACAATTATTGCCGCTGCTGGTAGCGACATGAACTATGGTCTCCCAGGAGTTGGCCACCAGAAAAGAAAGTCCCGGTATTTGACGAGATGCGCCAAGATCGGCAAACACTTCTTGATAACTACTGATGATTCTCCAACAGTGTCAATGTACGGAACAAAATGGAATACCAGGGGTTGGACGTTTCAGGAGACTTTACTATCTCGAAGGCGACTAGTATTCACTGAAGAACAAATGTATTTTGAATGCCTCGGTATGCATTGCTGCGAGTCACTCAAGTTTCCACTCGAATACATGCACCGAAAGGACAAACAAGGATTTAAAAAGATCTTCTGCGAAGAGGGTAAGGTTGGAGCTTTTCCGAAGGGAATTGGAAGGACGAATCTTGAAATTGTGCACCGTATCGAAGAGTACACGAAGCGCACGCTTTCAGATTCGAATGATATTTTAAATGGTATGCTGGGAATTTTTAAAGCTTTTGAAGAAAGCGATATGGAAGTGAAACACCACCTGGGTATTCCAATTTTGCCCCAGAGACCAAAGCAGTATCCCGAGGCAATATGTCCAAACGAGTCCCAGGATGGACGCCAGCAATGGGATTCTTTGTTGGCCTATGTTGGGACTTAAAAGAACCCGCAGAAAGGCGACCTGGATTTCCCAGCTGGTCTTGGACTGGCTGGCAATCCGTCGTCAGTTGGAAAGCCGGCTTTTTTGATTACTGGCCTGCGATAGCGGTGGGTCCCAACGTCAAGCTCTCTGTTGAGTGCTCCGATGGCAAAACACCCAGTTGGGAAGACTTCCAAAAATCAAAAGAAGATGCTACTGAGCAGCCGCCGATTTTGAGCATCATTCGCATCACAACTTGGACCATCCAATTTCCAGTTGTCTCAAGGATTCAACCGAGAGACAAACTGCTGAGAGGCAAGTACAAATATAATGCTTGGCTGGAAGTTGAAGATGGTGGAATTCTAGAATTGCAATTCGAATCCATTTCGAACGTCTTACTTGAGCCCGGTCAAATATGCATAGGAATGTTTCTCGACCACCCTTCTACGGAAAATGACGAGGGCTCTATCATAATGGTTCTTACCCAAAAAGGAGAGGTTTATGAACGAATTGGGCTTGGTAAGATATCTGGTAATAGGAGACTCGACAGAAATGGAAAGGAAGTCGCCACAAAAGAGTATGATCAAGAGGGCTATGTATACTACGGAATCAACCCCAATCCTCCGACGCTATTGAAGTCATGGAAGGAGATCAGGTTAGATTAACTTCTACATCTTCCAATGCGTTGCAAATAGAGAATGAAACATTATACAAAAGTAATCTCGTTACATTTCAATATATCTGCTGTAGTCAACCATTTTCCCGTTCCAAGTGATTATTCAATTCCATCCGAAATAACATCAAAGTGATTTGACATGAAACTAGAATTCTCTTCTTTGTTGTTCAATCTCTCTTGTTATAAAATGTCAAATGGGACGGTCGAAGGTGCGGGATCTAAGGTGGTAGCTTGATTGAATTGAGTATGTAAGAGTGGTAGAAAGCTAAGGGAAAAGAAGAGGGGTGTTGAGGCTAGTCCTCAACCCCCTAGTGAATCACTTAGTATGAGTCAACCAGTCACATGATCCAAGTCCCATGACAGGTGTCAG